>JAQJVL010000466.1:0-194602 GCA_035578905.1 Stictocephala bisonia | reverse complement strand
CTTCAACCGTCTTCAGTTTTCAGTTGGTCAAGTATTTTGTTCAAGATTCTGTGTTCTGCTTTCCTTATATTTGTTATAGATCGTTTTCGTTGAGTACGAATGTGTCCACTGCCTAAAATACTTATGGTTTGGTTACAGAATCGTAGTACTTAATATTTGTCTGACTTATCATGTACGTTATGTTGTTATATTATATATACATTGTTATTTGTAGAGTGTTTTATTAATAATAACATGCTTGCCATATTTCCACTTTTAAACCGACAGCTATAAAAATGTCAAATGTGTATGAACTGTAAAATTTTTACAGGATTTTTCAAAATAAAATTAATTATTAATTAAGTATAAAAGAAAAGTATACAAGCGTATTTAGTTGACAATATTAGGCTAAAGATTCTCAGTTCAGTTAATGTAGGAGGAAAACTTAAGGAACAAGCTGATTATCAATAACAATTTCTAAGGAATAGTCATCGTTAGTTTGTAACAAAGACTACACCCACTTGTACACACTCACATACTCATTCAATATTGACATTCACCCATATCTAAACGATCAGTGTCAGAATAAATATACATATGTACAAGCGTTAAACATTTTCATGAAAAGTAGTATAAGGCCAAGTAATAATATCAATCTAGAGTAGAAAAAAGGACTAAAAAACTGTGGGTTACTCTCCATTTTCGGTGAACTCAATAGATAATCGCAATATAATATCTAAACCCTCACCACTAGAGAGGGACCTAAGGGTCCCACAATAGATAGGAAAAGACGGGTTTACGTTTGTTGAGATATTTTTGTTTGTTGACTTTCATTATGGTTTTTCCAGCTATATAATACAAAATACTGCTTGTATTGACTTAATATCTGTAATTACGTTAGCTGGTATAATTCTTAAAAAAAATTATTAATAAGAAAAAAACGTTTAATTTTACTATCATTCATTTGTTTTCGTAAATTACTTATTAGAAGGTAGCTAGATAAAGTAGCTTTAAAACATTTCAGATAAGTCACTTACAGTTTCACTTTCCCGTTTATAGAGTTCTCGTCCTGATATAGTTATAAATATAAATTATTGCACTGGTTTAGGGCTGGTTTGAAGGAACTGCTTTAGCAGGGCTTGCGGGTATGATGGGTTAATACCACTGTACGTGTATGGGTGAACGGTTGGATCAGTACCACTGTACGTGTATGGGCGGGCGGGTGGGTCAATACCACTGTACGTATATGGGCGGGCGGATGGGTCAATACCACTGTACGTGTATGGGTGGACGGTTGGGTCAGTACCACTGTACGTGTATGGGTGGACGGTTGGATCAGTACCACTGTACGTGTATGGGCGGGCGGGTGGGTCAATACCACTGTACGTATATGGGCGGGCGGATGGGTCAATACCACTGTACGTGTATGGGTGGACGGTTGGATCAGTACCACTGTACGTGTATGGGTGGACGGTTGGATCAGTACCACTGTACGTGTATGGGCGGGCGGGTGGGTCAATACCACTCTACGTGTATGGGTGGACGGTTGGATCAGTACCACTGTACGTGTATGGGCGGGCGGGTGGGTCAATACCACTGTACGTATATGGGCGGGCGGATGGGTCAATACCACTGTACGTGTATGGGTGGACGGTTGGGTCAGTACCACTGTACGTGTATGGGCGGGCGGATGGGTCAATACCACTGTACGTGTATGGGCGGGCGGATGGGTCAATACCACTGTACGTGTATGGGTGGACGGTTGGGTCAGTACCACTGTACGTGTATGGGTGGACGGTTGGATCAGTACCACTGTACGTATATGGGCGGGCGGGTGGGTCAATACCACTGTACGTATATGGGCGGGCGGATGGGTCAATACCACTGTACGTGTATGGGTGGACGGTTGGGTCAGTACCACTGTACGTGTATGGGTGGACGGTTGGGTCAGTACCACTGTACGTGTATGGGCGGGCGGATGGGTCAATACCACTGTACGTGTATGGGTGGACGGTTGGGTCAGTACCACTGTACGTGTATGGGTGGACGGTTGGGTCAGTACCACTGTACGTGTATGGGCGGGCGGGTGGGTCAATACCACTGTACGTATATGGGCGGGCGGATGGGTCAATACCACTGTACATGTATGGGTGAACGGTTGGATCAGTACCACTGTACGTGTATGGGCGGGCGGGTGGGTCAATACCACTGTACGTATATGGGCGGGCGGATGGGTCGATACCACTGTACGTGTATGGGTGGACGGTTGGGTCAGTACCACTGTACGTGTATGGGTGGACGGTTGGGTCAGTACCACTGTACGTGTATGGGCGGGCGGGTGGGTCAATACCTCTGTACGTATATGGGCGGGCGGATGGGTCAATACCACTGTACATGTATGGGTGGACGGTTGGGTCAGTACCACTGTACGTGTATGGGTGGACGGTTGGGTCAGTACCACTGTACGTGTATGGGTGGACGGTTGGGTCAGTACCACTGTACGTGTATGGGTGGACGGTTGGGTCAGTACCACTGTACGTGTATGGGCGGGCGGGTGGGTCAATACCACTGTACGTATATGGGCGGGCGGATGGGTCAATACCACTGTACGTGTATGGGTGGACGGTTGGGTCAGTACCACTGTACGTGTATGGGTGGACGGTTGGATCAGTACCACTGTGCGTGTATGGGCGGGCGGGTGGGTCAATACCACTGTACGTATATGGGCGGGCGGATGGGTCAATACCACTGTACGTGTATGGGTGGACGGTTGGGTCAGTACCACTGTACGTGTATGGGTGGACGGTTGGGTCAGTACCACTGTACGTGTATGGGCGGGCGGTTGGGTCAGTACCACTGTACGTGTATGGGTGGACGGTTGGGTCAGTACCACTGTACGTGTATGGGCGGGTAGGTGAAGTTTAGGGGTGCTAAAGATAAATATTTAGTAAAACTTAGGTGTCAGAAACGTAGAGTTGGTAACATTAGTGATACATAGGAACACTTTTATAAAGCCTCAAAAAGCCCGCTTTTTTTGAAAAAGCCATTATGACAAAATTATACTATGAAAAGAGACCAGTAACGAGGTGTGTTTCAGGACTTTTTTTTTTTGGAAATTATCTGAGTGAATGTTTCATGTAATTTCAATTATATCCAATCAGTAAAATTTAAAGGTTTATTAAATGTTCATTAATTAAATTAATGTATTTATATTTATTTTATTCAATGTTCTAATTTGTAATTTGCCCTATAGTATACAATCATGAAACTTTACCGCCAGCAGGTCAAAATATGCTGTTCTATTTCAACACTAAGTTACATCTTTGTTACTTTAGTGAGTTTACGTGAAGACTGCACGTTAGTTAAAGGTCCAATCCAGTGAACTATTATTTGATATCAGGAGTTAAAAATTTTAAATTGTCAAGAATTATATCTAAATTTCACACATTTAACTGTAGAAAAAATATAAAATGCTAAATTGTTTATAACATTCATTTTATGGTCTACTAGAACAGTTTTCACATATAAATGACACTTCAGGTGTTATAATACGATCACTATTATGGATAAAATTGTTGAAAAAACACATATTTATGGCGTTTTTCGTGTAATGATACGACCACCTTAAGAAAAACATTGTCATATTGAATGGGAAAAGCATAGATTATAAACAGATTATTAAACACATTTTCTGTGGTGAGTTTTTAAAATAATATTTCATATATAACAGAGACATTATTAATGAAATTTCCTAATCAAAATTAAATATTTGTTCAGTATTTAGCTACAAAGTATTCCAGGCCGTCTCACTCCAGTGACGTCACAGCCCCATACCTTACCTCATCCCTCAGTAAGATGAAGCCTGACATTTAATTATCAGAGGAATCCACTTGTTGGCTTTTAGTTAAAGGGTATATTTAACCACAGCAACAATAAACTGTATCATCTAATTTGCTCAGACAAGTGTGTCCTTGTTTAATTTTAAGGCACTTGCTATTTAAACGAGAGAATATTAAAAATATTTAATCTTTACCATTTAATAGTTTTTCTTTACTTTATCAGTAATTTAAAAAAATTATTTATCTAAAATATTACAAAGTTTTGAAGTTTTTATTACTATAATTTATAATGTTTTGTTTAAATTTTGATGTATTAATTTAAATATCATAGCTTATTATACTATACATTATCAAAGATTGAACTGTTTATATGAAATATGTTTATAATGTATACATTTAAAGTATTACACTTTATTATTTATTAAATGAAATGAAATACGTCTTTATTTAACCAGGCGAAGTTGGAACTAAAAAATTCCTTCTTCCACTTAACCTGATACAAAAATAATTACAATTATAACAGTTTTGTTTTTAAATATAGTAATTACAACTGAATAAAAGTAACAATAACTATTATGATACAACAAATAATTAACTATCTTAAAGTAAATAATATTAATAATCATAGTGAAATGATATATGTAATTACAAGTATAAAATAAATTAACAGACTTAGAAATAAATAAAATTATGAAATTCCACTTACACTCTCACAAACGCTCTCTTCAACTGGACCACACAATCATCACACATTTATTAACATAGTAGCAAATCATAAAAACTAAAAAAAAAAAAAACAAAAAAAAACTTACAAACCACATTCATACGTATCCTCCAGATATGCGCCGAACACCACCGGGCATCATCGGACCCGCAAGAGAAAGGATTTTACCTCCGCCCTGAAGCGATGATAACTATCAATGTTCCTCATACCATCTGGAGCGGAATTCCACAGACAAAAAGAATTTACGGTAAACGATTTATTAAATACTGAAGTTCTATGAGTACGAATACAAAGAAGTGAAGCACCCCTGCGTGTTTTCCGGGCACTAACATGAGACAAGAACTTTAAGTTATCATACAGATATTTATGAGAGTTCGTGTGCAATTCCTTGTGTCAGAAAGAAATGGTATGAAATTCATAGAGCCCCTTAATTTTTAGTAAAGAAAGTTGATCATAGAATTGGGTTACATAATCTCTTCTTGAAAGATGAAATATGAATCTGATGCAGTAATTTTGTGCACGTTGAAGTCTCTCAGAGAGCTCGGCAGACATGTCATTAATCATGACGTCACAATAATTAAAGTGAGTGAGAACTAGAGCCCTTACTAGCAACACTGACATTCAGTGGTAGGTAAAGTGCAAACCGTTTCAAACTGTGTATGCCTGCAAACACTCTGTTACAAATTTCAGTTACCTGTTCAGCCCATCCCAAGGTTCTAGTAATAGTGAGTCCAAGGTTACGTACTTTGTCATTGTATTCAAGTGCCTGGTTGTTGAGAATAAGTTTCGGGATGTCATTGAAGTTAAGTTTGTTAAGAAGTTTGCTGTAACAAATTATTATGACTTGGGTTTTATTTTCATTCAGTTTCAATCCATGGTGGAGGGCCCAAGAGCTAATAATAGCTTGTATGTCGGAGTTCATAAGAAATACACATCTGACCAAGTCAGTAATTGAAAAGTGGTGATATATCTGCAAGTCATCTGCGTACAAATGAAATTTAGAGTTTAAAATTACATTAGTTTTGTCATTGATATAAAGGGAGAAGAAAAGTGGCCCTAGTACTGTACCCTGAGGTACATATTAATCTGAAAAAAAGAAATTAAATTCAATTAATTTCGTGAACTATCATTGAAGTTTTGTTTCAATATTGTAGAAAAATCGTAATTAATTTATTTCTGTTGATACAGTTAATTTCTCAACAGGGTATATGAGACAGAATGTTTTTTTTAATATTACCAAATTTTCAAACATTAGGTTTCAAACGTTCAGCTATTACTAATAAATTAATGTTTTTGTATTATTGTACTTTTTAATCATATTTCTGTAACTAATGGTAAATGTTAGAGATTTACTGAATATTTTCTTTTATTCACTACCATAACCATAACTTAGGTTAATCTAACATAACCTAACCAAACCTAACATAACCCAACCAAACATAACCTAACAAAACGTAAGGTAAAATAACCGAACCGAACTTAACATATCTAAACCAAACTTAACCTAACCAAAGTAGTGGTAGTGAATCGGAAAAGGTCCGATTTGCTTTTACTTCTATATTAAATTTATTCATTACGATACATCCTCACCAGTATCAAATAATACCCAAATAATACTGATTGTGAATAAACCTACATTTATTATCTACTTAAAAAGGAAATTATGGTAATTTAAGTAATCCCACATCATCAACTAATAACAAACAATTAGAGTTCACCTCAAAGAAAAAAAAAAAAAAAAAAACAAACAAAGGTCACTTTCTTATAGCCAAGGAGAACGCCTCATAGGTAGTTATAGATAAATTACAACTAACCTTTATAACAATCTGCAGTAATAATTACTAAATTTAATTTACACTTGAGGTTTTGTGATAAATAAAGTTAGGGACTAATAAGGTGCTGGCCCTGCTGTATCCATGGTGAACTGGGAAAACAACCACATGACACATATTAAGCATACCATTCGGAGTTACCTCTGTATCTTTCTTCTCTGCAGGTTTGCACATCAAAATATGTAGAAAGAAGTACAAATTAAAATAAACTAGATACCTCTAATAGTAGATGATAGATGCCTTGTGGATTTTAAAAATAAACATATTTTTCAACGGTATTATACTTAATTGTCTAAATTGCTGTTCTGTATGGTCCCTCTGGTAATTGAAACAAATCATTCAAATGTAATGTTTCTGGGTTACGATTAACATATTTAATAAATTATTATATGTCACAACCGAAAATTCCATTCCCATTATTACGAATGTATCATTACTATATTACGTTCATGTAATCCAGCTAATTGAAAGTATATTAATATAATTATAAGAGAGATTATTATTTACAACAATATTTAGTTTTGAGATACCGACACAGCTTGTGCGTTTTTTAAGGTTAACACGACATATTAAAAAATTTTAGGATGAGTGTGTGTGGTCTTGTTAACTAAATGTTCGACTTAGGTCAGAAACGACCATTTAATATATTAATAGCCCAATAGGTAGAGCAACTAGGAGACCAGCTTTACGTTGAATTCAGACCAAATATACTGGCCTAATTTACAAGCTGGATACTCAATTCTCTTCTCTACACAATATCCGAAATCTGATTCTAACATCTACGTTAGCTCGGACTTCTCCATTAGTTTCAAGGTCGAAGAAATCCATTGTATAAAACCTACTACCTACAATATCCACATTACTTTGTCCTCTAGTAGCCAGGTTACAGCATTTCACCCCTTGTGCCGACAAAAAGCTGGGCCAACAATTCTCAAATCAGCGCAAGATTAAAAATGACTGTGGTTGCAAAGCTCTATTTAGATAGAGCTCTTACTCTTTCTTTTAGTTTCAAAATGAAATATACAATATGTGGTTTGGGGATTTTATTCAACTTTAAATATACTTGCTGGACTGTGCATATCAAAATTAACAAAATCAATATTTTATTCTGATTATAGGCCAATATGACAGACTAGATAGCCTAGAAACGAAAGGAATAATAGAAATAAAGGAATGTTAATGGAAAAATGACGAGGGATTTACTGCGCATTTTCTTAATGAAGTAAAATACACCCCCAGTTAATAATAAAAAACTATTTCGTACGACATTGATATTCTGTTATTATCTTGGCAGCGAAGAGTGATGGTGGGGGGGGAGTGACAAACACGTGTCTTATGGAAGGTCACGTACTCTACATGTGTCTCGTTACTATAGAAGGAGTTGGAGGGGGAAGGAAATTTAATATTATATGTTCATATTGTCAGCTTATCTAGGTCGAAGAAAATTGTAACACAACATGTTTGTTACCCTAGTTATATTCAACAGGATTTTCCTATTTAAAATGCTCTTGTTACATTAAAGCACATTTGTTGACATAAAATAATTAACACTATTAAGGTTTTGTTACTGTAAAATATTGTAAAAATATCGTTTATTTGTATATTAAAATGCGTTACGATATTTAAGGAAATGTAACTAGTACAATGTTTAACACCATTCTTATAAATAATACTTACTAACTAACAGTAACGGCAGGCTGACAAAAGAACAAAAGTGATGGACCGGCTTTGTGGATTAGTGGACCAGCTACAGAATTTTCAAATTTATCTAGAAACCCCCCAGTTTCAAAGGTAAAATTTATAATACATTAAAAGCATCGAGAATTGTATTAGGTATTCTTTTGGAAGTTAATGTATTTATACCATAGATTCATGTTGATGTGCCTTTTTTTAAGACTTTACATCTCTAGTTACATCATCATAAAGACATAGACTTAAAACAATTACTGTTGTTCAATATAGTCAGGAAACTAATTTTTAAATGGAAGATTCTCAAAATGCCTTGGTATGAATTGCTTCACACAACGTCATTAAAAACTGATGGAAAATATGTATTAGACCTATTCGGAAATGGAAAATATCTATAAAGTTTTTATCTATTATTTTTTAATTGTTGATGTTCAAATGAAAACTTTTAAAATGTTTATTCTGGGTGGCAAGCTCATTAACTATTATTTATGTTGCTTTAAAATAAATAACATTTAGATTTACCCAATGATATCTCAATTTTATTGCAATAGTAGTTAAATTTTAATAATTTAGTATCATTTCTCAACTTATAACGCTATCTTAAATAGTAATGTATAATGTTTTTGCCATGTTCCCGGCCAATGTGTGGAAAAAAAAACTTTAGGAATTTATTTGGTTGAATATTTTCCTTATAGTAATGTTAAAATGTAACTTTTTGGCTTTGTTTAATAAAGTGGTATGGGGTAAAAACTAAACATGCTATCGTTTAATTATATTATCACAGTAAAACTAAATATTTTATCATTTAATAATATTATCACAGTGTAAGACAGTCCTTAAAAATAAAAATTTACATTCCGGTACCGGGAATCGAACCCGAGCCTCCTGGGTGAGAGCCAGGTATCCTAGCCACTAGACCATACCGAACATGTATTAGTTGTTTTTTCGTGCAAATATGTTCCAATTGATAAATTTAAGTACAGTTTGTATTAAAATAGTTTTTTTTTGTAATTCTATACGCTACATTTGGACCGTTCTTGTTTTTTGCTAATAATGTTTCAAACTACGTAATAAAAATAACATTCGAAAAATTCTAAGAACAGGAATAATGGTAAAGTATGAATTTTATATTGAATTACTAAACAATATTCTAGTATAATAATTAATATCTTTTATATATGGTGGTTTGTAACAACATCCCAAGCCCTGAAGAGATGGTTAATTAGATAAATCATAACTAACGCACCCGCCCGCCCATACACGTACAGTGGTATTGACCCACCCGCCCACCCATACACGTACAGTGATATTGACCCACCCGCCCACCCATACACGCACAGTGGTATTGACCCACCCACCCACCCATATACGTACAGTGGTATTGACCCACCCACCCACCCATACACGTACAGTGGTATTGACCCACCCGCCCACCCATACACGTACAGTGGTATTGACCCACCCGCCCACTCATACATGTAAAGTGGTATTGAAAATAAAAATAAAAAAATAAAAGATTGGATCTGAAAACCCTTCTTTTATCCAATATTTATTTTCTATACCATTATCTCCATATAAGTGTAAAAAAATGCATACACACTATATGAACTTTATTTTTAATAGTGATTACACAGTATTTTAGTTCTCTTAAACATTTTGTCATTACAGAACCTGAACATACAGCTTTGTCATTTAAAAGTATTTATTCGATTAGATTTTAATTCTTTATATAAAATCAATTGATAAAGGAACCTTTTTGGATAATATTAAGTAATCTGACTACGTTTTATAAGTTATTCCGAATTCCATTATATTCAGGTAATCCCTGTACAGAAGTATATTGGGGGGGGGGGGGAAATTGGGCAGTATCCAAGTAGGGCATACATTATTTTTAATTAGTTGAATTTAACTAGGACAATAGTCGAAAAGGAGTTTTTTAAAGATTTAAGTCATCCAGCACGTTGAGCGATTTCGTGATCCTCTGATATCCCTCATCGCCCTTTTAATACCTACCAACACTCTAACAGTGACATTGACCCTCCCACCCACCTATTAACGTACAGTATATGCTATACCCACCCATACAAGTACAGTGGTATGAACCCACACCAACCTATACACATTAGTAGGTAACACCATTACTATATAAAATAATCAGTGGTTATCATAGTACTACTTTTTTTCTCTTTCTCTTTATTGTTATTTGTCAATTTACATTGATATAGACAACGTCAACATATATATTACACATGATTCGATTATTTTTGAAAATACAGAGACAATACATATATGTATATATATATATATATATATATATATATATATATATATATATATATATATATATATATATATATATATATATATATATATATATATATATATATATATATATGCACAATACACATACAAAACCGTGTAAGACAGCTTCGTCCATTCAAGAAATTTAAAATATACAATTTACAATAGTGTTTCTGTTTTTACAAAATATTGTAGCTTAACAACAACACCTGTTTACACCTAATTATTGTCAAAATCGGTGTTAAAAAACTCATCAACTGAGTAAAAAGCCTTACTTGTAATCCAGCTAGACAGTTTGGCTGTAAATTGTTGAATTTCTAAGTTTCTCATTTTTTGTTGCAGTTTATTATAACACTTAATTTGTAAATACTTATGGCTAACTATTGTCTTCCGTAGTTTAGAATAGCGTGTGATAATCATCCTGTGCTTTCCTAGTATTATAATTGTGTATTTCATTACAACGGGTGAAATTATTTTGGTTTTTCTTAATATCTACAAGATTCTGAAATATAAAAATACCAGGAACAGTCATAATATTATATTCAGTAAAATAATGCTTACAATCCTCTTTGTAAGCTAGGTTGGCCAAAATTCTCACCGCCTTTCTTTGCCACGTGAAAACGTGACTTGCACCCCTGCTATTTCCCCAGAGCATTGTAGCATACAGTAAGTGAGAATGAAAGTCACTGAAATAAGCAGATAGCAGCACATTTCTGCCAACACAGTTCTGAAGCTTACGCAAGAGAAAACAGGCCCTAGACAGTTTTGAAATGACTATATTAGTGTGAGCGTCCCAAGAAAGCTTTTGATCAAGAGTTACCCCAAGTAGTTTAACAGGCTTATTACAATTCTCTTCTACGTCCAGATGTTTTAACGTAAAGCAAATTGTTTCAGTTTTATTGGAATTTAATTTGAGGTAGTTTGAATTAAACCAGGAATTAGCCACTTCCAAGACTCTGTCGCTGTGCGCTTTTACATCTTTAAGTACTTCACCATTCATTACAAAAGAAGTGTCATCGGCATAGAGAACGGACTTGCATGGAGCATTTCTGGGCAGATCATTAATGTAAATGATAAATAAAAGTGGACCCAAAACTGAACCCTGGGGAACCCCAGCAAGAACCTCCTGAAATGTTGAATCTACACCAGCCACTGAAACCTTATGCAATCGGCAATTTAGTTGTGGATAGCCCAGGACGGAAGCCAAATTGGCTACTACTTAAGATATTGTGTGCATCAAGATATTCTAAAAGTTGGTTCTTAACACATGATTCGATTATTTTTGAAAATACAGAGACAATACATATTGTTCTATAATTATCAATACATGATTTATTGCCCTTTTTAAAAAGTAGTATACTCCTAGACATTTTTAAACAGTTTGGAAATTTAGAAAATTGAAATGAAAGGTTGATTAAATACGTTAAAGGTTTAAAAATGCAAGGAGCTATATGTTTCATAACTCTGTTACTAAAACCAAAGACATCCTCACTTTTAGACGACTGTAACATACTCATTATTTTAAGCACTTCACACTCCTTAACATCCCTAAACTTAAATTTTTCTGGAGGCTGTTCAAAATTTCTTAAAAAAGTATAGTGATTTAAATTACTTTTATGAATAACATTAGCATTTTCAACTATCGTCTTACCAATACTAATATAATAGTTATTAAATTCTTCAGCGGAAATAGGTGGTATTGGATTGTCTCGTTTGTAGTAGTCACCAGACTCTGACTTAATTATCTGCCATGCAGCTGAACATTTATTCTTTGAGATTTTAATTATATTTTCATTATGCTTTATTTTTGCTTCCTTAATTAATCTTAGACCTATATAACTTCCTTTTGGAAATGTAAGAATTCTTGAGCAACAAGTTGTTTTTAAAATTTGGCACTTTCAATAGATCCTGTAGAATAATTACTGTGCTCCTCATTTTTATGGTTGCTAATCATTTATCTCCAATAAAACATATTATGGTATTATTTGATAGTGTTTTAATTATTGTTTATTTTAATTTAAGAAACGTTATAATATATCTAATACTTAAGTGACCTGGATATATTTTGGTTATGTATATAAAGCTATAAGTAATAACCGTAAAAAAATTATGTTTGCTTATCGCAATTTATTGCATGAACATGTATAATTTTATTTTATGAACATGTGAAGTAAGATACCTCTTGCTAGGTATTTCCCCACGTATTCTCCACGTGGGTGTTGAAAGTGAATAGCCACTTTACATACCACTGGTTAGAAACAGAATACCAGAGGTAAATAACTAAACTGTCTCGTCAGAGGTCAAATAACTAAACTGTCTCGTCAGAGGTCAAATAACTAAACTGTCTCGTCAGAGGTCAAATAACTAAACTGTCTCGTCAGAGGTCAAATAACTAAACTGTCTCGTCAGAGGTCAAATAACTAAACTGTCTTGTCAGAGGTCAAATAATTAAACTGTCTCGTCAGAGGTCAAATAATTGAACTGTCTCATCAGAGGTCAAATAACTGAACTATTTCGTCAGAGGTCAAATAACTGAACTGCCTCGTCAGAGGTCAAATATCTAAACTGTCTCGTCAGAGGTCAAATAACTGAACTGTCTCGTCAGAGGTCAAATAACTGAACTGTCTCGTCAGAGGTCAAATAACTGAACTGTCTCGTCAGAGGTCAAATAACTGAACTATCTCGTCAGAGGTCAAATAACTGAACTGTCTCGTCAGAGGTCAAATAACTGAACTATCTCGTCAGAGGTCAAATAACTGAACTGTCTCATCAGAGGTCAATTATCTAAACTGTTTCGTCAGAGGTCAAATAACTGAACTGTCTCGTTAGAGGTCAAATAACTGAACTTTCTCTACAGAGGTCAAATATCTAAACTGTTTCGTCAGAGGTCAAATAACTAAACTGTCTCGTCAGAGGTCAAATAACTAAACTGTCTCGTCATAGGTCAAATAACTAAACTGTCTCGTCAGAGGTCAAATAACTGAACTGTCTCGTCAGAGGTCAAATAACTGAACTATCTCATCAGAGGTCAAATAACTGAACTGCCTCGTCAGAGGTCAAATATCTAAACTGTCTCGTCAGAGGTCAAATAACTGAACTGTCTCGTCAGAGGTCAAATAACTGAACTATCTCGTCAGAGGTCAAATAACTGAACTGCCTCGTCAGAGGTCAAATATCTAAACTGTCTCGTCAGAGGTCAAATAACTGAACTGTCTCGTTAGAGGTCAAATAACTGAACTATCACGTCAGAGGTCAAATAACTAAACCGTCTCGTCAGAGGTCAAATATCTAAACTGTTTCGTCAGAGGTCAAATAACTGAACTGTCTCGTCAGAGGTCAAATAACTGAACTGTCTCGTCAGAGGTTAAATATCTAAACTGTTTCGTCAGAGGTCAAATAACTGAACTGTCTCGTCAGAGGTCATATAACTGAACTGTCTCGTCAGAGGTCAAATAACTGAACTGTCTCGTCAGAGGTTAAATATCTAAACTGTTTCGTCAGAGGTCAAATAACTGAACTGTCTCGTCAGAGGTCAAATAACTGAACTGTCTCGTCAGAGGTTAAATATCTAAACTGTTTCGTCAGAGGTCAAATAACTGAACTGTCTCGTCAGAGGTTAAATAACTGAACTGTCTCGTCAGAGGTCAAATAACTGAACTGTTTCGTCAGAGGTCAAATAACTGAACTGTCTCGTCAGAGGTCAAATAACTGAACTGTTTCGTCAGAGGTCAAATAACTGAACTGTCTCGTCAGAGGTTAAATATCTAAACTGTTTCGTCAGAGGTCAAATAACTGAACTGTCTCGTCAGAGGTCAAATAACTGAACTGTTTCGTCAGAGGTCACATAACTGAACTGTCTCGTCAGAGGTCAAATAACTGAACTGTCTCGTTAGGAGGTATACTTAGTATTAATCTCTTACTTTAATAAGGAGAAACTAAAGTATATGTTTTACTGTTACTTTAAACATTAGCCTACATTTTATGGACGGAGAAACTTTTGATCTTTTAAATTAAACATTATCAATCTAGGGGTGTTGAAAGAATAATATGCTTCTCAAGTTTTTAAGTTAATTATTTAATTTGTTGATATTAAATAAAAGAAGGTCTTTCAGATTCAGTCTTTTATTTTAAAACAGGTAATAGATACCTCATATTATTATATGAGACAATTGTTTATTATTCAATATAAAATTCATACTTTTCCGTTATTCTTTTTCTTCAAAATTTGTTGCTTTACCACTGAGGAAAACAATCATATTATTTTTATTAGATAATTTGAAATTTTCTTAGAATAAAAAGACTCCCAACGTATCCAATTATGAAAAATTTTTTTAATTATGGAACATGTTTAAATTATAAAATAGTTAATATAAGTCCGGTATGGTCTAGTGGCTAGGATACCTGGCACTCACCCAGGAGGGTCGTGTTCGATTCCTGGTACAGGAATGTAAACTTTTTTTATTTTGATGGATTGCCTTACACTGTGTTAATATAATTAAATGTTTATAAATTTAGTTTTTTTATATTTTGTGTGAGGAAAAATATAGATATCTTATAAAGTTGTTTGTTATTTTTATAACATCCCAAATCACTTTATTAAACAAAGTAAATAAGTCATATTTTAGGATTATAATAAGGGAAATATTGAACAATACAATTAAATTCCTACATGTTCTTTCTTGACCACACACTATCCGGGAACATAGCAGAAACATAATCCAAAAATAATTTTTTTTTTTAGGCACAGTTTCAATGGCTGGCATTGTTATGGACTGTTGAGCTTGTTTGGTTGTAATTTACAATACGCATTTGTTTTTTTAATACGTTTGGTATATGTATATAAACCATATGCATTACTTTCAGAAATGCTTAGCCTAAAGCAAATTACAACCATACAATTTAATATTTTTAACAGCCCATAACGATTATGACCATATGTATAGTATTAATATAATTGCTAAAACACTTATGCAGTTCTAATTGGTTTCAAATTGTATTGACTTTAGTGCCATATTCACAGCGCACGCGCGTGCGCGCGCACACACACACACACACACACACACACACACACACACACACACACACACACACACACACACACACGCACACGCACACGCACACGCACACACACACACACACACACACACACACACACACACACACACACACACACACACACACACACACACACACACACACACACGCACGCACGCACGCACGCACTCACGCACGCACGCACGCACGCACGCACGCACGCACGCACGCGCACACACACACACACACACACACACACACACACACACACACACACACACACACACACACACACACACACACACACACACACACACACACACACACACACACACGCACACACACACACACACACACGCACGCACCGCACACTCGCACACACACACACACACACACACACACACACACACACACACACACACACACACACACACACACACACACACACACACACACACACCGCACACTCGCACACAATCATATATATTTTTGATCTTTAATTTTGAATTAAAGTTTGTAAAATATTCATGTTATTATTAAAATAATATAAATGTTTGTTGTTCCCTAAGTTATTTAACAACAGTTGACTTTTAAAATATGATTACTGCTTAAATATATAAAAGTACTTTAACTATAACTACACATTATGTTAAATACCATATCAAAGTATAACCCCTGAAGATGCAATATCAGCAATATGATTATTGCTGGAGAGGAATTGCGAGCACTGCTAGTTTGGCCTGGTAGGTTGAAGTTCCTTGTTGATTAAGCACTGCCCTCTACAATGATATCACATAAATGTGGCTGTGGGTGATAACGTTTGTCATACTGCATGTTATCTTCCCCAAACAATTTACTTAATGATGTTTGTCCATAAAAATGCTTTGTAGCTAAATACGTTTTCTAGCCTAGGTTTTTACCAATCTACAAGTATACGTTTTAAAGTAATTTAGAAAATATGAACACTATTGTCACGTTTTACGATTCAAATTATTTAGAAATTTGTTAGATTACATAGCAAATGGAGGATATAACATGGCATTATATACTTATACATTACTAATGGCAACCATTGAGCAGACGTCGGGTGGGGGAGAATGATACCAAAACCTACAATTTAAAGCATATAAAGAAGAGCTGCCAAGAACGTGTGTGAGACGTGACGGCAATATTTACAGTTTATATCAGTTTTATATACGCAACGCTATATAATCAACTTTAAACCCCATATGTGAGCACACTCATCCACATTTATATTGTGTTTACTGCTTGGTTATAATAAGTCGATATCATTGAGAATACTAGAGGAAGTCTACAAAGTATGATTGTGTTATTAATTATTATTGTAATATCTAACAATATTAAAATGTACATGTTAAATAAAAAAGTATTGAATTTAAAAAACGTAAGGAACATTTTTATTTTATAAAATTTAATGTACCTTTTACAGTGATATATTATCACTTCACATGTATAGGTTCAGGTATTGAAAAAAAGTTGAAAATAATACAGAAAGAAGGTTTATGACGTGTCATTAATTTAATGAAACCCCTCACATTGTATCCCTACAGATGACGGTGGGGTTTATGAGACGACACTGGTGGGACTTGCCCCTCCCTGTTCCATTTGCTAACAACAAAACGACATTTCATTTATGGTTATTATCAGTTAATAATATAACATAGACTTATGGGGTTCAAGTGAGTGGATCCCTCCCCCATTATTGATTGTTCAGTATTAACTTCATTCCCATATATCAAATTATTATGTCGCAAATTATTGTCTCTATACTAAAAACACTAACGCTATCTTAAATCTATTGTCATAATTTAAACTTTCTCCAATAGGGTTCAGGTGAATGCACCTCAAAATTCATGTACGCTTCAACCTGATTGGTTTAGATATAGTAAGCTAAATGTTTCTTGTTTTCTTGTCCGCTTTCACCCACATTTCCGAATTCCGCCTTCTACTTCTTCATGTCGCTCTCGCTAGACGTATCTAGATCTACAGTACTTCCATCAATATATGTACCTGCCATTGCTCAGTTTCTTTATATTATTTTATGTCCACCTGCTTAATTAATTAACATTATTCATTGACTGTTGACTGTACAATGTGTACTACAGTATATCATTTGGGTGCACCCTCGACGACCAGAATACTACGTTACCAGCAGGACGTCGGCCATTCAAGGTAGGCCTCAACTTCATCAAGCATTCGACCAAGATTAGTTACAGCATCATACGGTTCATTTTTAAGCCAAACCACGCAATGGTGGTTTAGTGGGTATTCGCTTAATTGAAGACCATTATTAAGGTCTAGTTCCACACTCAGTTTGTAGAGACGCCCCCCCCCCCTACGATAGTTTCATATCTCTATAAATATAAAACTATCGTATACCTAAAATACGAAACATTATTAACTATTTTAATGAAATAGTTCTATAGATTAATGTTTTCATGCCACATAAAAACCCCATTTTTTTTTTTTTTTTAATTTACGCGCATCATAATGTTCAAAAACATTATGTTTCATGAAAAAGGCACATTTATAATAATAATACACATATATTTACAATTCAATAATCTTTTACATGAAAACTAAGAAAATAAGTTTAATTCCATTTGGGCGTACTCTTGTAATAAAATAATTTCTTGAAATACTTTCAACCCCTTAAAATAAATACAATTAAAAATACTGCAATATATACATTATATTTGCCTATTAATCCGGTTAAAATACGCATGGAAGGGGGGGGGTTAAACTATCAAAAACTCCGATAAAGCTGATTATTGGGAGATATCATATACTCAGCATTGAACAAGGTCAAAGTTCAAGGCATAAAGCTTGTGCTAATAATTTTATTTAAAACCAAAGGTCATACATTTATTTTTTGGCAAATTTCTCGTAAATGTAAGTTTATCAAAACATAATTCAAGCAGCAGTTGTAGATCTTACAATTACCTACAACATATGTTCCTAAAGTTGTTTACCAATGAGTCATCGTTTATTATATATAGTGGTTTAAAACGTTGGAAAGTCATTTTACTTCGAATGCTGGATACCCATTTCGAATGCAATAAAGATTAGCCATGTTTTCTTACGTATTTTTGTCTGCTGAATATGAATATGATTTCTAAAACTTACAAAAAATAGTACAATTGGTTTAAAATGCAATAGTTTAAGCAAATTATCAAAATATTCTTTTCTCACTGCGGATTATTTTTTTAACAAAATATGGCATATTTTAAGACGAAAATGATCTTTAAAGGTTGACCCAGACATAGGTATAATTACATTGTGTATTAATCTACAAGTTTCCAGAAAATATTTATTGACTTATTAATTTTTACATGTTTGTGAATGAGTGAGTGAGTGTGCGAGTAAGTGGACTGAGCAGAGAACCCATCTTAACAACGCTGTGACTCTAAGTAGCTGGGTTACAGCACAATCCCACTAGTGCTGATTATCTTTTAATGCATCTACCTGAATCCTAATTTAAATAATTTAGACCAAGCTTGTAGGCTGAATTTACATTTTTATAACTTCATAAAATATGTTTATTTTGCAGCTTAGAACGGTTCTGTTTAAGTTATAGTATTATCCACTTATACTTTATTGCTTTTTTAAGTTTTGTTTATTTATTTTGTTATGTTATTTAAGGTGTAGTATTAAATATTTTAAATGATAATATACAAGTTTATTTTATCAACTAAAACATTGATATCGAGGAATAGCAAGTATGTTCATTATTAAAATAATATCATCAAAATATCCTTTTACTATATGATGACTTTGTTTCTCAAGAAGTATATATTCCTAAAATCTGCAAAAAATATGACTGCAAGATTTCACATTCTTTTGAAGATAATGTTGGATAAAGTCTTTGTTAAGTTAGTTCATGTGTTTTAGCGAAGTCAATTCACATGAAGTCCACTTTCTGGTAGAACCAAATTTTCCAATCACATTTGATGATGCACTGAGACCTGGTGTTTAAGCTCGGATAATATGTAGCTGCTCCATGCTTACCTTAAACCGTTCTTCAATTTAAACTTATCTCAGGAAACAACATTAATTTCATAGAGTAACTTGCTTAAGATCAACGTTTATAAATACCTCATACATACGTCAACCTTAAAGTATTTAATCACAAAGATATTAAATATTATTCTTGCCTTAACATATAGTCTTAACTGATTCATCATTAAATATGAATAACATTTAAATAATACATCATTTTATATTATATACATGTATCTTTCAATTTAGAATATATGATATGTTTACTACCGTGTCTTATAGATTGGATCCTTGGAAGTATGTAATATAAACTTTGAAACAATTTTTAAAAAACACCACATCTTGGTAATTTTTTTGGTTTCACCAGGTGTTTTTACTAAAATACCTCCCTCATAATACAGTGTTGTACTTAATGAAGTTTAATTTTAGCAATGTAAATGGTAAGTGCCATAAACTACTTTTAGTCGTCCAGTTCGTTTCTTAGGTATTAGAAAATAATTTTGTTTTAGTTTATATATGATTTATTTTAACAACATTTTCCAATTAGCATATGCTTACAGGCCTTTGCAAGAAAATTAGTCAACGAGTGAGGTACCGACAGTTAACTCAGCTGAAAACTACAAAATTCAACCTTGAACTCTACTATCTAAATACCTAGCCAATGAACCCCCTACGCCAGCACCATATTTGTAAATAGACATTCCTCTGTACTGTTTACTTAAGTACAGTATCACTGAACCATTTTAAATGTAACTAAACACATTTATTCTTAAACCCACGTGTCATTCTTAAAAACGTGTAATTTACATACTGAATCATAGTACAGTAATTTTATTAATATTAATGACGGTATTCTAACGTTCCACATTAGGTTCATGACATTTACAAGCAGGGTTTATTAGTGTTTACTTACGAATACACGTTTAAAAATATATTCTTTACACAAGTATAAAACAAATCAATCAACAAACTTTATTTGGAATTCAGTTTTTGACTGGGAGAAATGAATATTCCAACCTTCATAAAAAATATCTCAAAAAATTATTCCAGCTAAGTCATCGACTCCCATGGCAGTTTTCATTTCCCTCGAGAAAATGAGGAATTATTTATTTACTTGACACCATGTCAGTTTTAACTAACTTTAAGTTTTAATTTTAAAATGTACTTTATTGAAAAACATGAAGTGTCTAAATAAATTAATCCTTTAATTTACCATGAATAAACTGTATTATTTAGAACTCTGATTACGGAAATAGTTCATTAGGGTTCTTAAGAAATGAAAACAAATTAATCATATAATTAACTTTATAAACAAATACGGTACTTAATTTGTTTGGAAACATTTCCTAAACCATTTTTAACGCGGGTTTTTTTAAAATCACAGAAAATCTGGTTAATCTGATGAATGGGTGTTGTTCATGATGACCTATTTTGACTATAGCTGACTTTGAATCTTTGCCGGTTCACTTACTAACCCGGGATATCCATACTGACCAAATCCGTAGACTCCAGAGGGATATCCTGTAGTCCAGCTACATCTTGTAGTACACAATTTGCTTGTCCTTAAACGTTAGTATCTGCCGTTTTAGCTGGTATGGAAAGTAATTAACATAATATACCTAAGGTTTTAAAGATGTGTTTACTTCCTGGTTCGTCTCGTTTCATTGATAAGCTTTTTCTTAAACCATTTTTGAAGAGGCCAACACCTCAGTTATATCTCCATCAGCAATTACTTCGATGGCTAGCAGAGTTTCTGATGCTAAAATATGTTTTAAAATTTCGTAAGTAGCATCGTCTCACTTCGTCACTTAGACATAGTTGATGTGATTATATTCCTAAATAGAGTGTTTAAATGCATCCAATAAGGTTTAGAGCGTACATTGCTCGTTGACACTTTAAAATGGGGGATTACACTCGTAATAGATGTCAGTGTAATGCTTTTCATCAAATGAATGGATGTCAAAAGTATCTAAGATAAGAATATTTACACTATGTAAATCTTTCTTTCACCAAGATAGGATATCGATGCAATACCATACCTTATCTTATAATGAAAAAATAATATAATCAATAAAAAACTAGCTGAGTACGACTTAGTTCAGAAAGCGCCACTTATTAATAATGTAACGTCAAAGGCAGCTAAGAGACCTACATATTTACGTGGAATCCAGACCATATATTATCGGTCTGATTACTGCTACACATTTCTCATTTCTAGACAACATTCGGAACCTTAATACTACCTAACATGAACACTACAGACCTCGGCAATTTCGTGTCCTAATTCTAAACTTGATAAGGAATTGATCAAGATTAAGTATAACATATTCATCTTACCCTCGATGACAAATTTTTTACATAAAAAAACTACAAATACTTTTAGGTAAATATCTGTATCACGATTTAAAACGTAAATATAGTAATAGATAAATAATATACAATTATAGTTTTTTACATTAATCTAAAACGCAAACGGTCAGAATTTGCTTTTATTTATTATTACTTAGTTTGTAAATAAAATTAAAGGTTTAAATATTTTGTTTACATATTTATAGAATATGATAATTAAATTACTTTTTTGTCTTATTAAGTATTAAGATTGCATAGGTTTTCAAAGAACCGTAGAAAGATGATTATATAAATAACTGGATGTCAGGGCAAATGGTAAATTGAAGTATTTTCATGTTAATTTGTTAAAGTACATGTTTTTGATAGTTGGATTTCCGTTAACTCCTTAATTTACATATTAAGGTAATTACAATTTTAGATAATTTTTTTAATAATCATTCTTTAGTTTTGGTAGTAAGCCAATTGGTTTTTCACATACGTTTTTCTTATTTTTGGGTTATGTAAACCCAAAAATATAAAAAACTAAAAAAATAAAGAAAATTTTGAGTTAGGCATTTTGATATTTCTTCTCAACAATGTGAAAACAATATTCCCGAAAAACCCTTGAAATTGAAAGCATGCCTTATCTCCTCTCTTGGTAAACCTTCTTTGTAATATATTGTAAAAGTCACCATAGTATCCAAACGATCATATAATAATATATAATGCAACAACAGTAAATAAATTTATTAGTTTTGAAATGTTTTTTTTAATCTTGCTTATTTACACATGTAATGGTTTTATATTAGCCTACTTCAGAGTGGCTTATTACTGACATTCACTCTCACGTATAAGTTAAAATATCCATAAAATTGTAATATTTTTATTAGACAAAATAAGAATTCCTATTACTGTATTACTGACCAGCGACGGACCTAATCCTAACCTAAACCCAACTTAACCTAAGCCCAACCTAATCCAATGTTATTTAAGTTAACATTTCGATACAACATAAACCAATAAATACCGATTTTACAAAATATTTGAAGTTTTTGGAATTTTCAACATCTATGAATGTTTTGACATTTATTTAATTGTTGGACAACACTGAGATTTTTTTACAGTGAAGTCAATTTCACAACAACATAAGAAAATTTTAGCAGTAGACATGCCTTAAATGCAACTTAAACATAAGTTTACCAGCTGAAACTTTTTGAACGAGACATGGGCACTTCATCTTTTCTCATTGTTATTTTTCAATTATATTCTAGGATGTTTAAAATAAAATACTCATCTAGCTAATTCAAAAACTGGTCTTCTCTATATATCTTTTTAATCATTTATTGGCTTGAATGTGACTTAATTTATGACTGATCCTAGTTATATTATATTAGACTCGGAAAATATTGCACTATCTTTAAATTAACTTAAACCACAATACGTATTACGTTAAACTCTCGGCAAGTGTTTCTTATTCCTACATTTACTGTCTTTTTTTTTTTTTTTTTTTTATTTAGGTTGTTATGACATCAATACATTTTTTTTTCATTACAGATGTTATTTATTTTATCATAACACATTTTTCACACAATTAATTACACTTTTACCAACGGAAAGTACAGTATCAAATTAATTCGATCTATAAAAATAAAGAGCTGTTTTAAAACTAAAATTATTTTTCTGTTAACTTTTTAAAAATATAACTATATGTATTCTTAGATGGTTAAGATCCAGCTTTGAGGCTAAAGGGGATCGAATCTAATCAGGGGCAAAATGAATTTTTAAGTGGGTCAGTTGATAACAACCAGCTGTTCATTTGTCTTTCAGCTTCTATTTGATGACGTGTTCTAAGCATCGATATCGATGGTTCTAAGAAATTATATTCGGTCTTAATTGGTAAGAAAGAATAAATTCAATCAGACACACTCACCAATTCATTCAAAATTCATATTCGCCCATATGTTAATGATCGAAGTGGTAAGATTTTCTCTCAAAGTAGTAAAAAGCCATGTAAGATAATGAATTTAAGATACAGAAAAAAATGAAATAAAAAACTGGGGGTTACTCTCCATTTTCAGTGAACTGAACAGAAAATCCCAATAAAATATCCAAACCAACGTCTCTAAGTCCATTGTTTCGTAGATATTTTTGTTTCTTGACTTTTATCTTTGCTTTTTCAGCTAAATAACTCAATATATTGCTAGTAAAATATTAATTGAACATTTGTAATTATTTTAGCTAGTATAACTCTGATCTATATTCATGTATTTACTCGCTTTGTCTAGAATTAGTAATACTAATACACTTAAATTTATGTTTCAGTTAATTGTTTTCGTGAAATATTTATTTTATAGAATTAATAAATCCTATCACAAGTTGATTTTACAAACTATATAGAAATCATTTACAGAGTCAGTTTTCCGTTCAGGCATATAGACGATTGTGCTGGTTGAGGCTTCATTGAAGGACCTGCTTTTGCAGGAGTTGGTGTGACGGGTGAGTTGAGCTCTTTTCACAGCAGATTAACTGAATTAATTAGTCTGTATGAATGTAATTTTGATAATATTCAGTGTATTTATAACTTTTTTATATGTATAGTAATGAAGTAATAGGAAATACGTATTAAATTGTTTGTAATTTTAATAACTTTTCCACTTCGATAAGTTTTTTCATTTTGTAACAATTTGTTTGAGGTACGTAATCATCGGGAGTTCAATGGAAACTCCTGTTAAAATAAAGAAAATTGGTACCAGGAAATTTTTCGAGTCATATCCAAATTATATCAGCAACCTTTTCTGGTACCTGGTGTATTACATCCTGACTAATAACCTCATCCCCGAGGTTTTCCTATACATTCTTTATAAAATCGTCCGATTCCATAAAATTGCCATAACGTCCATGATAGTCTCCGAACCTCCAGGTGCCCAGGATAAATCTTCACATCAGGTTAAGTTTCCTGACTCGGAAAACCCCCGGTTACCGAGGTCCGTCTCATTTTAGTATTTTTCTGGTCCAAATATGAAATTTTTCTTGATTGACTAAAAAAATGTATTTTGAGAATGCATTTTTATATGCAGCGATGCAATTTCCAGAAAGTACACTATACAACTTAGTCATCAAATTTCTAGATGTGTTCAAAAAGGGAATGCAAAAAACCGCATTTCATTCCGATCTGCCGCTCTAATTTTTTCGGGTTAGGCCGTTTTTAGTGCATTATTTCTTGGCATATATGGTCAAAAAGGAAACTGGTCCAGTCATACAGTCATAAGAAAATTAAGATTTTGGATATTTACCTTTTTTGCGTATTAAACGTTTGTATTGTATGTATTAAGAGTTTTTATTTTTAAACTATTAAATACAATTTTTAAAACTTTAAATATATTGTGATGAAGTTACATACAAGGACATACATCCAATTTTTGAAACATTTTTTAATATGTTTTCCTTAAGAGTGTTCCATTGAACATTTTTTAAACTAAAATTGTTAGTAGCTATATAAGTGATAAATGTGCTACGGTAAACATTCTAAAAAAAATCTTTATGGAGATATGGCTGCCAAAAGCGACTAAATTGGCCTTTTTGGTGCATAAATCATGAACAAACCGTGTGATGTAATTTAATACCATTTTGAAAATACAAATAAATAATAAATAAATACCATTTATTGCATGAAACATTACATGAAATGTATTGCAATCGTCCCTATATCTAGAATTTATTCCACTCATACATATATTTGTCACCATTTATACATACAAATCAGACACACGTTCTCACACATTCATACGAAAAAATAACACCCTAAGCTAGAATACTCAGGTTAATTTTTCTTGGTCTCCCAGGTGTGTGCATTGAACTCGCCTGAGCTATGGAGAATGAAAATTCTTGAAATGTTTGCTCTTTAGCAGCCACCCCACACCATCAGCCCGTAGGTGAGGTGAGGGTAAATCAGTCCATAGTATGCCGTCATCAGTACCTGAGTTGGGCAATACCCTGACAGTTTTCTCAAAACATAAATTCCTGAGGAAAGTTTTGAGCAAACGTGGTCCACATGACAATCCCAAGTCAACCCTTTATCAAGGTGTATTCCGAGGAATTTGGCTGTGTAGACTTCTGTGATCTCAGTGTCATCCAGCATGACTGTCAAGCTGTCTGAGTCTGAGTCTGAGTCTTTTTGTCGAAAGCAGAATTGAATGATATTTGATTACGTTGGATTTGTTTTGAGATTGAGCTCGTTGAAATGTTGGATGGTGCTGTTGAGCACGATGAAAGGGATTTTTTCGAGTTCGGTGTTTGAGTTCGCTTTCAGAGTTGTGTCATCTGCATACTGGACAAGTTGCCCTTGTTGTACAGATGCGCCAACGTCGTTGACGCAGATCAAAAAGAGTAACGGGCTAAGTATGGACCCCTTACTCTTTTTGATATAGTAGTCAAAAGGTACTAATCCACTTAGTATATAGTAAATCTAAAAAAAAGGACTTTTTAAAGTGTCAACAATTATTTTTTTATAAATGATATTTGTTCTAATTTCGTGTTGAACTCCGTACAGTCATCTTTGGCTAAAAAATTAGATTAACAAAATATATATAAATAACTGAGGGAGTTATGTCCATCTGTAGAATTTCCGGGGTTGGACAAGCGTGGGATATGAGGGGAATAGAGAGGAGGGGAATACATTGCATGTTAGTTAGTGTATCAGGATCTTCAATCTTACATTCTCTTGGTGGCACAAAATCCAAAAAAAATCCTTAGAACACCAAATTGGACGCCCGGACAAAGATCCTTAGTACTGTGCATGTGACTGATTCCTATAAAGGTATCTGGATTCTCTCTCCTTAGATAAGCTTCTTTGTCGACTCCACAAGGCTACTTATATTACGTAAACAAAGACTACCAATAACTAAGTAATGTTTGATAAGCTTCTGTTTCGGTTCCACAAGGCTACTTATATCACTCAAACAAAGACTACCAATAACTAGGTAATTCAATAACTAGGTAATGTTTGATAAACTTCTTTTTCAGTTCCACAAGGCTACTAATATCACGTAAACAAATACTACCAATAACTAGGTAGTATTTGATAAGCTTCTGTCCAGTTCCACAAGGCTACTTATATTACGTAAACAAAGACTACCAATAACTAAGTAATGTTTGATAAGCTTCTGTTTCGGTTCCACAAGGCTACTTATATCACTCAAACAAAGACTACCAATAACTAGGTAATGTTTGATAAACTTCTTTTTCAGTTCCACAAGGCTACTAATATCACGTAAACAAATACTACCAATAACTAGGTAGTATTTGATAAGCTTCTGTCCAGTTCCACAAGGCTACTTATATTACGTAAACAAAGACTACCAATAACTAAGTAATGTTTGATAAACTTCTTTTTCAGTTCCACAAGGCTACTAATATCACGTAAACAAAGACGACCAATAACTATGTATTCATGTTGCATTACTCTTGGTATGGTTTTACTATCACATTTATTTGATAATTTTTAAAATGTTGAAACCACCTGGATGTTCTTTTTTGTGTTATATACTAATTTTATATGGGATTTGATAGTAATATTAGCATTAGATACTTACCTTAGGACATTAAATTTACCTTTTTTTATAAAACACTTAATTAAAACTTTCAGTGAGTATAATGTAAGTTAACCTATTAAAATTATTACAATGTAAATTTAATATTTTCTTCGACAGCATCATTAATAGGTTTTATTCAGTTCCTGCCTTGGTAAAAATAAAAGGACATTAAAAATAATGTAAATTCTGAGATTTTGTCGATGTCAGCAAAATTAACAGGGAGCTTGTAATTGCCTTGTCATTTGCAGCTATCAATGTCATATTTACAGATGTTTGATTACCAATTAATTATGAAATAAATGTGTGCTATGTCAGAAATTGATGGTAAAACTTTCCCAATTATTTTCCGTACCTTATTGAGTGGAACATTTTCAATTTATTTACTTTAACTATTACTTATTTATAATTTTAACACACGTTTTAACTTATTAAATTAATATAATTCGGCTAAATACGAGACTAAATATTGCATGGAAATTGTATAACTTTGTGACTTATTATTAATCTAAAAAAAGGTTTTAAGAATAAATAACTCACCTATTCGAATCTTATGGTTTGTATTTATTATATTTAATAATATAATAAATATAAATGAATTAATTATAATAATTAAACATCAGTACCTAAATACGTGAAAGGGTGGGTGGGTGAGTCATCAGCCCTCTATGTGTATGGGTGGGTGGGTCGTTCATTACCACCACGTGAGTGTAAGTGGGTGGTTTAATCCACAATATGTGTTTGAATCAGTTGGTGGATCAATACCTCTGTACATGTATTGGTGGTTGGGTTGATTGTTATTACTGTACGTGTTTAGGTTGGTGGATGGGGCTCATAAATATATTTGTCTGTGGAGAAGATCCAGCCAGGGTGAGGTGCTCACAGAAAGATGTTACATACGCAGGCCTTTCTGATACACACTTATTGATTAGTTTAGATTTGGATTTTCCTGTAATTACTTACATATCGGTTATATATTTTTTATTTCTGCCTAAATCAATAAATTATGCAAGATGGGATCCAAGAAAGCTTTAAAGTCTGATTGAAACATGGAACATAATAATTTGTGTAGTGGTTGGTTTGCAAGTAAAATTTAATGTACCTAATTGTTCTCCCGTATCAAATGATAGAGTGTTTCCATCAAATATCTCTTGGAAGGATCATTTTAAGACAATACACTACCTGAAAGGATGCAAAATTTATTTTAGTTAGTATAAAAATAACTAAAATACGTACACAACAGTGTATAGGTCTGTTTAAAAAATAATGTTTTATTTCACAATTTTTTTAATACCGCTTTTGTCAAATATTTATTATTATATTTCTAATAAAATTTACTATATGCCATTTTTCAGTTACAAAACTAATTATATCGTCATAAATTATATAAAAGAAACCACGACGAGACGTTTTTTCTCATCTGTCATTTGGCCCACATTTTTGCAAGTATCTTATTTCATAGTTTATAAGTAGATTAATAAAAACCTATCTAGTGTGGGACAGGTCACGTGTTATTTGTGAAATCCATTCCTTAATGTAAAAGGAAACAGCGCTTAGTTTTGGGAATCAGTTACTCAAAGTCCTGGAGTTTCTAGACAGCTCACATGTTCTTCGTGAATATCCATTCCTTAATGTAAGAGCAAGCAGCATCTGGTGTTGGGGATAAGTCACTACAAGACAAGAATGTGATGGCAGGTCACGTGTTCTTTGTGAATATCCATTCATTAATGGAGGAGTAAAGAATGTCTGGTGTTAGGGATAAGTCACTACAAGACAAGAATGTGATGGCAGGTCACGTGTTCTTTGTGAATATCCATTCATTAATGGAGGAGTAAAGAATGTCTGGTGTTAGGGATAAGTCACTACAAGACATGAATGTGATGGCAGGTCACGTGTTCTTTGCGAATATCGATTCCTTATTGTAAGACTAAACAGCATCTGGTGTTGGGGATAAGTTACTCCAAGACTTGGATGTGATGGCAGGTCACGTTCTTGGTTACTGATAGAAGGAGTTTCTGTGAGGAAAATATATTATAACCTCATTTTATATGAAAGTTAAATATGAGGAAAAAGCTTGTTATAACGATTTATATTTCAAAAATATTGAATATTTTAAATGTTTGCCTGGTTTATCTATTGAAGTAGACAATGAACAAATTACAAACACTAATCCAAACATGATGAGTAGTAGACCAGCAAAATTTTAGTTTTGCAATAGCTTTCTGAAATTTAGCAGATGTGTTTGTTTTTACGTTAATTAAAACCGTATTGTTAGGAAGACTCGTAATAAAATATTTTGCTTGAAAATGGTTTTTGTTAAATTTATCCATGTACTTTCCGAAACATTATTTAAAAATAAATTATTTCATGATATTAATTAGACTTTATTTTTAATATAGTCAGGAGTTTGTCGGTGAGTCTTTTATGGTGCCATATTGACATTAATCCCTCATTTGCTGTGCCCTTCTCTCATTAGGCTCTTATTTACTGCGTCCCTTGTTATTTTAATCTCATTTATAAATGCTCTTAGCATTTACCTATCATTTATTGTGATATTTGTCATTTTGGTTTCATTTATCGTGCCTTATTGACAAGAAGCTCTCATTTGTCATGCCTCTTGACACCTTGTTATTCAAACGGTTTTTTGTGTCCTATTGTCATTAGGCTCCCATTTGTTGTGCCATATGGATATTGATATATCATTTGTCTATGATATATTCTTTGAGCTCTCCCTTATCGAGCACTTTGTCATTGTTCTCTCTGTATTTTATTGTTATTAGGCTCTCATTTATCATTCTACCTTGATATTGAGATCTCATTTATGGTATTCTCATGTTATTCCGCTCTCATTTATTGTGTGCCCTTTTCATTAGGCTCTCATTGATCGTGCCTAATTGAGGTCTGATTTTTTCAATCAGACCTCAATTAATGAGCCCTCATATTACCGATATGAATAACTATTAAGTCCCCCCTGTAAATCTAATGTTTTTTAATTAGCGTAATTTATCACAAGTTTATTTACAGTATCATGAAGACTCCATTTTAGATAAATTAAAAAATGAACGTGATATCATATTTTACACCCGTTATGTCGATGATATTCTGGTTTTGTTTAACGAGATATCATGTAATGACTTAGATAATATGTTAAGTATACTTAATTGTCACCACTAGGAGCTTAGTTTTACCAGTGAACTTGAATCTATGAATCAAATAAAGTTTTTGGATCTAAAAATAATTCGTGATCATAACAAATTTTTATATAGAATTTTCAGGAAACCTACTCAAACCAATTGTACAATAAATAACAGTTCTGTGATCATAGGCATATAAATTGAGTTGTTGAACACCACTTTCCATTCTTTTGTGAATCCCTCTGGTCTGAGGAAGGTGAGCGTGGTTCACCGAAATCGATCACCATAATATTAGTGCATTTTGTACTTGTATTGTAATATATTTGTTCATTTTGTGCTTATATTGTAATACATTTGTGTTGTGTGACGTTTAATTGTATTGTATCTAATATTTATATCATTGATTGTGTCAAGAGATGGGGATAACAAAAAGGAAATATTCATAATTATTTTATTATTAGCCTTATTAGACAATTGTTCACATTATTGTTTGTTAACATCAATTATTTTTCAAATCGTAGAATTTCAATAAACTGTACTCACTGTCAGACGTTTGATTTTGTCGCAGAACATGGTTGTTGAATTCAAATTTTGTTGGATAATTTCATAAGGTGTGTCTTTTATTAATATGTATGATTGAATTTCTCCTACAAAAAGATGGCATAAATGTTAGCCAGCAGGAGGCTGCTATTTCTGGTGTAAGAACTGTATTATCACAAATAATATTATCTTTAAATGATAAATATTATATATATATTGAAAAACTATGAGGAACTTTTGCTTAACATATTTACTTATTCAGAGAAAGCAAATTTGCAATGACAAAACTATCAACGAATACAAATATATTATTCTTACAAATAATATCAGTTGGAATGTATTAGATTATTTGGTTAGTAAACTTAATTATGTTTTGTGTTTGTGTGTTTTTTTCTACAGAGTTATATTATATTCAACATATAAATAGTACACTTTAAATACTTATCATTAAAAAGTACTCTGTTACTTTATAAGTCAGTAGGCTAAAAATGTCAAATAACGTTAGGACTGAAATTTTTCTTAACTAATTAATAAGTAATTTTAGAAAATATAAATAAAAATCTGTTACTATTTTAATGTTAGTTTAATAATAACAGTTTTAATATTTATAATAACGTGTTCGGGTGGGCGTTTAAGTCAATACCACTGCATGTGTTTGAGTGGGAGGGTGAGTCAATACCATTGTACTTTTTCAGAGTGATCTATTATATTTCATGAAATGGTTTTGTGATATTCTATCAATCTAGTGAATAACAACTAAGTCCAATTTTTATTCCATAAAAATAATCTAAATTAATATGCATATACTGTATTAGTAAATATTACTTCACTATACTACACACTTGAATACTAATAGATATAAATTAGTGTACAGTAGTTGAGATGACCATAAAACATTCAATGTTTTAAAATTTGTTATTTAATAAAAGTCGTACCAAACTAAAATACATCAAAATATAAATACAAAACTTATTGATAAACAAGAGCAACTTCGTGCTGATAATGTTTTACGTTTTATAACAAAATTAGTTACTCTAACAAACTAAATACAAGTAGCAGTATATAACAATTGTATCAAGTGCAAAAAATAAATATTTCTACTTACTGTAGAGTTTGTCTCGTGAAATAATAACGACTTTCATCAAGAATAATAATTCCGTACATATTGTTTTGTTATTAGGCAATTATATTATACCTAATAAGTATTTTGGACAAAACAAACTTATTTAGTAATCGGGCGTATAACATCTATGATAAACTTTAATAACTATTTTGATTGGGTTACGATGAATTGTACCTTCTAAATATATAAAATGACTATTGAAATTGAATGGTTTGTGATGCAATGTTCATTTGCTATTAAATAATACGTGTTGACGAAATTATGTTTTTGAATATTTTTTACATCCCTTCCAGTCAGGATTTATTTAAATAAAATATACGTCGTAAATAAATTGATTATTTACCACTAAAACATTTCCTTTTACTTCCATGTTTACTATTGTGCGATCATACTAACTAATATTAATTAATCCTTTTAACAAAACTATATACTAATAATGAGTTTATGTTACAGTTATTGTATTAATAAAAATTAAGTGGTAGAAGAAAGGATTGCATTTACTTTTCTAATTGTATATATATTTTTGAGATCCGGCTTCTGGTAATTGCACCCGGAATTGCTGCGAAGCTACTGAGCTTATTGGGAACTTCTAATTATATACTTTACGAGAAGTCTAGACAAAGTAATCGCTGTCATGCCCACTTCATACAAATTATGCGCATATTTTGGAGCCTTTATATAAGTTAATTTTGAAATTATAAAGCCATTGAAAGGCCTTAGACCAAAGGGCTAAGTCAGTGGCTTATCACAAAGATGGTGTGAGTTCAATTCCTTGTGGAACCATAAAGTTTTCATTTGTGTTCTGCTGACAAGTTTTCATTCAGAGGTCACATTAGGTTATTGGTTCAATGAGCCTGGAAAAAAACTGGCTCTTATTTCTTTACAGTTGTTTCTCATTTTATTCATTTACTCTCACTTACAGCCATATGCAGTTTAAACTTCAATTATGATAGATAAATATAACAGTTTTTAGCAACTTTTGAACAATTTTGAAAATATTTGTTTGATCAAACCACGATAGTTTCCATAATGCAGCCAATAATAATAATAATAGGCTAACATTCGATTTATTATTAAAACTCTAAACTAACTTACCACTTAACGACTATATAAAGGTAGCACTTTTAGATTCTGTGTAAAAAAAATATTTAGGTATTGAAGAGAGTTAGTAAAATTGACTAACACAATTTAATGGGTGTGTTTTTTTTTTTTTTTTTTTTGGAGAGAGAAAAGCCATTAGGAAAGGCTTTCACATATCGAATGTGTAGGTTATTCCAAATTTTGTTTTTTAAGGTTCTTAATGAATCGGTGAAGGCATTTCTTTCAGGCAACTGAAATATGTTGGTTCATATTATATTCCAAGAATATATGGGAGCTAGAAGAAAATGTTGTAAGAATTACTTATTTATTATATCGTAAGTAATTTCAAACAATCGACAGCAAGTAAGAATTAATCGAAGTTCGGTAAGCATTTATGTAAGTCATTTGGCTGGAAGAAGCCAACTTCCTTTAGTTTAGTCGACATGGAAAATTATACAAAAAAACTAGTTAAAAGTAAACAATCACATTTGTATAAAAAGGATTATTGTTGACTTGGTACCTCAAAATATAAAGCAAAATTCATGTTTGTTACAACCCATATTATGTATTTTCTGATTGGGTGCTATCATTGATTTTACTATATAAAGAGATACTCCATCCATATGGGAGAGTTGTGGCGAGGCCCCAAAACTGTTTTGAGGCCCCACGCTGCGCTGCGCATAGCCCTATTTCCTCCCTCTCTCGCACGCTCTTCCGTCTCTCTCTCACTTCCCTCCTCTTAACCCACTCTCCCATTCTCCAGACAGCCGCCCCGCCCTCCCCTCCTCAACCCACTCTCCCATTCTCCAGACAGCCGCCCCGCCCTCTCCTTCCTCTAGTCACACACACAAACAACGTCCTGCTTTGATAAATATTGCCAACTTTTATCCGGGTTGTCTGTTATTTCATTTGCTTGCATCTCTTTCGAATAATATAGAATACTGTGTTGATACTATTACAGTAAAACTCAGTTGACATTCATTTTGAATAAAGAAATATTTATAACTGAATAAATTAAAACACCATATTGATTTATATGATTAACACACCATGTATTTGTAAATAGACACACTTGAATAGACCGCTAACTTATCGGCAATGCTGGCGATAATTACTGCTGATTTAAGTAAACATTTTCATATTATATAGCCCATCTGAAAAATCTTTATTCATTGCATTTTAACCATCGATTAGGTGATTAAATCGACTGTTGGACTAAATCATTAATCTTTTCGTATTCGGTAATTGATTAAAAAATAAATTGTTTTCAAATCCAATCAATGACTCCCATTTCAATTATGAAATTAATCTGCAAATATTCCAGGAATATTTAATATAGTGAAATATTAAAAAATGTGACATTATTTATTTCTTTGGCAAAATAAATATTGAAATAGGCCTATGATATTTATATAGAATAATACTGGGCAAAATATAAAACCCAGGTTAGATTAAAATGTCGTGATAGGGTTAGAAAAAATCATAACAAAACCACTAATCTACTTGTATACAAGATAAAAATAGCTTTCATCTTATGGCCTGACAATCTGTGTATAGGCATTTATTTTAAAATAGCATTATTAATCTTTTTATTATAAATGTCTGTTTTATTATTACTGTCTTTAACATTAACATATTTTTTGGTTCCAAGTAATTACATGATTGTTTGTAAAATATTTCATTGTTTGGTGAATGGTCAGTTTTTTTAGGAATTATAAAGTTATGACTATTATTACTTCTTGAGAAAAACAATCTCAATGTCAATTGAAATTGGTTAGGAAATATTATCGTTATAGAATATAACTAACTAGACTACTGATTTAGTCAATTTTCATTATTTTAATCAGGTTGAAATTATTGTAAATTGATTAAAGAAAAAATATATATTTAAAAAACATTTAAACATATGAGTCTAGCAATACACATAATTGCATAATAGAAGACACACAATCGCCACCTGCAGTGTTTACATTCCTGAAAATATAATTCAATTAAAGTATAAAAATAATCTAAAACTATAGACACAAATAACTCAAAAACGTGAACAAGAGAGTTGTACATGTGTTTTATGACAATGGCTTTTAGTCAAAAACAAAACAAACAAAAACATAATTTTATATTATATCAATATTAAAATTCCTGAAAATATAATTCAGTTAAAGTATAAAAATAATCTAAAACTATTGACACAAATAATTCAAAAACGTGAACAAGAGAGTTGTACATGTGTTTCATGACAATGGCTTCTAGTCAAGAAAAAAAATCATTTTATGTTATATCAATATTAAAATTCCTGAAATTATAATTATGTTTTATTTTTTATTAATTAAAAATTAAAGAATTATTTTTCTTTAATATTGGAAAAACTGAACTTAACTTCAACATTTCAGAGAAAATGCCAGGGTAGTACTAAAACTGACGCTAATTACCAGTACTGAAGCGATTTCATCTATAATGAATTTTAATAAATGAACACTAATCATATCAAAACCTGTTGATTTTTTATTTTTTAAATTTTTCACTATTTTTTTTATTTCATTTACAGTAGTTGACTCTATAAAGAATGATTGTGGATAAGAACGAATAGGTGGGAGAGTCGATGTGGGAACTGTACGAGGTCGGTCGGCTTGGACAGCGATGAGGTATTTGTTTATCTCATCTGCGATAACGCTTGGGTCTGTCGTGATTGTTCTGTCTTGTAACTCAATGCGCTCTATTTTCTTGTTTGAGGCCTCTCCTGTCAAACTATTTATTACTTTCCACTGTTGTGATATGTTTCCATTGAACTAACAACTATATAAATAACTAACAAAACAGAACTAACAAAACTATATAAACAAATAACTATTACAAATTAACAATAATATAGTTAAAAAATAATACGTAACTTTGGGTTTTGTGCATAACTTTAATAATATGGTTTCAAACTGAAGCCACCACCAAATATATATATATTAATGATAAGCATACACTTTCAAATAAGGTAAATTAAATTAATCCTAATTAGAAGAACAGGGCTCTTTATTAATAGCCAAACACTTCAACTCTAAATCTGTGGGGAGTTATTTAGGCTATACATGTTTAAAAATTATTGTAATTTAATATTAACATTTAAATGAATGGCAAACATACTTATATTAAACCTCTGCGGTTAAAAAGATAAATAAAAGTCAAACAAATTATATTATTTACAGTTATTTAGCTACAAATTAGATTAATTAGGACATACATTAATTACGGTGATAATTTAAATCACTAATGAGAGATAGGAAGAGGGTCCTATGACAAAACATCCGAGCTGCACCTAAAACGTTACAGGAAAACGTTATAGGAAAAACTGAACGTTAAGTTCAGCTGATATAGATAATTATTATATTTTACCAATAACCAAGAAGTTATAAGCACAGAATAATCAGATATGTGCTTATTTTGTAGTATAAGTTTGGTGCTATTCGGAATCAATCAGACCAGTGACAGACAATTCAAGTTATTTTTGACGAATTGTGATATTTACGGAAATATTTCTATAGCATAGCTTGTGGTCTAAGTTGCATTTTTGAGCGGCCAAGACTGGACGGACTATCTGAAATCGGTATTGCGCGCAACTCGAGCACTGATTTAAACTCCATAATAGACTCCGTAATAGACTCCATAATAACCTACAACAAAATCATGCATTTGCTTTATAGGTTTGACCTACACCTTTCACTCACTTCTCTAGTCAAAGTGAAAATATGTTGGTAATGAAAGGTTATATTTGAGATGTACAGTATATATCAATTTTGTCCCATATGTACATGTTATGTACAAAATCAATTGTTCAAAACATAATACTAGTGTTGAGTTGAAATAATAATAGAAATGTTTATTAATTTAACAATACTCTTAATTTCATCTACATCTGGTTGAGTTATAAAGAAAGAATGTTGATACTGTAGTAAGTACGTAGAGGTGGAAGGGTATTGGAATGTACAACATCTGGATGGCTAGACTTGATTGCGATAAGGTGATCGTTTATCAGCAATGACGGAAGGCAAGATGGAGGGGAGACAGCAGTAGACCAGTACTTCCGGGCGAGTCTTAAGAGAAAGAGAGAGAGAATGGGGGAATGAGAGGGAGTGATTAGTTCCTTTACTGCTCACAGGTTGTGCAACCGAACAGTCGAAACTGGAGGCAATTTCCGACAGGTTGCAGCACGGTCGCTCCCATTTTCCGTGCCTCAAAATTTAACATTGGATGGAACTATCTTCTATGTATAGTAAAATCAATGGTGCTATACAATCAACACTGGCAGCTTTGTTACTCGGAATGCAGACAAGGCAGGTTTTGATGGTTTTAACAACATTTGGCGTTTGACAGCATTTTTACACTATTGGAATTAATATTATGAAAGGTTAAACTTATGATCATATGACCTATTTTTTCCATACAATAGGACAAATTTACATAGCTAACAGTAAATCAAGTCCAACATATAATTTTGATGGAGAATGTTATAAGTAGTTAATGAATTAAACATGCATAGATAATTCATGCATATTTAATTTACGAATTAATAAATATCATTGATTATATAAACCTACAATAGATAAACCATCTAATAGGAATATCTGTGCCAGTAATTTTGTTAGTTTGTGTGGCCCGCAACCACAGCTGGTTTAAACTGCATTACATTTACATAGGACTACACTAGTGCTCCACAATGGATCACAAAAACAGCTGATATTTTGAGACTCAAAATTTAACATTGGATGGGAAATCTATTTGTGTATAAAATCATTGTAAATATGCATGACGACCACTTCCCTTGTTAAATTGTTGTAAGGGATGTGATCGAGGAAGCAGAATAAGTACAAAGACTAAATTACAAATACCCTATGGTTGATAAGGGACGTGACTAAAGAATTTGTTAATCAGTTGTAACTGGATGACATATAACCATCGCCGTTTTGAAACACATTCTTTAAGAACAAATGTAGTACGTGAAGTCCAGTTTCCATTTTCCACTCGTGCTTGCCCAAAGAAAATAATTGTTTTAAAGCTTTTTACACTTTTCAAGTTGGCCTAGATGGTAGCCTTTTTAAGTAGCCTTTTCCATAAAGAGTCTATATTGTGACATCTAGAGTCTATATTGTCACAATATCGAAAATCACTTACATCAGTTTATGGTGTATGAAAATTACTGGAAAGTATTTCATTCGTCAAATCAACGTATGCAATTTTGTTAATAAAAAGTTAGAAATAAGTTTTTTTCATAGGGCCAAACATACACAGTTTTGTTAATAGCTTTTAATGTCGTTATGGCCACCAAATACTGTTCTAATTTGAAATTAAAATTTGTTTTGTCTTATTTATTGATAAGTGTTTTTTAGTACATGAATAACCAATAAGATTAATGTTTACCCGTAAAACTGTGTTTGTTTGGTTCATTGCCTTCCAAAATATACATAAAATATCAAGTGAACAAAGAATGAAATGGTTTTGATTATAAATATAAGATTTGACAAGGCTATGACGTACACAAAAGTTACGTACAAAAAAGGTTACTCGATTCAATGTTTATTAAAATTATCAGTTTAGTCTGTTCTTTTCAATTGTTATTCTTCAAATATTTTTATAAAATTAAAATTTATAATTGTATTTAAAAATTTGAATGTAAATAAAATCCCTCAAACATTCACACAAAATATAATCTTTTATTCTTCTTCCTAAATTTGTTCACGCTGTCAAGTCAAGTGGAAATCGAATTCAGTTGATGGAAGATATACAGAACCCATGGGATGTAGTTCCAGAAAATATGTCAATCCCATGGTGGATTCCAATCCCTGGAGAATAATTCTGGAGGATAGGAGACATTTATATGGTTTACTCAATTCCAATGTTGTTTTTGCCACTTCTTCACGTTACGAACAAAATGTATGTGTTGTCACTTTTTCTTATTGTTATGTTATTGTTCTTTGTTATTGTTCTTATTATTATGTTGAATGTAGCTTTCATTTTTTTGTTGTTTTCAAAAACAACTTCAAAGTACTATTAAATATGTTACTTGGATGCAGAATAACATTACTATTTATTTTGTGTTTATTCTTTTAAGGTTTATATAAAATAACGTAACAATTACTACATTTTGTACTCAATATATTATATATTAAAATTGTGTCTGTACTAAATCGTTATGGTATAATTCACTTTTACAAGTTTATAAAAATATAAATAAATAAAATAAATAGAATAGTTCACAAAATACCAACATTATATTTCATATGACTTTACAAGATTTATGTACAAACTTCACAATAAGGTTGACGTTTGCCTTTAATATCTATCAATTGTTACCCTTGATGACTATGATGATGATGATGACAATTGTTATTTTTAAAATTGCGTTGTGTGAAATTTTGTTTGTTTTGATTACATATTACTAGTATTATAAGCCCAATCTTTAATGTGAAACCTAGTGACACGCCTCCTTCAATCAGTCGTTTACAGAATAAACAAGGTTAGTTCTTGGGAAGGTGTTAGTAAGACATTAAAGGAATAGTCATATAAATAGGTGAATGTTATAGCACAAGTTCAGTTTAGGCCCAAGGGTAAACTCAAAATATCATTATCAGACCTGATGAATTAAAGGAATGAAACTAGATGTTAACTAATGTATTTAACTAAATTAAGGGATTAAGGATGGTTAGATCATTAATTTTGAAACCTTATTGTGTAGGTAATTATATTTTTACTTTTATTTTCTCCTTTTATGAAAAAAACAACTACTAACTATATTAAAGTTTATATTTTTATATAATTGGTGTTTGTAATGTATATTAAAAAGTCACTTATACTTTTTCAGAGGAAAAGAATTTCCCATCTACGTAAGTTCTCATGTTCCTAAGCGGTGTGAGCATCCCCTCCACTGCTGAACCCCAATTTTTTCTGAGTATCAAACCCAGGTCACATGCTGTCAGGCCTAAATGTAGCATAACATTTAAATTTTACGTACTTGTGTGATTGAATGTCCTTCAATTGTATATAAATGTCCACACTAGCTTATAACTGTGTAATACAATTACATACAACAGGCACGTACAATGTACATGTTATACTAGTGAACTAGTGAAAGTATATGTGTTCAGGCCACAAACAACGTAGTAAAAACGTTGTTACCTTGTTATTTTCATATTGTCTATTTAAATAAGTCAGTTTTGGGTTGCAATGTAAAAAGTAAAATATAAGAACATGAACGATATATAATATTTCACTTTTTATTCCTGTAACATCAATTTTTGCCAATCATTTAATATGATAAGTGTTTATGAATGTATGTATAGGGTGTAATAATAGGCTAACGATAGTAATATTCAAGAAATATCAATAAAGTTATAATTACAGTAATGTGATCTCTTAAATTTTAAAGCATCATTTTAATTTCAAGAATGATTTCTCTAATCTCTAAATTTCAAATGAAAAGAGATATTCACTCAACAATCAAACTTTAATTACTTCTTTAACACGATTTACAGATGCTAGGATAAGATATTTAATCAAAAATGGAGATAATTTTTTTAATTACAAGATTTATAACTGTTCAGAAACCTTTATATATTTTAATACTAGTTAAATAAAAGCAGTCATAGAAAAAGTAAATATATAAATACACTTTTAAAAATATAAAATAAATAACTAGGACTAAACTTATGCTATTAGTTATCTAAAATAAAGAATACAATAGTTATTATCAGGAAACCATATAGTTTTTAAATATGTAACAAAATCAAAAGTATACAAGTAAGGTCCATACCAAACCTGTTGATAGGCATAATATATTACATTTTAAACGTATACATACTTTAATTTTATTATTTTTATATAATTATGTTGATATAAATTATACAGTATATGTTGTGCAACAAATGTATATTTCCATTAGTGTAACATTTTATCCAGTTAAATTTATTTGAACATTCGAAGAGGCATGAATACAACGAAATAAAATGTTAGCTATCAAATAACATGAAAATATAAATTTATGGCTATTTTAACAGCTGGTCAATTTTAGTTAAATTAGATGAGGAGTGAAATCAGTCTTTCCAACAGTAGGTCACAGCTCTTAGATAAATAGCTCAACTAACCTTTGTTCTGTCTCACTTACTCGAGGTCTTAGGGGTAAAGTGCTTTTCTAGGATTTGTTGTTAATTTTGTTGTTGTGTAACACAATTCTTAACAGAGCACAGCTACTCATGCACACACACAATTAGAAAATGCTGATTGATTTTGATTCCTCTAAATTATCGACTTTTCTCAAAATGTATGACTTTTTCAAAATTTTTTACTTTTTGAAAATGTTCGACTTTTCACACACAAACACACACACACACACACACACACACACACACACACACACACACACACACACACACACACACACACACACACACACACACACACACACACACACACACACACACACACACACACACACACACACACACACACACACACACACACACACACACACACACACACACACACACACACACACACACAATACGCTAATAATAATAAGTAATAATATAAATAATAGTAAGTAGTATATTAATAATATTTATTTCCAAATTTAGTGTATAGGACGTATTAAGTCCATACATAGGTAAGAACAATGTTATTTGTGCACAACACAATTAAACCTGAAATTGTTTATTTGATCTGAGATTCTGATTAGTTGAGATGCTTAGTCGAGATATTTTAATGTTATGTCGTCTGTAAAATATATAAATAAATTATTTGTTTCAAGTAAATTAAATTAACTAGGCCTATTATTATGTATTTATTTGATAAAATGACGTTAAATAATTATAGGACTATCACTTTTTGGTTTAAAATTCGTGGGAAAAAATAAATAAATGGTGGATATGTAGTAATATTAGATGTGGCCTAGTTATTTAGGGAATTAGAATTTATATTCAAATTATTAGTAAAGATAGTTAAATTTAATATAATCGTATTTCAACATTCTAATTGATCCGTGTCTCATGAAAGATCCAAAAGATTTCATCATTTATATACGTTGTATTGCAGAAAATAATGAATACGTAAAGAAATAAAAACTTATTACTTATCCGTGTCAAAACGTATATAAACATTTATTTGTGAATTGAAATACGGCTGGTTATGGTGTTCTGTCCCATCTGTAATTAATTCATCAGTAATCAAGTTTTTTTCCAATATTCAACACTCAATCACACTTACTACATATATGTACCCAGGAGTCCATCAATACATTCTGCTAGATACGTAGGATTGTATAATGGTTATAATATGGTTAAAATGAAATAATAGTTTTTTTATTAGATACAATCAATTTATGTAGTTTTTACGGTTATCTATTTACTATATACTCGTGTATATATATAATGTATAAATATGATACATCTAAAACAATCACTTGTCAAATTAATATTATAAAATAGACCTTCATAAAAGATGGTTACGGTAGCAACTGAATGGGAAAGATACAATCTAATATTAAAGTAGATGACGTAACACAGCTCTGTCTTGGTTTAAAGCCATGATAAATTGCGGCAGTTTGCTTTACTAAGCTGTTGCAGGTCTGAAGTTGCATTAATTTTGCTTCAAGGGTTCTTAAGGCCCTTGAATAGTTCCAAGAATGGCAAAGGAAGAGTGATTTATGGAATGTTGCTCAGGAATAAGAACTGCTTTATAAATTTGTAAATTTTACTTAACTATATTAAGAGAAGAAGCGCATTAACTTAAGCGCAACCCACCCTCATAATATCAAAAAAATTTTGAACCCATCGAGGGTGGGTGCGAAGGCACCGGACTCAGAAGGATGGCTCAGAACAAAAACAACACAAGTTAAATGGCAAAAATTATGTTTATTACAATGAAAATAAAAAAAAACATGTGTTTAAATTTAAATAAATTGTTGAATTTACAACACAAAATGGGCTGTTTGTGAAAAGTTACGACATTTATCAAAAGTTACAGCAAAATTTATAAATATAACTTGGCCTCAAGGCAACAGAAAAATATAAATAAAAGAAACAAGATAGATAAATATCAACAGTACAAAACATCAAAATAAATAGAGAAAAAAGTATCAAACTAAACGTAGGCTATATCAAAAATAGGTTAGGCCTAGTAAAACTTTTATAGCATCTTAAATATATCTCTGAAAAATTTATCAAGAATAAATATGGAACAAAAACAAAACATGGGATAAACATCTAAATAAAAATTACAAAGACAACAATTCAATCTAATTATGCAGCTGATCTTCCGGGGTCTCGGGCAACAAAACAAATTTGGAAGGTTAGGCAAATTTAGAAAAGTTAAAAAAAAATAAATTAATAAATTACACCGAAATCCAGCAGGCTAAACTGGGCAGCACCTAATGAAAACAACAAAGTGAAGAATTACCTGAGAACCCCGTTCTTTAAAAGAAATTAACCAGAAAATCCCCATAAGAAAAAATATATAAAAAAATAAAAAAAAATAAAATCTAAAAATATATCTAGCTTTAAAATGACACTGTTCACAGAAACCACAAAACAAGTTTTTCACACGTAAACGTTCTTCGACATGTTCAATCGTTGGAGGCCAAAAGGGCCGGATAAATAAATGGGTGTGGGTCACCTGCATATCAATGTTTTCATTCTAGATTAGATGTCGACCCTTCCTGGATGGACAGCACGGAAAGGGTGAAGAAGTGGCTGCCCCTCTAGGACGCATATTAGAGGCTAGTCTCAGCCTGTAGGTTCCGCACTGTGCCTCCAGGAAAACGTCGTCAGTAGCCATGCAGGTCCCCGTCCATTACTCTCCGACCCTGGAGGCTAAAGACACAGCAAAGCACAAAACATATATTAGTCTGGCTCCACAAAAGCGAGAAAACAAAATAAGTAGAAAAAAGACGTGAAAGAAAAAAGAAAAAAAATTTTATTTTAAAAGAAACTGCCAAACACTTAAAATGTAAAATGTGTTACAGGAGCTAAATAAATACTAAAATGAATTTTTTACCTAAAGTAAGAAAGATTTAATACAACTGTTTATCAAATTAAATTAAGCAAAAATAAAAATGAACAAAGTTAACAATTTTACATGACAGCAATACATAATTAAAATCCTGTCGTGTCCGGCAACAACACGAAACCTTTTGTTAGACCTATCAAGTTAAATAGTTAAAAAAAGAGAAAATGAATACTGGCTTTACTACAAAACAATTAAAATACAAAATTTGACTACATATAAAAATCAATTTTGACAGGACAAAATAGGATAATAAATAGAAATACAATATCACAATACCTCGTCGATTTTACCTAATCTAGGTCTGCTGAAAAAGAAAACATTTTCACAAATAGGTTACAGATTTTTTAAATTAATAAAACAACATACATTAGAGGACAAAATAAAGCTCAATAAAAAATATTTTTAACCAAACAGTTATAAAAAGCAAAAAGTTTTACGAACACTTAAATAAACGTTTCTAGCCACAAAACATGTCGTCGGCAGCCAAGCTAAAACGGTGAGCTTGCCGACAACGCCAAATAACACAGAAAACGTAATCATGGAACTCGAAAACGAAAACAAAGACACTAAAACTAAATGGAACATAGAGAGGAAGACTGAACTGTCCAAGTGAGACGATCGTAATGTGCAAACGGCACAAACTTTGTGAGAACACTTTCTTTGTGCTAATGGATTGTTTAGCACTTCATCAAAGATGATAATTGATGTGCGTTAGTATTTTATTCATGTTATTAATTAAAAAAAGCCGACACAGTTTCCCATTGTGTGAACCTCCAATCTAGGAGTGGTATTCATTCATTATTATTTACTAATACTACGCCAATCGTAGACATGTGTGCGAATGTGAGCATTATATGAGTGTGATGGCTGTAGATTAACAAGTGTAGTCATAGTCAGACCTAAGTCAACTGTTCCTTCAAAAAAGCCATTTATTAATAGGCCAATATCCACGACAACTAAGGACTTACAGATTTACGTGAAATCCGACACTCATAGAATTGGTCTGATTTCAGATAATTGACAATCCTATACAACGTCCGGACCCTAGGGACACACTTCTCTAGTAGTGACCATGATGATGGACACCATTAAGTTGAGCCGTGTCAGTATGAAGATGACTGAGCATAGAACCAATCATCTACATACAACGTCCGGACCATAGGGATACTCTTCTCCAGTAGTGACCATGTTGATTGACACCATTAAGTTGAGCCGTGTCATTATGAAGATGACTGAGCATAGAACCAATCCCCTACATACAACGTCCAGACATTTTGCCGCAATGTGCAGCACTGTTGTGCCGACATGATTTACCGAAATCCATCAACATAATAACACGACATCGTTAAACTAATTTAAGAGTTATGTGAATATTTACGCGTTTAATGCCTATCAACATGTTATACTAAGAAAGCAATGTAATATATATTGAAGGAAATAATACTACAACTTACTGCTCCTTATTATTTCATTTTATGAGATGATTTGACATTTTGTTCAATGATTAAGTTATTCCTATTGCAAGACCTTCACCATGCCATAAGCTTTGACCAATAATACGAGATAATAATAATAATAATAATAATAATAATAATAATAATAATAATAATAATAATAATAATAATAATAATAATAATAATTACCATTTATCTCGTATATAAAGGTTATAAATATTTAAATACAAGGTTCGTTCTTTGTATTACAAAGATTACTATGAACATATTATTTTCGTAGAACAAAAACACCAGGAATAAGTCTATATTACACATTAGTTCAGACTATATATAAGGAATGTAAAGGTTTGACAGACCATTCAGAATATTATTTTATAAATAAACAATAAAGTAAAGATTGGTATGTTTTTTTATTCATGTGATTAATATTAAATGTAGAACAATCACTTAAATTGAAAATGTAAGTGAGGATGAATACAAATACAACAATAATGTGAAAAGTTAAAAAGAATTTTATTTAATTAATACCGGTAAGTTTTATATATATATTGTGCGCGCGCGCGCGCGCGCGCGCGTGTGTGTGTGTGTGTGTGTGTGTGTGTGTGTGTGTGTGTGTGTGTGTGTGTGTGTGTGTGTCGTGCGTGCGTGCGTGCGTGCGTGCGTGCGTGCGTGCGTGCGTGCGTGCGTGCGTGTGTGTGTGTGTGTGTGTGTGTGTGTGTGTGTGTGTGTGTGTGTGTGTGTGTGTGTGTGTGTGTGTGTGTGTGTGTGTGTGTGTGTGTGTGTGTGTGTGTGTGTGTGTGTGTGTGTAATTTCAATGCTTACGTATTTTGTGAATAATGCCGACCTAGTCCTACTAACCCTAATGTTATGTTCTCATTAAAAACAGATTTTTTAAAACTTTTTATCCCCATGGGTTAGTAAATACTTAAAAAATGATTTTTGTTAGATAACTTGTATATCATTTTGTAAGATATATACCATATTATCATCTTACATCCCTCGTTAAAGATCTTATACAATAATTTTTGCATCGGCTCAATTACAAAAGGCACATTTATTTTAAATAATATTGCCGTCTATAATCAGTTTTAAATTATATATAAATAAAAACGTGAGTAACGTATCCTTGACAATTTAGTTACAGTTCATGCTAATTATATCGTTGATACTGATGTTTTGATGTTGATTCAAATGTAATGTCAAAAGTTCATTGAGACATTGAGAGATGTGAGATTCTCACCAGACTTTGACAACAAATGATATTACAAACTGTAAGTCTCCTAGCACGAGGACTCAACAACACAAGGGTGGAATTCTCAATATTTGTTTCTTTCGCAGAATTGCAATGCTGTAGAGCTCTGCTCCATTTCTACGTTTCATTGGCCAGTAAGACATTTCAAATTACCATTTTTTTTTCTCTTAGATATAATTTGAGAATGTGTATATTCAATATATAGCCTAGTCAACCATATAATGACACATCTTACGATTCACTATAGAAGTATTTATCTTTTTGTTAGTTGCTGGGTTAAGAAATGTGTTAACTGTTGTTACAATATTCTTAATTGTGTATAATATTATAAAAAAGGTTTTACCTATGCATTTATTTTGTCTTAATGATAGAAACAAAATAAAATAATAATTTTTACAGAATTTATCAACTCCTTTATATGAATATTTATTTGTTTTATTTTTATTTATGTATAATAGTCACAATGAGTGTGTTGTGTTGGATCCCGAATATAGAAGTGAATATCGCAAGGTGACTTCTGGTGTGCCTCAGGGATCTATACTCGGCCCTCTCCTCTTCCTCATCTATTGTAGTGATCTCCCCGATATTGTATCTCAGGTGAAGGTAGTTCTATGTGTGCATGACACATCTTTAGTAGCCTCAAATAAAAATAAACTACAGCTTTCAAAAATGCTTCAAGACAATTTCAATATCTTGAAGGAATAGTTTTCGGTGAATGAATTCAGATTAAATCCCGATAAAACACATTTGCTGAACATATTAATAACCGGAATTCTTCTTAGAATGACAGTTCTTATCTATCAACAATCTTTAATGTAGTACCATCGATAAAATTTCTTGGAATCGAAATAGACTCATGTTTAACTTGGCAACACCATATTAATCGGTTGCTGACGGGACTCAGTAAATCATTCTTCACTCTTCTCACTCTTTATCCCGTGTTGTCGACAGCACACTCTTAAACAAGTCTATTTTGCGTATGCCCATTCGCATATATCTTATGGAATTATATTTTGGGGTAACTCCTCTAGTTCTGAAAAAGTATTTCATATGCAAAAGAGAATGGTAAGACTGATCACGTCTGCACCTTTCCACAACCCCTGCCGTAAATACTTTCAGGATTTGAAAATCCTCCCACTACCTTCACTCTTCATCTTGCATAGTCTTCTGTATGTCAAATTCAATTTTGAAAAATTCTTAAACAACAACCATTCCCACCTACACTTGACAAGGAATTCTCAAATGCTCCAATATCCTATTCATAGAACAAGTTTTTTTGAAAGATCTCCGGTTTATAGTTGCTTAAAGATTTACAACCATCTGCCATTTTCCATAAAGAAAGAAGAATCACCTCTCAAATTAAAAAAACTTGCAAAGGAGTATCCTCTTTCACATTGTTTTTATAGTGTACCGGAATATTTGGCTTCCTCTTCAGGATCTTAGAGGTGTCTGGTCTCACTGCTGGCAAATTATTATTAACAAATAAGAGACATTTTTTGTTATTATAATATGCTATATGTTTTTAATGCTTATTTTTTATATTTAACTTTTGATTAACAATTGTATACTTAGTGAACTATGTAAAATGTACATTGACAAGTCTTTGCTAGAGCACTTGTGCTTGTGAGGTGTTTTGTGACACTTAAATAAATAAATAAAGACACCTTATACGCTAAAATATAGCTAGGCAGATGAATTGTCAAGTTACAACAGTGATATAAAACAATATAAAACAACAATAAATATATAATAAACATAGATAAGCAGCTAAAACTATATACACCAAATAAGCAGTTTTCGCTACTGGTAAACCACCCGTCCCGACGTGGAATCCAGGTAGTATGAGACACTGTAAAAACAGTTTGAGATTATATATTTAAAGAGTCTCTTCTTAAATATCTTATAGTCATCCAGGCCTTTTAACTTAACTGATAAGATGATTGTATAGTCTTACACAGGAGTAAAAAGAGGACTTTTCGAGAAAAGCTGTTCGATGAAAAGGATACTGCAAAATGGAAATGTTTCTAGTATTATAGCAGTGTGTGTAATTCATGTTAGAAAATCTCTCATGATTTGACTTCACAAAAAGTAAAGACTGGAACAAGTAAGCTGATAGCAGAAGAAGAATCTCAAAATTTTGGAAATGTTTCCTGCAAGAGTCATTGTGAAGAGAGTCTGTCATGAGTCTAATTGTTTTCTTTTGTTTTAGAAAAACCTTAGATGATTCAGAAGAAGTTCCCCAAAATAACAGTCCATATGTAATCAGGGAATATACATATGCAAAATAAACTTGTTTTAGGGTGTTTAGATCTACAATAGTGGAGAGAGTTAAAATAGCGTGAAAAGCTTTGCTAAGATTTAGGAGCAATTCATTAATATACTGACGCCAAGTTAGGCTATAATCCACTTCCAAACCAAGAAATCTCATAGATGTGACGGTGACAGAAAGGATTTATTATTTAAAGTACAGTTAATACGGTTGATTTAGAAGTTTATTAAATATGACTGGTTTGGATTTAAATGAAGGCCATTTGCATTGAAGAAGTTATTTAATAGAGTTAATTGTTCCGATAGTTGTTTTGAAAGGATGTTTCTGTTTTTGTGTGAAACATTGAAAGAGGTATCGTCAGCATAGAGAACCATCTCCCCACTAGAAGTGACCTCAGGGAGATCATTTGCATAAATGAGGAAGAGAATAGGGCCCAATATTGAGCCCTTAGGCACTGCTTTGAATAAGCGTTCAATACAAAGAAAATTATAGACAGTTAGAAGATGCTGTTAGAACCAAAGCAAATGTTTTAGCAAAATACAATCATAATTATTCATATATACAGATTTTTAATACTATTTTAATATATTTTGATATAATAAAAACTTAAGGATTTACCATAAATGATCACTGGCTTTGATCGGAGGGTTACCTTATTATCGCAGGAAAATGACGTCAAGCAACATGGAGCGTGGCTGTTCCCACTTTGTACCCAGCCCTCATAGGCCGTTGGTCCCCGGTTTAAGTGATAGAGAGGGCTTCTTAGCCCAAACTTGTAAAATCAGACTTTTTTAAACATATTTTACATGAAGATTTATAAAATGCAACTGGCATGGCATTTTTTTAAGTTACATCAAATCCTGTACAATAAATAACTGATTGAGTACAGTTACTAGAATAAATGTAAATGTATGATTAAACTTGACACTCACCTTCTTAAAGTTGTAATCTTCGTTTAAACACACAAGGTATGAGCGTTATAAAAGGCTAATTATATGGGGCTAAAAACAGGGCTAAATAACCAATCTGCCCAATTTCAATAGCAGACTGATTCTTAATAATCATCAAGAATGCAAACATGTGTGACTAAATTAACCATCCAAACATTGTAATACGACGATGGTATTTACATATCTCATTGCATAATTGAACTCCTGTTGTGCATGAATTGAGGTGATGAACTCAACGTACTCCACCAGGGGCAATTTATTCAGGACAGCACACTTTATTGAATCATTTTATCAAGTCAGTTCCACACACACCCTTGGTTTGTTGATCTTATGTATAGAAATAACCCCACGTAGATATTACACTGCCTTTACGCTCATGCTTGGAGGTCTTCATTTCTGTAAATGACGTGTTTTATCGTTCTTTTGTAATTGTTTTGGCTCATTACTGTAATATACTATATTAAAGATAAAGAGCATAAAGCCTCTACTTAACTTTATAGTCTACTAAACGTTCTATGTAAGACACGTAAAATGTTCCATGCTGGAGTAGCTACTGGCACTTCCCCTCCCCCTCAAATGCTGTTTATTTGAGTGTCTTTATGTATGCTGCAGAAATTTCTTGATTGAATAAAGTTGAATTGGATGCTTTATGTTTGGAAATTCCATATAAATGTATGCATCCCCAACACATAAAAAAATATATATTTTTTTTGAACAAACACTTCATTATAACGTAAGTCGTAGAATATTCGGTATTATATTTTGAAATATAGATGAAATAAACATAAACAGTTCTAAACACTAAAATTTTTTATTTCCAAGCAAAACAAAAGTAAATATTACCATACATTTATTTAGATACATCCATTCTGTATTTTACTTTATTATTCATTCATTAATTAGACGCTGCTTGTCAATATATGGGCGAATATGAGGGGTGAGTGAGTATTAAAAGTGTGGATGAATGAGTGTAGTCATTATATATAACTAAGGTAGACTGTTTCTCAGAATGAACTATTTATTAATAGCCCAATTAGCTATAACAACTAAGGGACCTACATCTTTACGTAGAATCCGAACTAAGTAGTATTGATCTGATTTTCAGGTAACTATCAAGCCTTTAGTGGAACTAACTAAAGATAGTGGAAGAGATAAATTATTGCATGAAGCATTGGGAAATTATTGGAAAATATTTGTCCTATCAAACCATCATATGTTTATTAAATTAAATTTTTGAAAAACCAATAATTTAACGGAGTGAACCAACTGAATAGATAGTCAGTTGGTAAGATGAACACTACTATCTATAAAGTAACGTAAATACATAAATTAACCAAACAATTTTAACATGTTAAGCTGAACGAGAAACATTGATTGATCGCCTTCCTACCCAGCCATATACGTACAGTGGTTATAACCCTCTCACCCACCCACACACGTATAGTGGTAATGACCCACCCACCCACCCATACCCGTACAGTAGTAATGACCCACCCTTCCGCCTACACACGTACAGTGATACGGACCAACCCGCCCGCACATACACGTACAGTGGTACTTGTGGTCTAGTGTACGTAGTGTACCCACTAATACGTGTACGTAAGGTTCCCACTAATACGTTTACGTAGTGTACCCACTAATGCCACTGTACGTGTATAGGTGGACGGGCGGGTGGGTTAGGTTAGGTTATTTAACGTAGTTCTCTTCTCTACACAACATCTGACATTGACTACCATCCAATATGGACACCCCAGACCTCTTGTAGTGTCTCCGTTGATGGCAACCGTTGAGCATACATCGTGTCGGTATTAAGAGAACCGCGCATAGAAACCTTCCACTTACAATCTCCCTAATACTTGGTCCCTAAATAGCTGGGTTACAGAACTGCATCAGCAGTGTTCACAATTTAAATATAATAGTTAAAATTTACATTAATTTAAATTGGATTATCATTTCGTCATCACACAGTAAAACACGTAATCAAAAACTATTAAAAATACTTTATTTAATTCTTTTTATTAATAATAATCATATATATTTTTAACTTTTCCAAGATTTTTTTCACACAAAAAAGTTAAAATATTGATTTCATTATTACTAAGAAAAATAAATATATGTATTTTCCTCAGTTTTGTTAAAGTATAGAGCAATCATCAGAGTGAAGGTCAAAACCCAGTAAGTAATCATACGTAAGCCAGCTGCTTTGCTATTTTTTTGCTTTATTTATATTCGAGAAGAACATCAAACATTGTATGCAACACTGTTAGAGAGAATATTGCCATAAACCACATTCACTTGTACGCTAATACAACACTACAACAGCAGTACTTTTATAAAAGGGCAGATAGGTTAGTATATTTGTACGTGTATAAATGGATGTGTGGATGTCAACCACTATACGTGTATGGGTGAGTGAGAGGATTTACTACCAATATACGTGTATGAGAGAGCAGATAGATTAATATCAATGTGCGTGTATGGTAAGGTGCGTGGGTCAATGTATTGTATACGTAATAAAATAAAATTTAAGACAATAATACGTGTCCATAGTGTGCCCACTAATACGTGTACGTAATTTACCCACTAATACGTGTACGTAATATACCCACTAATACGTGTACGTAATGTACCCACTAATAGGTGTACGTAATGTACCCACTAATACGTGTATGTAATGTACCCACTAATACTTGTACATAGTGTGCCCACTAATACGTGTACGTAATATACCCACTAATACGTGTACGTAATGTACCCACTAATAGGTGTACGTAATGTACCCACTAATACGTGTATGTAATGTACCCACTAATACTTGTACATAATGTACCCACTAATACGTGTACGTAATGTACCCACTAATACGTGTACGTAATGTGCCTACTAATACGTGTATGTAATGAACCCACTAATACGTGTACGTAATGTACCCACTAATACGTGTACGTAATGTACCCACTAATAGGTGTACGTAATGTAACCACTAATACTTGTACATAATGTACCCACTAATACGTGTACGTAATGTACCCACTAATACGTGTACGTAATGTGCCTACTAATACGTGTATGTAATGAACCCACTAATACGTGTACGTAATGTACCCACTAATACGTGTACGTAATGTACCCACTAATAGGTGTACGTAATGTACCCCCTAATACTTGTACATAATGTACCCACTAATACGTGTACGTAATGTACCCACTAAAAGGTGTACGTAATGTACCCACTAATACGTGTATGTAATGTACCCACTAATACTTGTACATAATGTACCCACTAATACGTGTACGTAATGTACCCACTAATACGTGTACGTAATGTGCCTACTAATACGTGTATGTAATGAACCCACTAATACGTGTACGTAATGAACCCACTAATACGTGTACGTAATGTACCCACTAATAGATGTACGTAATGTACCCACTAATACGTGTACGTAATGTACCCACTAATACATGTACGTAATGTGCCTACTAATACGTGTACGTAATGTACCTACTAATACGTGTACGTAATGTACCCACTAATACGTGTACGTAATGTACCCACTAATACGTGTACGTAATGTACCCACTAATACGTGTACGTAATGTACCCACTAATACGTGTACGTAATGTACCCACTTATACGTGTACGTAATGTACCCACTAATACGTGTACGTAATGTGCCTACTAATACGTGTACGTAATGTACCTACTAATACGTGTACGTAATGTACCCACTAATACGTGTACGTAATGTACCCACTAATACGTGTACGTAATGTGCCTACTAATACGTGTACGTAATGTGCCTACTAATACGTGTACGTAATATACCCACTAATACGTGTATGTAATGTACCTACTAATACGTGTACGTAATGTACCCCCTATTACATGTACGTAATGTGCCTACTAATACGTGTACGTAATGTACCTACTAATACGTGTACGTAATGTACCCACTAATACGTTGTACGTAATGTACCACTAATACATGTACGTAATGTGCCTACTAAACGTGTACGTAATGTACCTACTAATACGTGTACGTAATGTACCCACTAATACGTGTACGTAATTTACCCACTAATACGTGTACGTAATGTGCCTACTAATACGTGTACGTTAATGTGCCTACTAATACGTGTACGTAATGTACCCACTAATACATGTACGTAATGTGCCTACTAATACGTGTACGTAATGTACCCACTAATACGTGTACGTAATGTACCCACTAATACGTGTACGTAATGTACCCACTAATACATGTACGTAATGTGCCTACTAATACGTGTACGTAATGTACCCTACTAATACGTGTACGTAATGTACCCACTAATACGTGTACGTAATGTACCCACTAATACGTGTACGTAATGTACCTACTAATACGTGTACGTAATGTACCCACTAATACGTGTACGTAATGTACCCACTAATACGTGTACGTAATGTACCCACTAATACGTGTACGTAATGTACCCACTAATACGTGTACGTAATGTACCCACTAATACGTGTACGTAATGTACCCACTAATACGTGTACGTAATGTACCCACTAATACGTGTACGTAATGTACCCACTAATACGTGTACGTAATGTACTCACTAATACGTGTACGTAATGTACCCACTAATACGTGTACGTAATGTACCTACTAATACGTGTACGTAATGTGCCTACTAATACGTGTATGTAATGTACCCACTAATACGTGTACGTAATGTACCCACTAATACGTGTACGTAATGTACCCACTAATACGTGTACGTAATGTACTCACTAATACGTGTACGTAATGTACCCACTAATACGTGTACGTAATGTACCCACTAATACGTGTACGTAATGTGCCTACTAATACGTGTATGTAATGTACCTACTAATACGTGTACGTAATGTACCCACTAATACGTATTAGTATGAATGATTACGTACTAATACGTAAACATTCATATTTTGCATAAAATACACTTAAATTGTGTTGTCATCTGAAATCTAAGTATTGTTTATAATAATAACAATAACTAAAATCATAATATTATTAAAATTAGTATAGAAAAAAACACATTTTTTAGTCTATTAACCTCAATTTAGCTTATTTTAACTAAACTAAAAGGTTATAAAACTTGTTTAATTCTTAATATTATTTTAATGTACAATATTTAGTTCGTTTAATTGGTTCAATATCTAAAAATACGAAATAATCATAACATACTCCATAGAGAGGATTACAATGGTAGAGTTTAGGTTAGCTTGGTTTTGTAATACATTTATTCAAAACCTTACACATAATAATTTACAATTTAGTAGTTACTCTTAAATTACTATACCTTTTAAATAAATCATCAAGTATGGTTTATTTACCTAACACAAGAAAAGAAGACTGGCATGCGGTCCGTAGTTTAACTCAAATCAATTTCTTTACTGACACAATAGAAAACATTAAGTTTTCTGTGCATGTAAATTAATTCATATTTGATACCAACATGCATAATATACATAATCATAAAAACAAATTTAAAAATTACTATCATGAAAAATATAACAATAATAATATTTTTCATCAATATATTATTGTTCGGGTAGAGGTTAATTACAAAAACTTATATGTGATGGATATTAATTGAGATTAGTGTAACTAATATAGTAATGATAATTTTAATTTATGAACGTTACCAAAATAAATTAATAGGTAAGAATAGGTATAAAAGTTGCATCATAGTGCAAAATATGAATATATTAAGTAAGATTTGAATAATAAGATATGAACACGGTAAAACTCAAAACGGTAAATAATAACTAGGGTCAACGTAGCAAAATAAAACACTTTTAAAGTATTATATCTAAAAAGTAGCTACTTTTACTAAACTAAAAGGTTATAAGTTTAGTGTCAACCTCACTTTTATTTTACTATACAATTTTTAGTTGATTAACTTGTGCAGTAAGATATATTTATGAATGTATTAACAACACATAATTAAAACATGGAGAGTTAACAGTGCATGCGTGAAAGCTATTACACTTCATGTATGAAACACAATCCAATAGAATATGCATTTTAACATAAAGTTACGCATAATTAAATGTAGAAAATTCGCAATACACAAAAATTATACAACCTATATTACTTTCGCTTATTGTGAAAAACGAAAAAACTAAAGGATACGTCATTTTATACTGAAACAACGGTAAATTACTTTTAGTACTTTTACTTTGAAAAGGTAAAGTGGAATCCGCTTCAGTGAAGTGGCTGTCGACTAAACTTCTGTTGTAATTAAACAACTTACGTCGTAACTGAACTTATTAACTTTCTCCATCTTAATACGGTTAACAAAGCACTTTATCCCTTGTTTCCGTATTATCAGGAATTTAATTGTGAAGTAATAGACAGTAATGGGAATAATACAGTATTTAATTAATTAAATGATGAAATTTATTATAAATGGATTTAAAAAAATGCGTAAAATTAGAAATTATTCAATTCAGGTATATAGGTCAAACATAAAATACATATATCATGGTGCATCGTATATTTAAGTAATATATAAATACCAGTAAAAATTTCCATAGGTATTTCACTTTTTAATTATTAATTTATTACAGTTAATGGAACATCGTACAGTACAAATTTGTTACAATGATAGGTAAAATGTAAGACTTCTAATATAATTGTGATCAACTTAGATAAACCACGTTTTCCTTCCTCGGACTAAAGGAGTCGTAATTGAATGAAATTGGTTTTCAACCGCGCTACTTTTTAATTATTTAATTTTAATATATATAATCCATAAACAATATTTTCATCACACAATTTCCAGAACAATCGAGCAGATTTTAACGGAATTTGGAGGGAAGATAGCTTTTCTATAATGGACAACCACAAAGAAACTATTCTTCGAAATTCTATTCGGAAGAGGTAGGAACGACCCCTCAACATTCCTTTTTCTCGTAACAGAAACATTGGCATTCACTTAAAGTAAACATTTATTTCTAACAGTTGATCCAAAAATCACAAACGTGACAAAATATCCTGGCTGATTTTTTCCATGTGAAAAATTTAGGATCATTTCTACTAGTTTGAAGTGACTTAAGTAATAATTCCTGGGTAATATGACATGATTGCAACACTTTGCATATCCCTAATGTAGACTTATGAACTATTCTAAACCGTATATATATATATATATATATATATATATATATATATATATATATATATACATTTTTTCTTTCTTTTTTTAACTAGCAGAACGGCAGCAAGATGAGATTTCATATTGATGTGATGGTTTCAGGGGAACAAAGGAAGGAAGGTTACGCAGGCGTAGAGAACCACCCCGTAGTGAAGAAATGGCTGTCGGCAAGTTTAAATATGAGATAAAAAAAGTGCATTAATATTATTGGTGGCGTGGTGTCTCGCTCAGTGCAGGCCCATGTGAACTGGAAAGAGAAGTAAACAACAATCTTGTACAGTCAATTGTAAATGAATAGTAAGTAAACTGTTTATGAGGCTTAAATGTGTTACACCTGTCATTAAATTGTTTTATGAGGCTTAAATGTGTTACACCTGTCATTAAATTGTTTTATGAGGCTTAAATGTGTTACACCTGTCATTAAATTGTTTTATGAGGCTTAAATGTGTTACACCTGTCATTAAATTGTTTTATGAGGCTTAAATGTGTTACACCTGTCATTAAATTGTTTTATGAGGCTTAAATGTGTTACACCTGTCATTAAATTGTTTTATGAGGCTTAAATGTGTTACACCTGTCATTAAATTGTTTTATGAGGCTTAAATGTGTTACACCTGTCATTAAATTGTTTTATGAGGCTTAAATGTGTTACACCTGTCATTAAATTGTTTTATGAGGCTTAAATGTGTTACACCTGTCATTAAATTGTTTTATGAGGCTTAAATGTGTTACACCTGTCATTAAATTGTTTTATGAGGCTTAAATGTGTTACACCTGTCATTAAATTGTTTTATGAGGCTTAAATGTGTTACACCTGTCATTAAATTGTTTTATGAGGCTTAAATGTGTTACACCTGTCATTAAATTGTTTTATGAGGCTTAAATGTGTTACACCTGTCATTAAATTGTTTTATGAGGCTTAAATGTGTTACACCTGTCATTAAATTGTTTTATGAGGCTTAAATGTGTTACACCTGTCATTAAATTGGAAAAAAAGAATTGTATGGTTAAAAAAATAAATAAATGATAATAATGCACTAATATAATTTTTTATTTTAATACGAGCTTAGTGGAGGTGTTTTAGTTACAAATACTATATATTTTTTTTTTACAAAAGCTTTACTTGCCAGTTGACATGGCCCTACAGGCCTGTGCGTCAACTTTATTCAACGAGTGAATTACCGACCGTTCGCTCAGTGGGGACTCAAACCTTGGACCTCCGCACTTCTAAGCCTTAGCCACTGAGCCACCACGCCGGTATACCACACTGAGCCGCTATACCACACTGAGCCGGTATATCACACTGAGTCGGTATACCACATCGAGTCGGTATACCATACTGAGTCAGTATACCACACTGAGTTGGTATACTACGCTGAGCCGTATACCACACTGAGCCGGTATACTACACTGAGCCGGTATACCACACTGAGCTGGTATACCACAATTAGCCGGTATTCTACACTGAGCCGGTATACCACACTGAGTCGTCCTTCGGTACGAATATATAAGCCTGTAGGTAAATTTTTTTTTTTTTTTTACTACTGAAACAAAAAAAGTGATATTTTTAAAAGTTATTTTTACAAATATCAAAGAAACTTATACAATAATTATCAAAATTTAAACCGTAATTAACATATCAATGGGTTATTACATTGGCATACTATTAAAATGATGCGTAATTTTTCAGTTTTTGTTATTAGTGTAGTGTAAAAAAATCTTTCATAGTGCGCTCAAATAATTTCTACATTGCAATTATTAGTAGTATTAAAACTAGAACAAATATGTAACATAGACAGTAAAATACATTTTTTCTTATCAGAATGTTGATAGAAACCGTTGAGGCACAAAGAAATATTACAGTGATTTGTTTTGATAAAGACAAATGTTACAATTGAAAAATGAAAAAGAAAGACATAGTATTATTTTATTAGGTTAAGTTAGGGCTAACAAGCCCTCTCTAACACTTAACCTGGGGAGCAACTGCTTAAGAGTGACTTCCGAACCGTCACTAATGACCGAACCGGTGGGCTGCGTCGCTTAGAACAGTGGTTCTCAACCTGGGGGGCGCGCCCCCCTGGGGGGGCGTGAGAGAATTTCAGGGGAGGCATGAGGGTACAAAGAAAAAAATTAAAAAATATATATTTTGTTAAAAAACAAAAACTTTTAAAACCATCAAATAAACTTTCGTATTCAAATATATCTGGATTGTTATTTTGCATCCCAGCTTTTGCTAACGTAGAGTTAGCATCGCCAGTTTCATAATTTTACTGTTCTAACTTGAACCAACCAATTATTGACTGGAGGGGAGGCGTGAGCTATCTTCAGTGTTCAAAGGGGGGGCGCCAGTGCTAAAAGGTTGAGAACCGCTGGCTTAGAAGGTCACCCATCCAAGGGACAGCCACGCTCGATGTCTTACGATAACGTCGTAACCCTCCAGTCAACCTCCAGTCAAGGCCACTTGTAAAAATATGTGCAAACAGGAGTAATTTTATTTCCTGTCAACCATAGTACAAATATTTATAATACATACTTAATTAGATTCAGTTTTTGTGTGAAGTTAACAGTGTCCTGAATTTTGTACATTTTCTTAATTAATACGTTTGAAATAATGTTATTAGTTAACTTTAGGTTATATACCTGTAATATACTCGTTGCCACAACAATGTAATTATATTTTACAAATAAAATTGTTGTTTCTAACAATAGCCTACTTTAATATGTTTATTCAGTTGTACTGTTAGGTTTCTTAAATTCAATTTATCAATAATATGTAGATATGAACCAGATAACAGACAAAAAATGTGAAATATAAACATTATTCCATTACGAAACAAAAATGTGTGATGAGTAGGCCTACTGAAGCTTTTATCAAATAATTAGTAATATAAGTGAGCTGAAATGTTAAATACCATATAACACAGAAAGTAATATTAACATCACCTGTGTATATTGGGAGGAGGGAATCGATCACACTCAGAGACAGTCATGATGACCCACTCTTACACATACGATGGTGATGTACCTCCTACCCACCCACATACGTATGGTGGGTTAGTATCAACTCCCTCACCCACCCTTACGCATATAGTGATATTTACAGCCTAACAAATGAGAAATAGAAAACATGTTTGGTTTTTTTTACTCTCCGTCTATAAAATCTAGACTATTGTCTCCATCAAACACATGGAAAACACATCGTGATTTAAGCAAATCATATTATTAGGTTAGGTTTAAGTTATATATAATGTTATAATCAGAAAATAAGAGCTAACCTAAAACGTGTAGGGAGAAATTATAGTGTTTAATATAGTCAGTAATTAACCATGTCATTATTTGTTTATTATTAAAACGACGATCATCATAATACGGCCCAATACGGATTTAAAATTAATTTGATAAGTTTAAATGAGCGAATGTAGCCTTTGTCATGAACTAAGCCTAGATATTCTTTAGAAATACTTAAGTGACACAAATCAACAGCCTAATTACAATTTTTAAGTGGTTGATCATCAGATGAATGATTTCGAAATTTGATATGACTCCGACTGGTATCGAACTGTTTTAAATGAGAAGGTCTTTAGTTTATTTTACAAATATTTAGGTAGATTAGGATACAAAGTTTTTTCGACTCGTGCAAGCACGTATGAGCGTAGAACATGTACCCACCTGAGAACATCCCCTGAAAAAGTAAAACTCTCGTGAGGGTAGCCGACAGCTTTCTGTGAAAAGCTCCCCCTGAGAGTTGTAAACCTTTCATGAAACTAAATTTGTTTTTTTGCCACTTCCAACACTTTTTACGTCATCTAAATCTGTTGAACTATTTTAATAATAATTATTGTTAATAGTCTAAAAAGGAGTTACATTAGCATTTCAGTTCAATATATGACACTGTAATAAACAAAATAAAATCACAATGATCATTTTGTGTATAATTAATTTTGTGAAGCAATAATTTATGCTTTACAGCTCATGTTTACCATTTTCCAGTGTAAAGGTAAAAATACATGGGAAAATAATGTTCTATAATGTTTTAGTACACTTACTACATATATATTATATCTAAGAATCACGCTTTATATGAAAGAGACGTGAAAATCAATGATTTTTTTTATAAAGTATAGATGAGTGGATAGATCCTTTACAATGAACGTACGTGTATGGTTGGGTGGGCAAGTTATCAACATTGTGTGTGTCAGTGGGTTGGTAAGTGATCGACATTGTGTGTGAATGGGTGGGCAAGTCATCAACATTGTGTGTGAATGGGTGGGCAAGTCATCAACATTGTGTGTGAGTGGGTGGGCAAGTTATCAACATTGTGTGTGTGTGAGTGAGCGGGTAAGTGATCGACATTGTGTGTGAATTGGTGGGTAACTCATCGACATTGTGTGTAAGTGGGGGGGGAGCAAGTCATCGTCATTGTGTGTGAGTGGGTGGGCAAGTCATCGACATTGTGTGTGAATGGGTGGGCAAGTCATTAACATTGTGTGTGAGTGTGTGGGTAAGTTATCGACATTGTGAGTGAGTGGGTGGGCAAGTCATCGACATTGTCTGTGAGTGGGTGAGTAAGTCACCGACATTGTGTCTGAATGGATGGGTAAGTTCATCGACATTGTGTGTGAGTGGGTGGGCAAGTCATCGACATTGTGTTTGGGTGGGTAAGTCATCGACATTGTGAGTGAGTGGGTAAGTCATCAACATTGTGAGTGAGTGGATAAGTCATCGACATTGTGTTTGAGTGGGTGGGTAAGTCATCGACATTGTGAGTGAGTGGGTAAGTCATCGACATTGTTAAATATGGGGATGGGTCCTAAAAAGGGAAATATAAATGTATTCTATTCTATACATCACGCAACACAAACGTCATATAATGGCCCCCAACACTTGGTGTGTAACATGTGACCACTCCATGACTGGAATTGTTAACCCACATACACATTTGTCACAAAACATTTTAAACCCATAACAACTTCATGCTGAGATCAAAATATTATATTTAGAAACAATAAAATTAAAATATAACTTTAATTCTGTGCTATTAATAGAATTTAAACTGTATACTATTAATGTTTAATTTATAAAATCATAGAAAAAGAAATATTCTAACTATACTTAGATCAAGATTCATTTACCTTTAGCAATAATAATAATTTAAACATTGATTTATGTCTGTAATATTTTTTATAATTCGTTTAGTTACTTTAAAACTTTTACTCAACAATTGCTTTCATATTTTCACTCAATAACAAAGTTTTTATAATAATTATCGAAAAATAACTACACAGGGAATTTAAGAAATTTAAAAATATGTGGCCACTGTGTTTTTATTGCTTACCTTTTAAGAAAAATAAATATATGTAATAAATGTGTATTGCTACAATTTATTTATCACAAACTAAAGTCGTATTAACAACTATTGCATTTAATTTACTTCATGATTTAATTGGTAACCATTTTTTAGCATATAATATCTTAAGAAAATAAAATGTTTTTGTAATGTAATTGAAGACAATAATGATCAACCGTCACAAAGCTAACATTCTTTGTCAAAAGCTACAACCAAATCAATGTTAAGGTCAGTGAATAAAATACAACATGTGTTGAAATAAGTAAATAAAAAAGGGAAATTTACTGTAACCGAGGTTTAGATATTTCTTTTATTCCAATTAAATGTTGACAAATATTTTTAATATTACGATCATTAACACTATATGTGAAGCCTGTTGGATCACGCAAAGCATAGATGAATGACGTTTAATTTAAGTTATTTTTGTTTGCCCACAATTTATTCATCTAATTCCTAAAATCAATCTTTATTTTACCTAAATTATTGGGTGTGCTGGTGTGATTAGATCTTCAAACACGGGTGCACATAATTTTTGCACCGACAGTAGTACTTTTTAAATTCAAACAACTCAAACTGTCTATTTCACGAATCATAAAGGTGTGAATTATTAATTTAAATGTCAATAAAAACTAATTTTACTAATTTAACATTATATCTAACCAAACTTTAAGGCGGCAGCAAAGTGTAAATAAATATATTCCTATATGAACTTTCGCCCGAGTCATCGAATCATTTCGATCATTGAATAAGGCATATGTTGCAATTAGTAACTTATACATGGCGGAAAAAATATATGGAGTCGCTTTCACAACAAAGTGTTTTTTCCACAAATAATTTGATAATAAAATTTTTTAAGTAATAGTGTTCTATAATGTATAATTTTTTATGGGAATCATTTTCTTGAAGCCATCAAATAGTGGATAAATACAATTTTCAAATTAGGTACTTTGAAATTAAAATGGCCACTACTTTAGGAAACATAAATCTTTCGAAGTCTTGTTTGTGGAAATTTATTTCTCTTTAGTAGACCTTTCATTTGATACCAAACTCGACCTAGGCTTATGTTGACGATTTCCGTCAAATATCTTCGTGGGCGATGGTTTAAATCTCTTAAGGGGATGCCCCTGAAAAGATGAAATGTCACTAATGGTGTCAATAATTATGTTATTTGTAACCATGGTCGTGTACTAGATTTCACTTTTATAAGTGAAGTCATAGGAAAATTGTGAAAGCGTTTCTTTTTTTCACCATGTATATCACAATACTTGTTAGTTGAGAATCAACAATGGTACTGTATCTGTGGAACAGAGTCGTATGAATCATATCAACATTAAATACATCATAATCTGACTTTATCTGCTCACTGACATTTGAAAACCAATATACAGATGCAACGGTGTAGCGTGGTATTTTAAAATTGAATGTAATATTTACTTTCTTAAGTTATCATTTAGATATAACATTTAAGCTGAGAAATATATTTAGTAATTTAAGCTTAATCAAAATATTTAAATAGTTTTCTAAAAAAATTATTAATCACAAATGTTAATAACATTTTATATGTGTAATTATTATAAATTAAAATACCGGTAAATTTTGCCATACATATTAGGAAAAGTGGGGCATAATTTTATATCTTCATTTTTTAATCCTTAAAAATGACGATTTATACTTTGTGTTTAGAAAATAATTCAAATCTACTTACTTCTTCCATAAATGAGCATCTCATTTACTAAAAGTTAAAGTTGTTGTATTTTCTGACAATCTAACAATACTGTATATAAATAGTTTATTATTATAAACAGTTCATCGAATACAATTTTTACATCAACTTATAGATAATGTATTACATGCATAACAAGTATAATGTATTTATTGTGCAATACATATCTTTTCAACAGCCTGTAACAATCTGAAAACGTACGGCACAATAACTAGCTTTAAGTAAGTAAATAAACTGCACATGAGGGCTAATAATAAAACAACCAATAACACCCTCAATGACAATGTCTACTCTGTAACGAATTGCTGGAACACTTAGAACCTAGTTGTCTTTATCTTATAGCTGCACACTACTGTAAACTGAACCTAGTTGTCTTCTATGTCCTTTGCAATGAGATCTCCGAGAAATTACGTTCTTTCAGTAGCAATGTTTTATGTACTTTTTTTGATGCCTCTTCTACCAATGATATTGAAAGAAAATAAGCTGATTCTACCGTTTTATTATTGTACAAGTTTATGAAATAACAAATATATGCTATGAATAGATAAGAATTACTCGTCAATATAAAATTGTTAGCGATCCAAATACTATAAATAAATGTCATAATCTTAATTAAGTGAATGATAATCATCAAAAGCAATTACTTACATGATATCTATATATTATTGAATTTTGTTAATTAGTCATTTAAATTGTATTTTAACTGCAAAATTAGCTATCAGTTTTTAATTTATCCTCGGGCATTTTAAAATCATATTATAATTGCAAAATGTTACTTCAAACTATAAATTCAATAAATTAAAGTACTTCACATTCCGACGTTGTAATCCGCTCGGCCACTGGCTCTCAGTGAATCATTCAATATTTATGTCAGGCTCAAAAATTTTATTGCAGATTGCCATGGCATTTTATAAACAGACTTTGATCCATATTTTAAAGAAGTACTAAAAATATTACGTGACATCAAATTTATTATTTCCTTACTACATACTCTAATATTTTTCGACAAAACCGCGAACAGTTAGCAAAGTAGGATATTAATCAAACGAAACCACAATATTACACGATAATTATTTCATCAGTTATTATATCTTCCAAAAATAAATTTTATGATTGCAGTGGAACTGTCAAATTTACTTAGGCTACAACGCATTCATATATTCATTAGTGTTTTCATATGTGTTCATATCAATGACGAGATCTCACTAGCTTACAATATTAAAACAAATGAAAGTTGGATTATATTTGATACAAATAAAAGTTTAATTTTCCTGGATATCATAACATAGGTTCACTAAAGGAGAAACCTTTTTCTTGTTCCAGTCTGGAAATATAATACTATTGTGAAAGAAAATCCTGTTTCCAGAAGAATTTAATTAACATTTTTCATTTAAACTTTGCAGTTTCTTTCTTGAAAGAAATATCACAATTTATAATGCACAAACAAAATGTATGCCTACCTTTGTATGGAGAATTATTTAATTATGAATAATTATTTGTACCAGAAACTACTTTGTATATATCAGAATTATTTAATATATAATGGTATAAAATAAGTTACATAAAATAAGTCAAGTTTACAACCAATTTTTAATTTATAAATGTTTTCCCACATCCTAATAGCTCAACATGACAGAAATTCATCTACTGATAACGGGTACTTTTCAACTAAATAAGTTTTAATGTTAACATCAGTGCTTTTAAGTTATCAATGGATTTTAGATGTTTAGGTAAAGAATCAAACAATCGTAAAACAGAATGGTGGAGACCCTTCTCTGTAAGTGTAAGCCTGCGAATAGGATAAGTCAAATTGTTTCTATTCCGAGCGATGCAAAGTGACCAGCTTTGTTCTCTTTGAATTGTCTCTTTGAATTTGAAGTGTCGACTATTTGTTTTATAGAATGTTAACACTTCAAGGTTATAAATGTCCGGTAGAGTCAGAATATTTAATTTTTGGAAAAGGGTCATGAATTGGCGTTTAAAATTTACTCTACAAATAATTCTGACCATTATCTTCTGGAACCTGAAAACTCTTAATATGTCACTTGATGATCCCTAAAAGCAAAATGCCACGATTTAGTCGACTATAAACATAGAAATAATATACCCCAAGCTGCATTTCCCTGGAGATCACATATATTAATTCTGTGAATAAACATAATAGATAACAGTTTTGCAATGAGGAAATCTACATGATTTGACCAATTCAGTCGTTCATCCACAGTAATACCCAGCAGCAAAGCAAATTCTGATTGTCTGATAACATTCACGCTGAACAATCCAAAGTGAGTAGAATATGGGGAGAACAGCATAGGCCTAAGTTTTGTATTATCTTCATTTAAATGTAGACAGTTAGACTGAAACCACTTGTTTAGACTGATGTATGTGTAAAATATGTATATACATTAGTAATATACTATGCGGTAGTCATATAGTAATATGTATAGGGTGAGCCAGTGACCGAGCGGTCAAGGCTTGGGTTAGAGGTAGCGCTGGTTCGAATCCGACCTAGACTGGAAGAGTTATCAGTAAAATACCTTGTACTGTACTGGTTCGCCCCCTTAATATTTCTTAATAAGTTTCTTGAATAGATCAATAGTCTATAGAAATGGATAGAGTAAGTTTAATATCAGCCTTTTCTAAAAAAAAAAATAATAATAATAAATAAATACATGTCAGTAATGAGAATTTACTTTTAAATAAGCATATGATTTACATTTGAAAGGGTTAATATGATTGGAGCTAAATGATATGCTAGCAATAAAAAAAAACAAATGTTTGATGGATAAATAAAGAAATTTAAGTGGAGCAGATGTTTATGATTGCTAGCTAGACAATTTTGATGTAATCTAAAAGTAATTAATATTTTTATCAAAATTTCATGTAATCATTTGAATATTATTTGATTTAATCAACGTATTTGTAATCTTTTATCTGCTATTTTCTTCCTGCCATTTAAGTTCTGTTATTAAATGGCAGGAAGTAAGTTACGTGTAAGTAAGTTACGTAAACCTCCTACCGAAATATTTAAAAATAGTATAATACAGAGTTTCAATGTGTAAGATATTGGTACTTTTAAAATTTAGTAACCGTAATATATTTGGTAATATATATCGACTAATATATTTTCGTTATAAGTTCTGAAACAACTTTTAGCCTTAAGAAATGCCATTTTAAGGATACTTGAGTAACTATCCTTAATTAATCAGCATTAATTATATTAATAATAACGAACGAAGGTATGTTTTAGTGTATTATACAGTACTGTTTATAAAGAACTTATATAAGTTATTTAATCAAATCAAATGGTTTTACTTTATTCACATAAACAATTACAAAATTATTCATAAACGGTTTATAAATAGTTTATAGTTCATAATGTTGATAGTATAAGGAAAATAGTTAATAGTGTTAAATAATTTTAGGGTGAGCTACAAAACAAAGGAGATTTACAGTCCTAAAAAATGCAACCAATAAAACCTTAAGTAATACCGGAAACCAGTACTACTGAATAGTAAAAATTTACAAGATTAATATGTGGCTTTTAGAATTATTAGAACCTCAAACTCGTCTTTTTTGCGAAGAAGATTAAACTTTCAAGACCTATATAAAAGGTTATTTATTTAAATGGTTGAGATTTAAATAAAAGCTAGTTCACTTTGAACATCGTATGACGTGCCAGTAATGAAGAGGAAAAATATTGTGACGTGACAGTAATGAAGAGGAAAAATATTGTGACGTGCCAGTAATGAAGAGGGAAAATATTGTGATGTGCCAGTAATGAAGAGGAAAAATATCATGACGTGCCAGTAATTAAGAGGAAAATATTGTGACGTGCCAGTAATGAAGAGGAAAAATATTGTGACGTGCCAGTAATGAAGGGGAAAAATATTGTGACCTGCCATTAATGAAGAGGAAAAATATTGTGACGTGCCAGTAATGAAGAGGAAAAATATTGTGACGTGCCAGTAATGAAGAGGAAAAATATTGTGACGTGCCAGTAATGAAGAGGAAAAAACATACATTTGAACTTACTGACAAAGACTTATACATAATTATGGGACAAATGACTTTTATTTAGAAAAGGACTTTGAAATTGCGTGTACATTAGTTAAATCCAAAAGCAACAAAATACAACTGATTGGTCTGTACAGGACCCCAGATGGAAATTTAGACATTTTTATGGAAAAACTAGAATGTTTGTTACAAATGCTCTTTCGTAAGAAACATAATTTCATCTTAGTCGGAGATTTTAACATCAACGTACTCGACAAAGAGGACATTAAAAATAAAAGATTTAAGGATCTCTTAGATTCCTACCAACTTGTCTGGTCCGTAAATTCACCAACGCGTGTCACTCCAACCTCCGCATCTGCAATAGATAACGTTATAACAAACGTCGCGGCTTCAGAAGTGTCCCTGGTCGTAACGGCCATCTCCGATCACGATGCTCAACTGGTGACTCTAAGTCATAGTCCTCCAGATACAGCGCCTCCCCAAACTGTTGTCAGCCGTACCACTCATCCTGATAATATAAATGCCCTATGTAAATCGTTGGCCAGTGAAAATTGGGATTCTCTTGATGACTGTGCCAATGTTGAGGACATGTTCAACACTTAATAACATTTTTATGTACCACTTGGATACTTCCTGTCCTCAAAAAAGGGTAACGAGGAAAATAAAACACATCCATTCTAACTGGATTACAAAAGGAATTTTGGCTTCCAGAACAAAATTAAAAGAGTATTACTCAAGGTCCAAAACATCAACTAGTGAAAAATTAGAACAAAATTTTAAAAACTACAAAAGAATTTACAAAAAAGTGATTAAAGCAGCTAAGGCATACAACGTCAGTAAACAACTAAAAAGCTCTAGTAATTTATCAAAAACAACCTGGAAAATAATAAACAATAATATTAGAAAGGAAAAGCAAGGAGGTCCAAAAAAATTGCTGATAAACAACAATATAGTGAAAGATCCCTACGAAATTGCGGAGAAGTTAAATGAGTTTTTTGTAAATGTCGGAAAACGTTCTTCTTTGACCAACAACCGAGTCCCTGCAATGGATGTACAGGCATCCATGTGGTTGGCTCCTGTGGTGGAGGAGGAGGTGGCTGGAATGTTCAGGGACTTGAAGCCAAAGCATTCGATGGATACGTACGGTGTGTCTGCATGGCTCCTTAAACAGTGTTTTCATAATCTACTGAACCCATTAACCAAACTAGTTAACCTGTCATTTGAATCTGGTTATTTTCCAAGCCTGATGAAAAAAGCTAAGGTTATCCCTATTTTAAAAAAAGGGGAAACAAATTCTGTAAATAGTTATAGACCCGTATCAATTCTCCCAATTTTTAGTAAGGTTTTTGAAAAATTGTTCCTACATAGACTTCTTTCATTTATTGATTAATTTGAAATCCTCAATAATGAACAATTTGGTTTTAGAAAGGGGAAAAGCACGATTGAGGCTGTAACTAAACTAGTTGATACGGTCATGGAAGCACTGGACAGAAGAGAATCTAATCTTAGTGTTTTCTTGGACTTGTCCAAAGCCTTCGACTGTGTAAATCACACAATTCTAATTTCAAAATTAAACAATAGTGGCATACGGGGAATTCCACTCTCATGGCTGAAATCATATCTTCACAACCGCTCACAACAAGTGGAAATAAACACATTACTTTCAAAAAGTATGACTGTTGAGCATGGTGTCCCACAGGGATAGGCCCAGTCCTTTTCTTATTGTATGTAAATCATCTAAAGTCCTCATTGACCGAAGGTCAGATGGTACAATTCGCTGATGATACAAATATAACTTTCCATGGAAATTGTAAAGAAACATTGGAAAAACAAAGTTTTATTAATTTGAACGTTTGTATTCAATCTTTATTAGATATTAATTTACAAACAAACGAGTCAAAATCCAATTACATACTTTTTTCTGGACGTAGCACTCCAAGAATGCGGTCCATCAGTAATACTCAATGATACTGAAATTGAAGAAGTAAATGAGACCAAATTTCTAGGAATACACCTTGACAGAGGACTCACGTGGAATGCACACATAGATACTATATGTGATAAAATATCCTCTGGCATTTATGCACTTAGACATTTGGCACAGTTTTGTAACACCCAATTATTGAAAATGGCCTATTACGGTCTTATATATCCACACCTGTCGTATGGAATTACGTTGTGGGGGGGTTGTGCAAGATTTAATTTTTTGAGATGTTTTATTTTACAAAAAAAAGGCTGTGAGAATTATTGCAAAATTGGGATTTAGAGATTCTTGCAGAAATAGTTTTAAAATGTTAAACATGCTAACACTTCCGTCCCTTTATATGTTTGAAGCAGTTCGATACTGTCAAAATAAATATACACTAACAAGGGGAAGGGACTTGCATGATCACAACACCAGGGGGAGGAACATGCTCAGAACCGGACAGCATAGGCTCCGGGCTTACGAAGCACTGCCGTCCGAAGTAGGGGCCAAGCTGATCAACGCGTTACCGGAAGATATAAGAGGCGAGTCCAACGGAACACTGTTTGAGGGGAAATTGCGGCGCTTCTTCGTCAATGCAGCTTTCTATAGCGTATCGGAGTTTTTGGAGATGACTGCGCACTAAAATCAAATATTTCAACGACTCCTGTGTAGGCTATTACACACACATATATATATATATTTGTTTTAACCTATTTATTTGTTTAACTTTACTTAATTTTGACGCATGCTATACAGCAATGTATTGTGTTTATGGCAATAAAGAATATTATTATTATTATTATGGGAATTTATACTTAGATGCATTTTCTAAACTAAATTTTACAAAATCCTCCATAGTTATATTTGTTAAGTTATTTTTACATATAAGTAGAAAATATATGTGTCGATTAAAACAGTCGAAACTGAAACGGTATGTTACTTAGTTACAGCTAAATCATTATCTGCAGATAACCGATTTAGCTGCTGGTAACTTGTATGCACAGAACATTAAATATTATTAAATAATACTAATTTTAATCCATTATTATTTAAGTGAAATGTATAGTTTATGCTACATTTTACTAAGATAATGAAATATTACCGAAATTTCGTTGAAAATATAATGTTTAGAAATAAATTATAAATCGTATTGTAAACTACGCCAATATGTTAATAACGTATACAAATACTATGTACATATTGTTAGATATGTAAGTAGGCTTCCCTTTGATGGGAAGTAGGTCATTGCGTCACAAACAGGTGGTCACGTTATTTGCTTGTTGCTTCAATTACTAGAATGGTCCTTTAGATATGATCATAGTCTAGTATTTAAGTAGTCAATAGGAGCTAATTCATAAAATTAAAATTTACTTTCTTGTAATTTGGAAAAAGATATAAAATAAAAATTATTAAGTATGAATAAAACACATTTAAAATAAATAGATGTACAAAAAAGATTAAAGTTTTCACTGGATTATATTTAGAAAACAGAGATGTTCTGGTGTTGGAGTAACAATTATATTTAAAATTGGTCAACAATTTATTAATATAAATAAAATATTACATTTTCCTAATAATGGCTATTTTTATCATTTAGATAGTATACTTATGGGTATAGGATATGGTGTAGTTTTTGGAGGTGATTGTTTTTTTTTAAATATTCGAACAGTAGCGAGGTTTTAAACCTCTAAAGACATGTACGAAAATGTGTGTGAATGGGTGCTAAACTAACTATAGAGATATATATTTAAAACACATGTGTAGAACATCGCTTCAAACACATGTGTAGAACATCGCTTCAAACACATGTGTAAAACATCGCTTCAAACACATGTGTAGAACATCGCTTCAAACACATGTGTAGAACATCGCTTCAAACACATGTGTAGAACATCGCTTCAAACACATGTGTAGAACATCGCTTCAAACACATGTGCAGAACATCGCTTCAAACACATGTGTAGAACATCGCTTCAAACACATGTGTAAACGGCTGACCCTGCACATGCTTATTTAACATGCCATTTGCCATTTGAAAAAATAAATTCTTGCTTATGCTCTAAAAAGGGTGCCTGTTTTTAAATATTTCACTTTGAAATTATTGTGACATGCCAGTAATAAAGAGGAAAACATACATTTGAACTTACTTTCAAAGATTTATGCATACTTGTGGGAATTTATACTTAGATGCATTTTTAATAACTATAATTTTACAAAAACCTTAATAGTAATGTTTGGTAAGATATTTCTACATATGAGTAGAAAATATATGTGTCGATTAAAATCAGTCGAAACTGAAACGGTACGTTACGTTTTAAAAATATTTGAAATTATCAATCATATAAAACAAAAGATCCTTCAGTTCTTTCGGCATTTAAGCTGGTGATAAATCGGTTATTTCTACATTAGACAGAACGCTTAGTGAAATCTTGTACATAATGATAAGGTCTAAATTATTAGTAACCGAATAACACGTTTGTCTAAAGAGTGTGATCAAGTTAAAGAAGGAAATCAGTGCTTGTTTGGAAAAAAGTCGCTTTTCTTCACATGAGCTTTCAACTGATAGTACAAGGCTAAGGCGATAGATCTCTTATACGTTATTCTGACTAGGTGCAACCCCAAAATAGGTTTATAAAACTAAACCAAACCCTCTCCAACTTCAAAGGAGAAGATTGAAAGATGCTAACTATAACGTATTTAAAGAATGCGTTATAGTTATAATGATCTCTTTTTTGTGTGACAGCCATATTAGCTGGGAGATCACACATTCATGACAGTCAGGTACCAGATCTGGCACTGGTTTATAGCTTACCCAGGGGTTACTACGTGCAACTTTAAACATTTGCTACGGTTGCGAACAATATCACCACCCACCACCAAATATGTACAATCATAAAACAATCATAAATAGTTAAAGACATTATCAGTGTGAAGTTATAGTTCACTACGAGAATTATTCTTATTTGGTTTTGAACAAAACATCTAATACGAAATTGGTTATCTTATTAGTCAATATAACTACCGTGTTCTAAATAACAAAATTTACAATAATTGCGCTTGCACCGTGCAAATGATTATTTACTAAACATGTTTGATTAGAGGAAAACAGTTTTTTAGACCAACGTTATTACTGTAACAACGGGGTTCGTCAGCAACACACCTCGACATGCCTAATGAAGTCATTAAAGTCACGTGTTGGTGGAGGATAATTCTAGCAACCCAATAACAACAGAGCTAAATATATCAGCCTATGTGTATAATTATGATAATTTCTATGTCTTTGTTAAGGCTGGATATAGAGTTGTAAATATGTTACACTATGGTATCTTTTCTACTAACATAACATGTGTCACAAATTAAGTTTGAAATTGAAAGAAAAATTATACATTCTCTTAATTGTAATGAAAAGTAAAGATAAGTTTTAAAATACACTGCAAGGTTTTAAATTTACTATACTGATATGTCAGCTGTTAAAAAACTTTAAACATACTCAAACATTATAAAGGGGAATGAAGCAAGAAAACAAGAATAAAGTGGTGTTGAAATTTTATAAAATATATGACTGCTTAATTAAAATATATCGAATCTTCAAGTAAAATGATAACAATACTGGGCCAGTTATAATTACATTATAAATTTTGCCATTTTAGATTACAAAAACAATTTTCACTTATATTTAATTTATAATAATTAAGACAGCCCGAAAGAAATCCTGCAGCATTATGATCTTGTTTATTTGGATATTTTATATTTACACAAAATATTAAATCAATATATTGAACAACTACTAATATATCAAGTACTTGATCTTATCTAGTACCCTTAATCTTATCTACAACTGTCTAAATTTCAAGCTAATCAGATACGTATGATTATGTACATATTAAGTCGAGCTTTTGCTGTATATGGATTTCAATTTAAACTATTTAATGTCATATATTACCATTTTATGAAATGTAACATACCATATCAACTACCTAATGTAGCATTTTAGTTTCATTTATTTCAATAGACTTATATTTTATACTCATGTATATATCTACTGATATATATCAAACTAAAATTCTACGTTAGGTAGTTGATATAGTATATTACATTTCATAAAATGGTAATATATTAAATAAAATAGTTGAAATTGATATCCATATACAGCAAAAACTCAACTTAATATGTACATAATAATACGTGTCTGATTAGCTTGATATAAAACAGTTGTAGATAAGATCAAGGGCTCTCCTTGGACAGTGAAAGTTCATTTACGAATTCAAATGATCTTGAATAGTAAAAAGCTAATAGATTTTTAGGATATATTTCGTTTATTCAAGAGATTCTGGAATAATCTCATTCAAGGAATACAAATATCTTACTGTAGGTTAAATGTGGGGGAAGGGATGCCCCTTTTTTTGGTGCATCAGTCTCCAGGATTCATGGGACCAGAGTAGTTCATCAAGTAATAACCTGGGAGTGTTTTCCGTATATTTTCCCAACACCCGTGGTGGTAATCATATATACAATCTCTGGTTACTTGTATCTCCACTTAACTAAACACATGGCCACTTAATAAACCACACACTAAGACAATCACTAATATATATACTTAACACTCGACACACTCTTGTATTTTATCCATTGGCTCCAGTTTTTGTGCTGTTTGTTTGCTATGTATTAGATAGTATATATTTGTCTAAGAGGCTGTTTTTTATACTTTATGCTACCAACCCTTAAAAATAATATAATAATTTTATTTTAAACTCTCCTTAATTTGCTATTTTATTAATTAGTACCAGTTATTTTACTGTTTATGGTAAATGAAAAAAATATTGTATAGAATATATTTGTCTGAACCATTTATTTATTTATTTGTCAACAAATATAACTAGATTTTCAGGCTCATGTGATTTTTTATAAATATCAAATCAAATCAAAATCTTTATTTACTCACTCAAATTTAAATCATAAGGTTACATAGATACATAGTTATATGAAGAAAATAAATACATCGATATATATCACTTACAAGGTTATACAAAAGGTAGATGAAAAAAAGAAAGAAAAAAATCTACATGTTTTATATGTGAGTACCTTCCACATAAGCCCAAGGCTTGTGCGTGGAAGGGAGTTCTTTAATTCAAAAATAAAAATAGAGAATAAAAAAAAGCTCAATCTTAAACAGTACAATGAACAATTAATACTAAAACTAATGGACTACTCTTATTCAGGATTAAATAAAAAATTCAAACTGAATAAAATACACAATTTGATGAGTTATGGCAATTTAATAAAAATAAAAACTAAACAATTTTGGATGGTATTTAAAACAAGAAAATGTTAAATGCCTTTGATGAGGGTTATTATGAAAGAAAAAAAAATGTATATATGTATATATAAAAAAATAAACACAATGGAAAAAGGGAAAAAAAAGAACTATGCAGTAAAATGAAATCAAAGAGCAAGAGGCAGAAAGTCAGAGGGACGAAGGAAGTGCAATGTTAAATATAATACGTTGTATTGATTGTATTTTATTATCAATTATTGATTTGTTTCAAACTACTAAAATAACTAAATCAGAAATGTACCTCTAATTTGCTGACACGACTATGTGTTATTTACGTTTTTATGCAGAAGGCTCTTGATTGTTTTAAAATATCAAAAAGTTATTACTTATTAAAAAATGCCTGTTTTACTGCATATAAAATTATGCAAAAGAAAGTTAAACTCAAGCAACACAAATATTTAGCAATGTTGTTCTGTATATTTACTACAAAAATAACTATAGTTTTATGATCGATTTCCACAAATCACGTTTACAATCCTCAGAGCAATGGGATTAAGTTGATCCTTCTCTTCAGAATGGTAAAGTATTTTAGAACTTATGCTGAAGCGGCCAGTTTCATAGCTAGAATCTATATTTTTTTGTGACAACCACGTCAAGCTGCTATCCACAACATTTACAAAAAAATAAAATAATAAGTTAACTTTAATGCATAAACAAAATATTTGTAAAATTTTGTACTTGTAAAGTAATACGTTTGTGCTGTTTTTTTATACCCACAATTATTTTGTTTGTATACATAGCAAATATAATTTTTTCTCCTTGTCCTAGAGCTATTTTAGAGAAACTACTATGACTATAATAACAATTAACATATTAATTATCTCACACACAGTACACATTTTATTGAAATTTAGCTAAATTAAATATTTAATTAAATTTTTTAAATTAAATATTAATGGTATTTCTAGCCTGTAATACATAAATAACCCCCCAACGAAAAACCAAAACAAAAATCATAGCGATACGATAAATATAAAACAAATTTTTAACAATATAATATAACATAATAAATAAAAAACATTATAAAATGTATTTGTTACTACAAAATAATGATATATGATGAATAAACAAATCAAATTAACCCAAAAAATTACAATGAAATGTAAAATCAATATTAAATAAAACGTAAATTAAATGTGGGTCATGATTGATTGACAAAGAAATAGTAGCGGGCTCATGTACGTAAACCCATTATACCAATTAACTAACGAACTATGAAGTAAAAGCTAGTGTATATGCCAACAATAAATAAACAATTGTTTCTCCACTAAACTAGTTTTATGAAATATTTAGCTTTGCATACCTCTATATTCACAAAAACAGAGAATCTGCAGGAGAAGAAGTCCTTCATTAATACTGTACGTGGCTTGTTTGATAATCCATGACTAGGCAATTAACATATTATTAGCCTAATGAGAGAACGTAATTGTATTTCAGCCACCCTCCTTGTGGCTTCGATACCTTATCTTACTGCGTCTTTGTTAATAAACAGTTACACCCTAGAAATGTCTTCATTCGGTCTTTAATCCTCTGTTTATAAAAAAAGTTAGCTTAAACCCTCATACAATTCAGTATACCTAATATAAAATCTTGTTCTTTAAGAATTGGATGAATAGTAATACGTTCGATCATCGGAACCAAATAGTTATATAATAAATGTAACTATACAACTATGATAAAACAATTTCTAGCATAGGAAGCATTGAAAATTAAAATTCACTTTCTAATTTACTAAAGCATAAAGTGGACAGCAATTATAGTTTGGTTATAAATATAAGTTTTATACGCTATATAAATAAATATTTGGAATGGAAGTGTCACATATTTAGTCCAGTATTTCTTGGAAGTGTCCATCCATTCCAAGAAGACAAGTTGTGTAGTAATTTATTGATCTTAACCTATTGCTGCTTATTTATTAATCTGTTTAAAAATTGCGTAAATTTTTTTTGTTTATTGCATAGATTAAAGTGCTATCACCATATCAATTTGCTGTTAGTTTTTTGTTTTTTTTAATTCTGAAAATCGGAAGAAAACTTATTATTTTAACTTATACGCTATATAAATAAATATTTGGAATGGAAGTGTCACATATTTAGTCCAGTATTTCTTGGAAGTGTCCATCCATTCCAAGAAGACAAGTTGTGTAGTAATTTATTGATCTTAACCTATTGCTGCTTATTTATTAATCTGTTTAAAAATTGCGTAAATTTTTTTTGTTTATTGCATAGATTAAAGTGCTATCACCATATCAATTTGCTGTTAGTTTTTTGTTTTTTTTAATTCTGAAAATCGGAAGAAAACTTATTATTCAAATTTAACTGTGTTGATGTCCTTTACATCAACTAAAATGAGCGAAAAGCCTAAACAAGTAAATCACTCACCTCATCCTCAAGTGGTTTATTGCTGATTTATAGATAATAGAGAACGCATACTTAAATGGTTTTGATTTATTTGAAATATAATTTTTCTTGTCACTTGACAACGGCTTAACTGATTTTATTCTCTTTTTTAAAATTTTCTAACATTTCGCAGAATATTCTCCATGAAAAAAATGAAAGTAATCACAAGGAAATTGGAAAATTGGATATTTTCCCTTAATTTACTACCACTATTATTTTTCTTTGTTCCGTTAACTCTCTTCCACTATTTGTTCCGTTAGTTCACTATTGCATGATTAATATTCTATCGCTCTAAAAACTGTTCTCCACTTATTTTTACGTCCACTGTGGTATTCCTTATCCGCTAGTAATCTGAAATCACTAGCCTTATGCTTTTCAAGAACTTAAACACTGGTACCACATTCAGCGATAGGTCAATCATTGGATTTACCAGTTTGTAATCAACCTTAGTAGCCAACTAACCTTATCAAACCTAACCCATCCGGACCGTTTGCAATAACAAAGTAGTGATAATGACTTAACAGAAAAGGTCCGAAACATTTTGGAAAATTAACCGAGGATATTTGGTTTGATTTGTTTACTAACCAAACAAATTATAGGAAAATTAGAAAATTTTATAAAAATGCTTTTAAACTTTATTTTTAATTTGTTAAGATAAAAACCTGTTGTATTTTATTTCTTGGTGATAAATTAGTCACTGTAATAGACTTTTCCATTTAGTCAAACGTGCTGTGTGAAATGTTGTTATATAAATTGATTTGACATTAATATATTACCAAAATATCATACAGTATATTAAATTTTGACTGAATGCAATGTAATTATGTCAATGCTACTAGTATTTTAATCTTGTTCTCTTATGGGTAAATGGGTTAACAGTTGTAGAGTTCACTCCCGGGAAGGTGTCTGGTGTGGTTATATTCACATCCGACTATAAGGCTCCACCCTACTGGCCTTTGAACTTTCAATATACTTCCTATTTGTTTATTTAATTATTAATCAGGTGTAAAAAGAAGAAAAAAACCTAATTGAGCACCTTTGAAATACACCAATGATAGGGATCAGGTTAAAGGTCTCTCAATTTATAATATACCATCATATTTTAGAGAATACGATCTCTGTGGGATCTACGGCCCCGATAACCAAAATTCATTGTTATTCAGCCCAAATGTCCCGGCGAAGCCGTAGGCCGAGCTTCCTCCCGAGGCCGCAGGCCGACTTGCACAAATGGGCTAAAGGCCGAGTTCCCAAGCGAGGCTGCAGGCCGGAGTTTCCTCACGAGCGCAGGGAGTAACTGGGTTTTCAGGCAAACCTACCATAAATAAACTAAAATATAACTATTTATTTGTTAATGCCGTAGCAAGGTACTGCTAAACAGGTAGGATCGTTTGTGAGGGAGTTTGTCATCTGTATCACACAAGAGTTTTTAATTGCAGTATTCAATTACCGGTACATACGTTTTGTGAAATGTCCAATTATTGTTCAAAACATGTTGATAACTAAAAATGTCACATCCAGAATTTTAACGAAGGGAACAGTTTGCAAAAATGACTGGGATGTGGGTTACACAGCTTTGTTTGTTATTGAATATAATGGAACTCACGTTTTGAATGCAAAACTAAAAAATTATATAAATCAGTTGACAGTTGAGTTCTGTCTGTTCTATCACCTTGTTTTCTTTCATTGTTATTTATAGTTGTTTTCTTTAAATACGTGGTTGTTCTGTATAAATAATTGAGAATAACTGACAATATGTATGTATACTTTCAATGTAATGTAATAATTTTTCCATTGGAATAATATGTTTTTTTTTTTTTTCATAAACACTTGAAACACACAACCACTCTAAAAAATTCGAGGGCTAAGGGTAAATCCAAAAGTGCCATTTCGGAGCACATTGTTACAAATAATTTCCTTGAACTATTTGAGATCGAAACTGAAGAAATTCCATTTTGATTCGTTTTTTCGGTATAGTTAGTGGCTTAGTAGTCTACTAAAACACCCTATCACTCCAACGAGACGTTGGTATGGTTGATGGGAAACTTCTAAGAGTGGACAAGAGTGTATGACCTTAGTAAGCATGGATCAATATTGTGTTATTTTGTCAGGATAATAAATAACCTTTTTTAATATTATTCATGAAGCGTATTTATTATATTAAATTGAATATATTCACACATGGACTTATATCGTTAAACCTGAGTAACAAGTCCTTTCCAGAACACTTAGATTAAAAACAAAATGACGAAGAACAATGTTTCATAACTACGTCTACAAAATTATAAAAATATACTCAATGGCAAAGGAAACAGCGGGACACAAATGCTTGGTGTCTGACAGCTGTGAGAAACTACAAAGGGTTACCAACCAACATTCTTACAGTCTCTACCATTTGTTAAAGAATTCTATACAAGTTGTGTCTTATAAAGATGATATTATAATTTCATAGCTGCACTGAAATTGCCGTCATAAATGATTATGATAAATCAAATTATATTATATTTTAAAAATATTTCAGTTTTTAAATTAATGAAAAGAATTCTTCTCGCTCAATATTTATGCCAGTAAACATACTCTCTCTAACATTATCCTAAAGATCAATATAAATATATAGTAAAATAGGTTATGTATGGCTTTGAATTAAGATATAGTGTAGAAAGATACCATAAAAGAACGTAAAACGTTTTATTTGATATATTTTAGCTTGTCTAAGTATATATTAAAGTTTAATAATTAGTAATCATATATATTTTTCTTTAAAATTGAATAATGTGATACTTTCTGGGTTGGGATTGTATAAATCTACAAATTACCAAACTAAATATATTAAATGAAATTGGATACCCATCATTTGAGATTTGATTGTAATATTCACTCCTTATAATAACATCATTGAGTCCGCTCAATTACGGCCAGCTATATGGACACTAATAGAGAGGTTTGGGTTGTCCGTGTTGGTCGGTAGTCAGAATCTGATTCTGTGTATGGAAAGAAATATAAATATCAGGCTTGTCGTTAGCTAAATATGAAATTAATAAATTCGTTTCGGATTCTCTGGAAATATGTAGATACCCCTGCCTATTGGGCTATGAATAAATAGTAAATAGTAAAACATTGGAAATGAAGTACATGATAGATAGAGTGAGTAAATGAGATATGTGAGGTAAAGATTATGCTGGAAAGTATTAATATTACAATTTAAGAAAAGACTGCAATAAAAAACATTAACACGAGGTTGAGTGAATTAAAGTAATAAAATCTAAAAAAAATTACAAAGTTCTGACAAACATATTAAAATAATAAAATTGCAAGGTAATATGAATGCATTTTAATTTACTTTTAGCGACTTTGAAAGTCGAGCTGTACCAATGTATTAGTATTCCAAGTACAATACCAGCAACAATATCCCTCAAAGGGATCATCTGTGAAGACAAGGGATTCCAACAACTGCTATCTCTCATTTGATTACCTCTGGTATATAACCCGGAATGTCTATTAAATTTCAACGTTCCTCTGTGGAATGTCGATAAATTACAACTTAAAAAGGCTTCCAGTGCCTCTAATAAACAGTAATAACATATATAATATGATTCTATATACAATACAAAAATTTATATTTTCATTTCATATATTTTCGATGTTATGGAATGGCAGCATAAGAAAATGTGCTGTAACGCACATATTATTGATTAAAAGTTTATTGTTTAGCAACTTTATTTTTTGTCAGTGGTTTTCAGTAGGAGAGGTAGGCTGTAGGTTAATGAACATAAAAAAGGCCATCAGTCGCGCAATCGCCCAGCACCCTATTAAAATTGAACCACTCACACTTTGCGGATCGCTTATCAATTAGCTTTCCATAGGATAAATTGCCGAGCTCCGAAAAACATATGAAGGACGATTAACGAAGTGGTGAACACAACTCGGTGAAACAGTGCGGGAAAACTGCTGGTTGACTATTTACGTGGCCGACCTCTCTATGAAAAATATAATTGAAACAAAAGGGATAAGAACCAGGCAGGAGGCTTTGAGGAGAAAGCAAACGCTACAACGTCACCAAAACCTATAAAAAGCAGAAAACTCGATAGAAAAAGCTTTCGTTAAAACAAATATTAGTTATTTTTCTACTAAGGTTTTAATACATCTACCTTTTTAAATAAGAGTGTAAGATTCTTCACTTTTATGAAAAACAGCTACATTTTTACTTTACGTTTATAGTTTGAACTAATTTTCTATTGATAATACTTTGTCTTTTATTTAAAGTTTTATAAAATTAATGTAACAAAACATTGTTACATTATTAGATATACAGTAGATTCATTGATATGATTAAAGATACTGTGTTTAATGCCTAACATATTAACACAATTAGTATTACATTTTTAAATCAAGAACTTAGTATTTTTGTAAAGTAAGACTACAAACTGCTATACATACATCATCGATTATTAGGTTTAAGCTAATAACATTAATGTAAAAGATAAATTAGAACATATATATATATATATATATATATATATATATATAAAACTATCATACCTAAAAAAACTATTAATACAAAAAAACCATTGAAAAACATAAAAACAGTTTACAATATATGACCTTTGGACATAGTTTTAGTACTGGGTCTCATAAATAATTAAAAATATTCAATACATTATAATCATTAGTCTAAAAAACGGTAACAAAGAATATAAGTGTATATTGTTCGTGTTTTACAAAGAGATTGGTGATGACAAAGAAAAATACGCACCTTTGAAATATAGACGTCATATGTAGGAAGGTTTGTCAGTTGTCCCTCGAAAACATTTACGTCCCTTATTCCCCTTTATTAGACACTTCTAAAACATTTGTATGTTTGATAATAATATTATTAATAGAGCTTATTCTTACTATTTATTTACTAACAGGCTATTTATTATTTTATTTGGTTAATAATCTATTAAAAATAAACTCTTAGTTTTTGTTAGTACTGTGCTAACTTGTGAAAAATTGACACAGTTTATTTGTACGTAACCTGAATGTGGTCATTGAAGTACTCGTATGATACAATATAGTCCAATGAATCCATCGAATCATTTACCTTTCTACCTATATACAGTAGTTTACTATCTGATTATGGGGGTTTCTTATATGAGTAGAAATATAAAGTTACAACAAAATACTTATTGCAACTATTTCTTAAGCTTCAATCAACACTATTAAAATTACTCTTTAATATAAATGAGGTCAGTAACTTTAATGAAGATTTAATTTAATTAACTACTAATAGAAAAATCCTGAGCAGTCCTGACTCCTTACTGCCAAGATATCTGTGATACAACAGAGAAGACCTTCTTGTCTGAAACAGTTGATACTTCTGAGAGCGTCTCTGGCAGAGATTGACTTGTACTCCGCACAAATGGAACTGCGTCCTATACTTTGCAGAAGTATTGCAGAAACAAAAGACAGTTGCTCTTGGTCAGCCTTAAGAGAATAACATTTGAGGAAATACCTTGAGGCCCTACTGTTCAAATTTATATTATTATTCAGATACAAGACAAACACAGTTCCTTCGTATTTGATTGTGAATATTAATAACTAAATGAGTGTAGTAATATTTTGGATGACTGGTAGATACCAACCAAGATATACTGATAATTAGACAGAGCCATTTATTTGTAGACTAATAGGCAGGACAGCTAGGGGGTCTACAGCTCTTTGGGGAATCCGAACCGAATATTATTAATTTATAGGGAAGGCATGTCTCATTCCCTACATAAACTTCAGTTCCTGATTACCACCCAACACGAACAACCTAGACTTCTATAATAGGGTACATATAGATGGCCGTCATTGAGTGGACGCAATATTGGTATTATAAGGAGCGAGAATAGTACCTATCGCCTATAATTACTACATCCCTAGTTTAGATAACGCATGGTTCTAAAATGGTGCTTTTAGACAGTAAGCTATCGTTGTTTTTATTGAATAGGACTCCAACACATGCAGGATAGATATCTACAACCCCCCCCCCCTTTACAAAAAAAATAATAATAAGAACTGGTTAAGTATACAAAGAGGGTTTTTAGGAAAATATTTCTAAATATGACTCATAAATCTTAGTATTACGAAACGTACATGAAATACACGATTTAATTAATAATATTGATCAAATATACCATTTACATTATTATATTAGTTAGATTTTACGTATCAATCAATATTTTAGCAGAAAAATCAGAATATAGTATTATCCGAGGACCTATCAGAAATCTATACATGATTTGTTGCACTTAACTTCACTCGGGACAATTGGTAATCCTGGACTCTTTTTACAATCAAAGGGCCAATGGTAAACCAAGAAATACCCACGTCCATACAACTAAGTAGGCGTAAGTGAACATGACTTTTTGGAAAATAGTGATGCTTAGAAATATTTGCTTATAGCAAAACAACATCTGACTGTTTCTTCATATGTAGTTTTAAAAATATATGGAAGAGAGACTAAAAAAAGGTTTTTCTCTAATTTATTTTACCTTTTAAGAACTTTATTAATATAACAGCCCCATACTAGGCGTACAATGAATTACTCCAGAGGGAAAATGGCTGCAAAACATTGCATTGAATTTTGTTGAAATGTGATGTATTGTCTAGTATTAGATGAATGAACTGAAATTTGACTACTCCAATTGAGTTTGGCCCTATTATAGGTATTCTTTGATGTATGTTAAGGTTTATTATTATTAATTTCAGAAAGATAACGAAAACATATTTTCGTTTATAGGTTCTTAACGAATGAAAATATTTAGTTCTGTATTTAATATTACTCAATTATGAAGTGTTGGATTAAAATGTACAGTTTTGTTAGATTATGACATTTAGGAAAGCTAATTGCTTTACTAAAAGTAATTCTTGAGAAACCACTTAGTCTTGATTTCATCGAAGATTAATAATAACTTACTGTTTTTGGAGTAAACAATCAGTTATACGTTTCTAAGATGAAATTATAGTTAAATAGTAGATGAATTTTAATTTGACTTCCAGAGACAGTAGTTAAAAAAATAATTTTAATTTACCTATTAGTATTATTATTAAAGCGTAAAAAAATATTAATACAAGAAGAGTTCTTTTCTCCTACAAACCTCGTAAATTTGTTTGACAACACTTGGCATGTAATAGGTTTATATTTTCGATATATGACTTACTTTATGGGTAAGGGAACATTTGTTAGATTAAAAAAATAGGAAGGTAGAGAGCCTATGAATTTGAATATCATAACATCAGGTGTTAATAAAAGAAATAAAGTAAATAAAAACACTAGTATAGTTTGTAAGTGTCTACAGTGTGTTTTATATTGTGTGTGTCAATGTTATATATAATCTCTGATTTTATTTTTCATAATGTTCAAGTGTAGTTATTATTTTTATTACTATTCTATTATCTCCACAACGTATGGATCTACTTTATTTCAAGGTAACAAATTCTGCTCTGTCTTATTTTAATTTTAATATAAGTTTATATTAAATTTTAAGCTGTCAATTAGTTACTATCGTAAACATTTGTTTAGCATAGTGAAAGTGAATCGTGGCAAAATATATTTCTTCTTAATTTGCTGTCTCATTGAAGTTTAGTTTTAATATAAATATTTGCTCTCCGCAATTAACAATATTATTATTAAAAATATACAATGAACTCTTTGTTACAATTTGTATTCATTAAAACTCGTAAAATATGATTTTGTTTTAAATATAATAACATTTTGAAAACCCTAATTATAACATAATTTTTACATTAGCTTATTTAAGGCACAAAACTAACACTGTTAAATAAAAAGTCAATAGAAAAGTGTTTAAATTATCATACGAGCATGTAATGAATAAATGCATGTTAGCTGACACGATTGCAAGTTTCAATTCTACACAGATAAGCCAACTTAATAATTAAATATTATCTGTTTTCTATGTAGTTGGAAAACTGTTTAATATGTGTTTAAGGAACTCATGAAGTTAAAATAACTTATAGAAGTTACGCGACGAAATACGATTGTTTATCATAATAAAAGTAAATTAGAGGTGTTGCGATGTATGTTAATGTAACATGGATTTATGTCTGGAGCATAAAACTCCGTAACTATTGTCGTAATTTAAGCACAAGGGTGGTCTGTGGATGATTTTAGAAACTCAGCGAAACAAAGTGGAAATATACCACACACTCACATAGCCAAACATTAAACGTGCAATTAATACTGCTTCTTAAAGAATGTATAGATTGCTTTGCCAACAATCTAAATTGTTGGCTAAGCAAATATTAACAGTTATATTAAAATAAAATTCTTTTGTCTAACATTAATATAGTAAATCATATACTGTACAATCAACTAAACATATTTTTATTGAATTTTAACCCTTGAGCATAATTACGTCTTTTAACCCTCCAGAGGGCACATGGGTTTTAGAGACACGAATGGGCGCATCGGTGTTTTCGACCGAATTAACTTTTTTTTATTAAAAAAGAACAGAAATTTGATGGAAATGAAGGTAAATAAGTACATTACATAGTATCTAAATGTTTATTGACATAAAAACATAGCTTACCCTAAAAAAATACAAAATAAGGTTATGTAACTAAAAAGATAAAACGATTCTTCATAAAAAGATTCTACTGTCAAAGATCTTAGGCTTGATCATCTTCACTTTCTTCTCCGTCATTCCCAGCACAAGCCACACAAAGACGCGTACGGGTCCCATCCAAACCCATCCAACCACCCATACACGTACGGAGGAGGTATTGACCCACCCACTCACCCATATGTGTACGGTGGTATTGATGTACAGTGGTACTGACCCAATAACTCACCCATTTTAAGCTATTTGGTTATTTTAGTTAGTTAAAATAACCAAATAGCTTAAGAAATACAGATTGTTTAAATTATTACTAAAACCAGTTGATTATTCTACAGATATTTAGCTGATACCCAACATACGTGCATGTCTGTATTTTGTGTGTGTGTGTGTGTGTGTGTGTGTGTGTGTGTGTGTGTGTGTGTGTGTGTGTGTGTGTGTGTGTGTGTGTGTGTGTGTGTGTGTGTGTGTGTGTGTGTGTGTGTGTGTGTGTGTGTGTGTGTGTGTGTGTGTTTGTGTGTGTGTGTGTGCCCGGAAATCAGCCAACTTCTCGGTTCGGATTCTCCATAAATTATAGGTTTCCATTATCGCTCTAGGATGCTGTTCTATTAAAAAGCTGTCCTTTCTTTTCTTCCTAGTTATCTGACTATTTGTGTTCTGCACATCTGTGACCCAAGTTTCTTGCTGCACCTGATAAAGTAACATGGAGAAAGATCGTATTTTGTACTAGATCGTCTTATAAACTTGATATAAATTACTTAGAAAATACTGATAAATGACCATCATTCTTTAAGAGGTGCAACCATAATAAACACTCCACTAGGTCTCTCACAGGAGCCTTCACCTTAACTTCTCCCTTGGCGTCACTACTTTACTTACAGTCTATGCACGTTATAACTATATTCCCCTAAGGTTATCACGTACAACGACTCCTGTACCAAGATTAACGTGAATAAAATGTTATCATAACAGTTTTTATACATATAATTAAAAATAATTATACTTAAAAATAGTGAGATCTAAAATATATATTAGAGACTAACGACATACAATGCATTTTACAAAATTAGAAGTAAGGTAGAAGTTGAATTCATAATTTAAATGTAAGAAAGAACTCAAAACTCCGATAGTATTACAAATGAAAATAGAAATGTAATTTTCTCAAGTGTTGAGATCCTACATATACTTAAATGACATATTTGATAGAGTTCTTTTTTACTCTTTCTACGTATACTATAGTATTACTTAGTTAAATAACCCAATAGGACCCGGAGCTTTAAGGAGTATTTAAAAGGACTATAATTGAATTACAATATATTTGAGCTGCAGTATATACAATGTAAATTTTAGCCTACCATATTTCATTTCATGAAGCGTTAGTTTTGGATTGGTTATACTTCCACTATGTAAAGCAATTAACTAAATAAAATTCAAGTACCATTTAATATTTATTTCATTCTTATGTTCCATGGACACAATATGGTGAACAAATTCATGTAGTAAAGGAAAGTACTACGGTTTGATTAAAATACAAAATAATACATTTTTTTAACTCAATATTGTTGAAATATTAATAACTTTGTCTAAGGGTTACACTAAGACCATTGTCAGAAGCAGTAAACGGTCTTTGATCCCTAAATATAAATGTTTTACAACATAAAAATCAATATAAATAGGACAAACCTCTATATCGAAATAATAGGTCATAAAGAATCTAAAAAAATACCATTACATATTTTAAAAGAACGCTTAATGTGATCAATATTTGTTCCCTAAATGTCATAAAAGTAAATATTATAGAAATAATACTGGGTTAGATTACCTTTTTCTATCGTAAAGTTCTGTAATGACATTACTGTTATGTACATTTAAAAGTATATAAAGCTTCATCATCAGGCTTCCAAAAAGGTCACTGTTTAAAACATTAAACACTAGTGTTTTGGAAGTCTGATGATGAAGCTTTATATGCTTTTAAATGTACATAACAGTAATGTAATTGAAGAACTTTATGACAGAAAAGGGTATCTAACTCAGTATTATTTCTATAATATAACAGTCTGGAGGCTATTAAAACAAAATGAATAAATTAAATGATAATAGTTGTTTTATTTTCATTCCTTTGTATGATAACAAGGAGGCCTTCCTTTGTCAGTTTAGGCACTACACCAAATTACTGATTGTTTATTACAATACACTTTCACCAACATCCTGAATATTGTCTAAACTATTTTGTATTATCACTCGAGTGGTTCTTTTTAGAAGCCGAGGGACTCCAGTATTTCACCATCTATAGCTTCATTTTAATATTCAGTAGTATTAAGATATAAATTAATAGACACGCAATTAAATAATAATTATGAAATCAGAGTAATATCTATTTTTTAGTTAAATCGTAGCTGAAACGTGGAAAACATACAAGAATTAAATCTAGATTAACCCATCAGTTGCAGAAATGAGAACTTAGTACATACCTCTATCGTCTACTTGCCATTATAGTGGAGTGATGATTCTCTCTACAACCCACATTTACACAATATCAATGGGTTTCGTTATTAACGATCTTTTTATACAACACTTTTATAGACACTTAAATATTTAAAATTACTATTTTAAATCATAATTTGGTGACATGAATGAAACTAGCTGATAATATATGGCATTTAAGTACAGTACGTGAACTTTCAAGGATACACTTTTTCTCAATAATAAATTATTGATATAAAATTTTAAAAATATGTTTGTGTGGTATTTGATGTTTGAAAGGGTTAAATCGTATTTCGATTTTGTGTATATGTATAGACATTTATTTCAGTATACAATTAATGATTTATATACCATCGAAAAAAATAGTCTTACTAATTATATAAAGAATTTTTATAGACTCTAATTTATTTTTCTGTTTATATTATATATCTACGAATAATAGTTATCATTTTGAATTGTTACTGTTTACTAGGCTTTGATATTAAGCATTTAATACATGTGGCTGTTGTATATTTAATAATACTTAACACATAAATATAAACATAAAACATGACGATTCCAGTAGATACATGTAGTATACTGGTCATATATTATTTAGGTAAAATCACATAAAAGAAACTTTTAGAACATCATTATTTGATCAATAGAAAAATTTAAACTAATTTATTTATAGATTAGGTGTTTCAATTTCGAGGTACTGACTTATTATTTTGTATTTTATTCTTTAAGTATTTTTACTAGACGTTAAGTTTTGGATATGTAATAAAATGTATATTATATTTCCAATAAATATGAATAAATATAAATAACATTAATATAACAAAGCTAATATTAACCCTATTTTGAGTTGGCCAACCTTTACACAAAGTAAAATATTTTTTAAAACTTTTTTTATAAATTTTTACTATAATTTTGTTTTCAGATACCAGTATAACACTAATTTTGTTGATATGTATATACATTTATATACATATATTGAAATATACAATATAATTGTAAATATACATCTTCCCTTGTCCACAGTTACTAAACTTTAATAAGTTTGTTTGTCATATTAATTGCAAAATGTAACTTAAAAAAAACATTGTCTTATTATGTGTATAGGTGAGTTTTTGAAAGAAATATTTAAAATATATAGTTTTATCAGTTTATAAATTGAAATATTAATAATTAGTTTGACAAACGTTGAAATGATTCAATTTAATCAATATACTGTATAATGTGAATATTTTGTATACCTGTAACTATTTAACCTCATATAATCAATATGAAATTCTAGTACGTGTTATGGCATTAGTAATTTTGTGACAATAATAATTTACAAAATAGTCCCTATCATAAAAATATTCATAATTGTTAAACAATAAATTCAAATAACTAAAAAAACCAACAGTGTAAATATTCAAAAACACATAAAGTATGTATTATGATCAGTTTACTATATAATATCTCATCATACTACAGCAACATACAATTGAATACATGCAAAAGTTTAGTTAGAAAAATGTTCTTTCAAAATTGTGACTTACTTTAATTTCAAATTTAATTTATATAACATTAGTGGTATAAAATACTATTTTGTTTATATTTTGTAAAATTGTATTTACAAAATGTTTGTTTTTATTTTGCAAAACATGTGGTCTCATATAGTACAGATTGGGATTGTTATTAATATTATCAAGTACTATTAGTTTGATTTTTAAATAATTACGCACTTTTACGGTCATAATGCATCCTTCTATAGTTTGTCTCAAATTACTTATTAAAATATCCCTCTCACAGATTTTTATAAATATATTATATGTAGTAGTGCGTCTCTTATCACCAATTAAGGAATAATTTCATTTATTATACCAAGCAACTATTTGACTTTCAATAAAACATACTTTTCCTTACCCCTCAATACGTCAAAGGTGTACTATAAGGAGGTTCCGTAATAGAATGGCAAAGAATTCCATCACATTGATATGCCTCATTTGATTACCCACGTATAGCTCGTGGAATGCAAATTATTTCGCAATGTTCCTCTGTGGAATGTACGTTGCATATAACCTAGTTTTACTGAGTACTCTAGTGACCGGGAATGCTCACCTCTTTGTAATATTAGGTAGTATTTTAAACTTACCATTTTCGATGAGATAAAATTATAAATTAACATTTCTTTACTATAATTGTGTGTTTTTTAATAGTTTACAAGGTAAATAACACATGTATTGAATAATATATTTTAAGGTATAAATTATGAAAAGACAAATACATAATGCCCATTATTTTTTTGGTTCATATAACATTTATATCTCAGTACTTGGACATTTTTATCTAAATAACCCTAGTGACGAGAAAGTACATAAACATTTTTAAAATATCTCACCCAGACAAGAAAATAGGCAGCTATTATGACCTCATATAAAAAATTTTTTTTTAAATAATGTTTTTATATATATATTCTCTCATTATAAATGCCTGTCAGAAAAATTTATCAGAACAATTAACTATATTTTTTAAATAAGGGGCAATGTAACAAAGTATAATAATAAGTAAAATATATAATAATTCCTATCAATTATGTAAGCAAATGGATATAAATAAAAGGTTTGTTTACCTTAAAGTGTGGTTTCCAGGTTTACATTCTGATTTGTATAATTGGACAATAATTTGATGTAAATGCTATATTATCAGATACATTTCATGTTACATTGATACACGTATTTTTTCAATGATGTATAATCCATATAATAAAATGGGCCCATCAGTTGCAAATTTATTGTGTCTTGAAGTTGTGGTAAAACTGTTGTAGGTAGTTTCTTGTACAAATAATTATATTTAACAATTTACAAGAAACCTTTTTAAAATATCCTGAGTTTGTAATAGTGTACATAGGTTACAATTATTGTCATTTTATAATAATGTTTATAAAATAAAAATTAAAAGTAATCGAAACTGATTCATACATAACAAAATATTAAAATAAAGAAAGTTATGTTTTTAGCCATACAAATAAATTTGGAATAACAGGCAAATCATTAATATATAATTTTGAGATGATATAAAATTAACAATGATTATTGCTTTAAAAATTAAACGTTGTGTATATTCCCAGTGGCCTTGACCGGACGGTTCCGACGTTATCACAAAATACCGGAGTCAAGCAACATCGAGCGTGACTGTCCCTTGGATTGACCTGTGGAGCGATTCCGTCCTTGCACGCAGCCCCCTGCCCGGTCAATATGTGCCTATATATAAAAAAATATACCTTAAGGAATAGTAGTTCTAATTCTTGTAGTTTGTAAGACGAAATAACGTAAAAACATAAAGTTTTGATATATCATGTGAAAGTGTGTATTTAAGATCATTTTTAATTATACTTTTAAGTTTTTTTTTTTTACTTCATAAAAATATAATACCATCATAAAAATAATATTCCTGCAAAAATATTACGAATGAAGAAAGAATGTGGGAAGCGAAAGAAGAGTAAGTGGTGTTTTTGTAAATTAAAAAAAAAAAAACAAAAAAAATAGTAATACGTATTCCTCCACCAGAAAAAATGTATATTTGTCTTATTTATCTGGGTGTTTTACTAAAGTCAAGAACAAGGATAGTACTAATTCATACATTTCAGTTTCAATTAAGTTATTTATATACTGTATGTAAAATATACACACATTGTATCCATTATTTGCTGTTTACTTTAAAATCCAAAGCACAATTAATTGTTAGGATGTAAACATATTTAAATTTGATTGAAGAAATACCGTTTCATAACATGTATAACACACACAAAAATTATAACAAACAACACAATCCCTAAAGACAGTTGCTTGCAATCTAGAACTAAATTCCTAGAAGCGATCAACTTGGACGGTCATCCTTGAATATATTAATGTTATATTGAATTCCTTAGTACCAGTAAGATCAATTGATTAGTTAATACTATTACAGTAATTAACAGGCTGGAATGCACAACTCTTCTGTCCAGGCTAAGTGAGCCCTCTGTCATAAATAGCTTATAGATGAGAGTTGGCTTTGCCAATCCATGATTTCTAACTAGAGTTTTAACAGAAAACAGGCATATTATGTAATTATATATAATTATTTCTGTGATAATTATATATATAAAAAAAACATCAGCTGTGACTTTTCATAAACAAATAGTGAAATTTTAATATGAGTTTTTTTGTGATTTTAGTGATAAATTTGAAAACATATATATTTGAAGATTGGAAAAGAACATTTTGAACTCAAACTTTAACTGTAAAGCAAGGTATTATTGACTATAATAATTTTAAAATTTGTAAAACGTGTACATAATATTGAAGTAGAGTTAAATAGGTTAGGAATAATATCAAATATTCAATCATAAATAACAACTCATATCATTTAACAGCTGGTAAAATTAAATCAGTATATTTAAATAGTATACTGATTTAAATAAGCAAAGTCATGAGACCCGACAGCTGAAGCAACTCCACAGCAGGCTTGGAGGCTTAAGAGGCAACCCCTCCACCAAGCTTTGGGTGCGATAAGCCAATAACCTGTTCACTTGAGAAAAAAAAATTATTACTGAAACCTTAAGAAACAACCGGAAGGACTTTTCGGCAATGACCATTGGCTTGAAATGGACTACGAAAATTGGTTCTTGGAATGTAAGAACACTATATCAGACTGGAAAGCTCAAAGAAGCAGTGGCAGAAATGATAAATTAGAAATTAGAAATTTTGGGACTAAGTGAGGTTAGATGGACTCAATTTGGAGAAACAAAGACAGATCATAGCACAACTTTCCTTTATTCAGGGAAAGCAAATGAGGAAGATGAGCACAGAAATGGAGTTGGATTTTTACTAAGTAAAGCAGCAAAAAAAGCCTGATGGACTGGAAACCTGTCTCAGAAAGAATAATCACAGCAAGGTTCTATTCAAGAGTTAAAAATGTGTCTATAATACAGTGTAATGCACCCACAGAACTGAATGAAGAAATTGAAAAAGGATGTTTTTACACACAGCTTCAAACAACTTTAAAAGATGTAAACAGGAGAGATATTTTGATTTTAATGGGAAACTTGAATGCAAAAGTGGGCAGTGACAATGTTGGCTTGGAGCATGTGATGGAAAAACATGGACTAGGAGACAGAAATGACAATGGAGAAAGACTTGTTGATTTTTGTGCCAGAAAGGACCTTATTTTAGGAAGTACGATATTCCCTCACAAAAACTGTCACAAGGTATCATGGGTGTCCCTCGATTCTGTTACATAAAATCAAATAGATCATTTGATGATTCAAAGGAAGTGGAGGAAATCCCTACTCGGTGTGAGAAGTAAACGTGCCGCTGATATTGGAAGTGACCATCATTTGATGATTGCGACTGTTCGGATAAAAATAGCAGCATCATTTAAGTGGATGGACAAAATATCCAGGAAATTTGATACATTGAAGCTTAGAGAGATAAATCACAAAGAAAATTTCACCATTGAATTAAAAAATAGATTTGAAGCTCTCGGTTCCATGGATGATACAAATATAGAAGACCACTAGATGAACATCAAAGAAATATTTGATGACACTACAAATCAAGTTTTAGGAGTGAAGAAAGTGGGAAAAAAGGATTGGATGTTGGATGACACATGGAAAAATGTGGAAGATAGGAAAAAAGTGAAAGACAAGCTAAATAATTGTAAAATCCAAAGACAAAAGAGAGATCTGAAAATAGAATATAGGCAAATGAAGAGTGAAGAGTGCACTGCTTCACTCCTATTTAAGCTTCACTTAAGCTCTTAAAGTGAAGAGAAGTGCAAGGGCAAACAAAAGAAAATGGGCTAACGAGCATGCTCAGAAAGCTGAAGACGCAGCGAGGAAAGAGGACATGAAGGAACTGTACAACATAACTAAAATGTTGTCGAAGAATAGAATTAAAGTAGATAGACCGATTAAGGATAAGGATGGAAAGCTATTAACAAACGAAGATGATCAAATGAAGAGATGGCATGAGTTCGTTACGGAACTATTTGCGATAATTGAAGAGAATGGTCCCAACATAGAATAAGACATTGAGGCTGTGGAAGAAAACATAAACACAAACCCTCCTACTGAAGAAGAAATAAAACAAGCATTGAAGGAAACAAAGAACTGGAAAGCCCCTGGAAGTAACAATATTACCCCGGAAGTTATGAAAGCTGCTCCAGAGTTGTCAGTTAAAATTTTAAAAACTCTATTCCATACAATTTGGTATGAAGAGGTAATGCCAAATGACTGGAAAACAGGTTTACTTTGTAAACTGCCAAAGAAGGGAGATATAACCAAACATGAAAATTGGAGAGGTATTACTCTACTGTCAATTCCTGGGAAAATATTTGCCAAAATAATTTTAAACAGAATAAAAGAGGTTGTTGACAGGAAGCTAAGAAAGGAACAAGCTGGCTTCAGAAGAAACCGGTCATGCATTGATCAAATAAACACAATGAGGATAATAATTAAACAAAGTAACGAGTTCAGAGTTGGCTTATACCTCGTATTTATAGACTTCATGAAAGCCTTTGACTCTGTAAAAAGAGAGAGTATCTGGATGGCACTTCGAAGCTTTGGGATCCCTGGCAAAATAATATCACTTATAAAGGAAATGTATACAAATTACTATTGTAGGGTAATCCATAATGGTAACTTAAGTGATCCTCTGGAGGTGAAGTTAGGAGTTAGGCATGGTTGCGTTTTATCACCAACTTTCTTCGTGATCGTGCTGACCAGGTTTTGCAAAATATAGTAGAGAAAGGAGCTAGAGGTATATCTTGGAATTTCCAACAGAGGCTTGAAGAATTGGCTTTTGCCGATGATATTTGTTTCTTGTCCCATAGATTCGATGACATGATAGGAAAGTTACAAGTTTTGGAAAATGAAAGATCTACTGGTTTTAAAGTAAATGTTAAGAAAACTAAATCAATGAGGATACATGTAGCAAACAACGACAGATTCAAAATAGCGGATGAAGAAATTGAAAAAGTGGACAGTTTTACATATCTAGGAAGTGTCTTAACAAGAGCTGGCGGAACTGATGAAGATGTTATATCAAGAATTAGAAAAACAAATGCTGCATTCATGCAGCTTTATCCAGTGTGGAAGGCTAGAGACATTTCAACTAGAACCAATTTAAAGATATTCAATAGTAATGTTAAGTCTGTGCTGTTATATGGGTGTGAGACTTGGAAGGTATCTTCATCCCTAACACAAAAACTTCAAGCCTTCATTAACCGGTGTTTGAGGGAAATAATAAAAATGTACTGGCCCAATGTTATCTCAAACAGAGAGCTGTGGAATACTACAAATGAAGAACCTGTAGATTTGCAGATCAAAAAACGAAAGTGGCGGTGGATTGGGCACACACTACGTAAAAATCAAGATGCAGTGGAGAAACAGGCTTTGAGTTGGAACCCCTAGGGGCAGAGAAGACGAGGAAGACCAAAATTGACCTGGATAAGAACAGTAGACGAAGAAAAAAAAGCCGCAGGGAAATGCTGGAGAGAAGTGAGAGCCTTGGCTGAAAACCGAGTCCGATGGCGTTGTTTCATAGACGCCCTATGCTCCGTGCAGGAGTGAAATAAAATAAATAAAAATAAAAAAATTATTATTTCTCTTATGGCTTTATTGTTTCTTACAATCAATAGAAAAAGTACATTTTCATTAACAAAGTGAAAACGTGTATATACTAACTATACAATTTAGTGTAAACATTTAGTGGTCTTAGTATCTAACTTATTTTGTTTATAACTTAAACAAAATAATAAAATGTGTTAGTTAAAATCATTTTAGTCACCCCACTGTACCCACCTATATTCCTAATATGTTACAAATATAATACTATACATCCCATTGTATATACCACTTGAGTTTGTTTCATGAACTTTACTAAGAAAAAATCAAAAAGTTATCAAATTAACTACTTTTGGCGAAGAAGTTAATGATGAAACTGGGTTAAATTAGTGAATTGGTATTTTCATATAATGCCATGTTTGGCACTATCTTGTTTTTAAATAAATAAACTTAGCTAAAACATAGGCTTGATTAAAATATTAATGTATATGGTCCAAGTGTGACTAGTATCAATACAGCTTTTCGGTGTTTGAACAAAAAGTAAAAGGTAGGTATTGAATAACTGGGTCACAACTTAAGCGTGTTGTTTAAAATTGTGTTTACGTTTACATCAACACAACATACTTATAAGTAAAACACAATCTTAATATGCATTATAGAATACTGCTGTCAAGTAATTGCATGAGAATATTCCTTTAAGCATAGATATGTTTTAGAGGGAACGGTTGCCATTCGAAGAGGAAAAGGGAAATAAAAAAATATTTCAGTTAAGTTCTGAATTAAAATAGATAGTACTTGGCAATATATAAATATACCAATGGTTGCCATGGACTTGAACACTACTATAGAGGTCAAAACCAAGTTGAACGGTAGTCAAGACTCATATGTTGTTTAGTGAAGAGCTGAGTGTCAGACTTGTCAGGTAGCTGAAAATCAGACCAACACTGCGTGGTTCGGATTCCACTTAAAGTTGTAGGTCCCAAAGTTGCCCTGGTTGTATATCAAGTCCTGTCGGAGCTATCTTAAACTCAGATAGTAACAATGAATAATAAAATAAAATAAATGTGTAATAATCAAGAATATGTTAAAAACAATATAATTAAAGCAATGCTAGTTTTACATATAGATTTATAGCAACAGATGTTTGTTATATAAAATTTTTCACAAAGGACCCATGCTATGATAAATTACTTTTTATCGGAATGTTGATTTTAGTAGATGAATGGAAAAAATTTTAACTTTTTGGAAGGAGTTCACTCCAAAATGTTAGAACAAGTGAGGAAAAAAAGAAAGGCAAGCTCATTAAAAACAGGGTTGTTTGTACTTTCAATGGAACGATGAAATTCACGAACTTGTAGAAGGTTTCAAAACGTAGATTGACTTTTTTGTATTTAACCACTATAAATCACATTGTAAAATAACATATCAAAAAATAAAGTTAAAAAATCTATCCCTTACCTGCACAACTGTAGATAAATTATTAAATTACCATTATTTATGTTGGAAAATTAAAATACTCCTTATACAGTATAAATGTAGGTTTTAGCAATATTAAACATTTCTTTTCATAAACAAAAGTTTTTATATAAGTGAATTATATTATCAATAATTAGCACCATTTTTTTCTTGTTTTGCCACTCAAAAAGCCTCATTGGCTAGTTTATTAAGATGAAATAAAAACTGTAGGACTAGATCGCTTTTTATGTATTCATATAGTTTTAGATGGGAAAACAAATAAATTTTACAAAAGTATGGTTTATTTATAAAAAAATTAAATAGAACTAAGGAACCTATTATAGAACCTGACAGAAAGTTACATAAGTAACTATTACGGAGATAGGGAGAGGTGTTCCCATAAAGTTAAGTTTCGACTTAGGCTACTTTGGCAGCTTTGAGAAGTTACACAAATATTGGGTAAGTACAATTTAAGTAACAAAAAAACTAAGTTTTATCTTAAGTTATTCTATTATAGAAGGTACAAATAAACAACAATATTATATGTAACATTCACACTTTATAACCTAAATTATAAGTTACATGTTTATTATTTGTTTAAAAACATAAAAAACATTACATTACACTTCATCCATGAACTAGCAATTAGGAAAAATATTATTAAAAGCAAACAGAGTTTAATAAACGTTAATATACTTGTTTTTTATAATTTAATACATATTATATTTATTAAAATGATTACATCAATTTTATTATTCAAACTAGTGCTATTAAAGTAATATTTAAATTAAAATCCATTTTGTAGCCCCTGAACTGTTGTAAATAGACTAAAATAGGTGTACTTTACCTTCACGTCAAACAGTTCACAGCTTGTGATGGTGAGAATACTAACTACATGTTTCGCCGTGAATACGGCATCTTCAGGTTGAAGAACATAAATAAATAAATAAGTCCCAGTGGGATGTGTCACAAATTAATTAAAATTTAACAAACACAGTTCACACACGAGGAAACAAAGAACATTAAAACTTTTTGGTAGGCCTACCACACACATTTCACGGTTCACGTGACTTTTTGGGGTCTGGTAGGCCTACCAAAATGTTTTAATGTTCTTTGTTTCCTTGTGTAAACTGTGTTTGTTAGATTTTAATTAATTTGTGACGCATCCCACTGGGACTTATTTATTTATTTATGTTCTTCAACCTGAAGATGCCGTATTCACGGCGAAACATGTAGTTAGTATTCTCACCATCACAAGCTGTGAACTGTTTGACGTGAAGGTAAAGTACACCTATTTTGGTCTAATATTTAAACCAAACAATTAATTGTAGTCCTACACTCAAGAAATGTAAAACAATTCATATCCACTCAGTTTCTTTTTAACTTTATTTTAATTGATCGAACCCCATTTTTTACATATTAGCTGCTTGTGTGTGCAACTTGGTCTACATTGAAAATTTACCTCAAGATTTGTATTCACTATCCGAAAGAACCCAAAAAAGTTTTTACATGTGTTTAATGATATATTTTGAAATGGCTGAAATGAATTAAGCTCCATAAAAAGAGTATGATAATCTTAATCGACTGACAAACAACCGTTACTGATGAAAATTATAAGTTGAGTGTATTTAATAAATCTTTCTACTTTTGTGCTGTATTTAGAAACTTGTATCATAGTCAAAATAATATTTCTTTTAATATTCCTCGATATAAATTTAGGTTTAAAATTTGGCACATTGTCATTTGAACCATACAAATATATGTTACAGAATTGTATGTGGCTTAGCTTATTATAACACGTTGAAAATAAATATGTGTGTGCTAATTGTGGTTCTCAATCACAAATTAACTAATTCAATATTAATAAAACTTAGTAATGTGTCAGGGAGTCGCAATAAACCATAGTAAGAGATTTTATTATCGTTATATTTATTAGCAGTCGTAATTTCAAATTCGTTTGCAAGTAATTTATGGTGAGTAACTAATAGCCTTAAATACTTTTTCTTATTGTGGCAGCTCTTATTGTAATAAAATAAATGTCAAGATCGGCTTAAGTGTAGGTTATAGTGAAATATTTATTTATGATGTTATTTGTGTATTATTTTATGTTCTTTGCTAATGATATTATTTTTTTATTATGACTTGCATAGAAAACTGAAATAGTTCATATTGTGCCATTAATTTAATTTTGAATCTTGAATATTTGACCATCAACGTAAACTTTACTGAATGAGTAAAAATACGGAAAGATTCACTAAAATATAATGTATTTTTCATATTTAATTTTACATCTCGTTTTAACTACTCCCTATCAATATAGTTTACAATTTAATTATAATACGATAGTATACTTTGCCAATATATATTAACCCTACCGGACAGAAGTAATAGGTAAGCACTTCTTTGTCTTCCTTTTTCTACTAAACAAATGTTTCATCTATCGTTCCGTTGTAAATCCAATTTATTACTAAAAGAAATTTATATCTTTCCATTTCTAAGAAAAGTAATTTATTAATGTTTAAATTTAATTATGCCTATCTCATTTAAAATACCACTTTTAGTGCTTCAAACTACCATAATTATTCTGTTTTATTTACTCAAAAAGAATCAGATAAAACAAGTGAATCTATTAAAAGTATAACTAAAACTTATTTGTATTGTGTATCCACTTATACCTGTCTTTAAAACGTTCAAGTAAAAGACGCTAGAAACATGTTTGTTAGGTGTTTATCACCGTAATATACAAACAAGGCATAAATTTGCTTTAGTGCATATTTATTTATGAAGACGAAACTTGTTAGTAAGCAACATAAATACGATATTTACGAATTGTTCTAATTAATATAATACGTAGTGATTCAACTTATTTATGTTATATGTTAAACCTGGCCATACGTTCTTTCCTTTCAGAAACAATCTAGAGTTAATAATTTTTGTTTTGGAATAAGAGTAATATTTTATAAGAAATTTTATCGTCATAAATGCACGAATAACGTTTACATAATGAAGTCATGTCATAAAAACGCGTAAACAACAGTAAGCTGACATTATTAGGTTTAGTATTTTACAGGGAGCGTAACAATAACGAAAAACATCATTTTGGACCTAAAATATTTTTCTTTTTAAAATGGACCCTGTAATATTTTAAACCGATATTTATCAATGTAGCAAAAATATAATTTCAATATTTCCTTTAATACGTAAACATTAATATTATATAATAAGTACTTTTATGTGAAGAGGTATTTTTACAATGAAATTTTGAAACGATATTATATTGACGACATAAATGATATTATATTAAAAAACTGTGTAGAATAATGTATACCGATTCTTATTGTTCAAATAATTTTTGTCGATTTAAAAATTAGCTTGAAAGTTTTATTACAAAATATTGGATGTTCATAATGTAAAATTTCACAAAATCATTCTTAACGGTACGGTTATAGAGTAAGAGTACGGTGTCCAGCTTCAACTGTCGCATAGTTTTGGGATTGTTTGTCAGGACAATACAAGCAAATAATGCCATATAACATGTTTACTATCTCGATTCGTTTTTCATCTGTGTGTCTGTATGTGCTTTTAAAAAATGTTTGAATATCTTAAAACCCATTTAACATACAGTACAGTATTTTCGTATAATTGTTTATCTTACAAAGATACCCTTTATGTAAAAAGCTGAATATGTAAGATTATCAGTTTTAAAATGGCAGCTGTCTAGATATTACAAAGTCAAATATTAAAAAAAAACTACATATTTTACTAAACAATTTTAATACATAAGATTTGTAGAATAAGTTATACCAAATTCAAAGGTATGTACATATATAAAACAGGTTCTTAAATAAGAGAGAAAACTTATTTTTTGTGACTGAAAGCAGTGTTATCTGAGTGTAATGGTTTAGTCACAAAATATAAACTTTCTCTGTTATATGTCAACCACTCTTTTATATTGACATACCATTGAATTTGGCATGAAATAGTATACAGCTATTATACCTTAAACTTTTGCGGTAAATGCGTAGGTTTTTTTATATTTGATTTTGAAATGTTTAGACAGCCGCCATTTTAAAACTGATAATTTTATACATTCAGCCTTTTTATATGAAGTGTATTTTTGTACGATCAACATTCGTACGAACATTCAGTAATGTACTAAACGGTTTCTGAGGTATCAAAATGTGTGTAAAAGGGTACATACAGACACACGGACAGAAAATGAATTGAGATTGCAAACATGTTATATGGCGTTATTTGCTTGTATTGACCTGTCAAACAATCCTGTAAAATATGCGACAGATAGACATATATATAATGGCTTTAATAATTTGACATTTAAAATAAATCTGAAACCATGCGTACGTATATACGCACATTACTAAGGTAATTATTGTACCACGTAGGCATAGTTCAGATTTTTTTAATAGTCAAAGTAAAACCATAGTTTACAATCAATTAATTTATACTGATTCAGAGAGCTTGCACAAAGCACAAATCACTCCCGGCTATTTGTCTTGTGGGATGTGCGCAGAATGTATGGGGTGGAAAGGCAAAAGGCCAGACCGCATTACTCAGAAAGGGGTCACAACCATTTATCCCCATTAAGGTAGGACAGATGTTAGGGATATATTAAATGGGGCTGTTAAAGTTTATGAGCTATTAGATCTGATCGAATTAAATAGAAAGAGATCTCATTCATACAATACTTTATATTTTCCATTTTGTGTTAAGCAAAATTTAACATATATTTTTAATATTAGATAGACCTAGATTCCTGCCTAAGTTTGAAATATTGAAAGATGTTTTTGTATACACAAATGTCAATTATTTTTTGAGAAAGCTGCATGTTAGTTATTATAAGCTTACCACTAACTAAAGTTACTTAAAAATATTTAAAATTTAATTTCAAGTAAATATAGTAAAGTGAATGAGTAACATTATATTAATGACCATTAAAATAATTAAATAAAAGATTATGAAATGAGCTCTTTCAACTACAAGTTTTAAATTACCCGTTATTTGCTCATGGCTGAAAATTTAAGTCAAGTAGTGATTAGCCTCTCGGCGTAGCTTACCGCCATACGAGCTGAACTGTATATTGGCATACCTCTAAATTGAACATTATTAACTATGTCTTTCTTTTTTACAAAATGGTATTCGTAAAACATGTTTACATAACGTTTTTAAAAAACGGGACGCTCTAAAATAATGTCAACGAATCGAAATATTAAGACTTTTAATGAAGATAAGTTTTAAAAAAGCTGTATTTGCTTTTGCTAAGTTAAGATTATAAATCGGCCAAAGCAAGTAAGGTATTTAGTGACTCAAATATATATGTTAAGTGTATGTTATGTTTAAGAATGGTGGATGCCTTTAAATTAGCTGGAAAACTAAATTTATGGCTGGAATCCTATGATTTTGAACCAAGTGTAAACATATTTTCAATTAACGCAGTAAATTTAATTTAACCAGCATCACTTTATACACTGAACTTAATGACAGTTTGAATAATCTTTTAACAGAACTAGATCATCATTGAGTAAAAAAAGACAACACAAAATTGTAAAAAAAATCTAAGAATCAGTATCTTTTTAAAATATTTTATTTTGATCTATAATAACATTTAATATTATGTTATTTTATTAAACAATTTTTTCAGGTGGGTATTTTGGTCTGTGGTTTTAATTAACTAAATTACTTCTTACGTAAGGACGTCGCTTGTAAACAAATTTTTAAGTATCCGTAATCAGAGGAATGTTACAAAATGTGGTCTCTAAAATACCTAACTAACTGTTTGTTTCAGTTAAATACAAATTTTTATTGCATTATAGAATATTAAGCGTCAACTGAATGTTTTAAAGCTACCGTGATTGACTCCATGACCGTCAAGGCTTGAAATCAAGAGGACCACGAGAACGGATAGATTAAAATTGTAAGAAAAAAATCTTAAATCCTAAAAACACTTACACGAAAATTTTCAGTATTTAAAATGTAGTAATAAGTTAAAACATAATCAGAGAAGTTAATAAAAAAATTGAAACATACAGAAAAATATTTGTAATATACTATTGATTTAAAAGAACATTAATTTTCAACTCTGAATATAATAAAATTAATTTATAATATTACCACATTTAAATTCAAATTAAAAATACATATTAATCCACGATTAATATGGATTCAGCCTATTTTGCCCTTTAAAGGTATTAAAGTTCTTAAAACAATAACGTGTTAATTGAAACCATAAATTAACAATTTTGTTTTACAAAATGTTGTAAACAAATATAACTGAAAAGCGTCTTTCTCAATGTATATAAACATTTATTTTGCTATCAAGTTGCAAAAGGTTAATTTGTTATTTAAATACAGGGCACACGGTTGTTTTGTTTTTAGCTGTATTTTATTTAAATGGCATGGCAATCATTTTAAATTGCCCTCTATTTTAAATTAGTAAGTAAAAAAAATTAACTGTATACTTTATTACAAACATTGTAAACATCGCATACAGCAGCGCAACAATCAACATATTCTAGTGATTGTTATTATTTATATGTGAGACCAGCTGAAACCAGAGAAGGGTAATAAACGAACGCTGTTTTAAAATTTTACAATGTTAAAAATTTTCGTTATGGCCACATTTGTTGCAATCTGAGTTCTGCAGTCTTGTAATATGAATAATATTTTCACTATATGAACATTTCCTGTCGCCTCCGATAAACTTTCAATCTAATCATGTTATTCCTAATTTCATTCATGTTTAAATTACATGTAATATAAAAGTGGATGCCTTTTTGGCTGTTTTATTGTAGTTATACAATATGTATCTATTTCACCCCTACTTACATTTTCATGGAAAGAAACACAATTTGATTTAGTAACACGTGCATATTTCTTTTTTGTTTTCCGTTACTTCTTCGTATGTCTAAACTATTTTGACAAATCATACATTGGAAAACATAATGTTTACAATCAGTACGGTAGATCTTTTTTATAGAATATACCATAAGATTAAATTTAACACATTTTTTACATATAAGAATCTTTTGACTGATAACTAGCCTGCTATTTTTATCGAGGATCATTCACTTTTACAATTAAGTGCACAATTCCAATATTAATCATCACAAAAGAACTTCTCAAACAATTTTAGGCTGTAATTAAAAATAAATGTGTTTTAAATTTGAAATTTGAGATATTTAAAAGAAATAATGTTCACTTCAATATATTGTTCTCTTATCTTACCTAACGTTGATTTTCAAAAGAAGTGCCTGCAAATTGAGTACGAATAAAAAGAATTATTTTTTATTCCAGTTTTTTAAAGTGGTTTACTGTTTCCTGCCTGACTTAAATAGTAGAGTTTATATTATTTGTTTGAAAAAAATGGTGTATACCGAAAAATATAGTTACAAGCTAATTATAGAACAACTGAACAAAGGTATGGTGTATTGAAAAGATTTTATCACTTCATGGTGATAAATTTGCTGTTTATAGCATAGTTTTTATGTTTTTCAGTGACTGTTATATGTGAAATTATCAATTAATTTTAAACAGGACTTTGCCATTACCTAATAAGTACTATTCTCAGTTTTATTGTTGTACATTAACTTAGTCTGACAGAGAACGTAATTGAGCCTTACTCTGAATAGTTCAATTACCTACGAACTGATAAAGGGGTTCGGCTAATGGTAGAAGACAATTAACTAATGGTTGGTTGTATTACAATTAATTTACAATATGATATTTAAGGACTTAAATTCAACTACTATCTAATCAATAAGGGTAATTAATTTTTACTAGTTATTTTGCAATAAAAAATTTAGTAAATCGCAATGATTTTGGTCAAGTGTTTTCTAAAATGACCTGGAAACATTGCTAATCATGATCCTCATTTAAAACGTACACGCCACTTATATAAAGTATATATACGTCATGCCTGTACTACATTTTATATGTTTTTAATAGCCATAGTGCCCAGATTATTTACATTATTTCGTAAAGATCAGTTATTCGTTTACAAATTATTTGATAGTACCAGTTTCCTTGACGACATACTAGATGTAGACGACACCATTTGAACAAATCGGTGAATTTTTCAGTCGGTTTAAGGGAACAAAAGATCAAATAAATAATTTATAGTATATCAGGCAATTTTTCTGTATGTCTCTGTGACCTTTACCTTACAGAAACATTACTTTTAAAATGGCTTATACAACAGTAGAACTTAAAATAATTACGAATATATACCCAAAAAGTCAAATTTCAAAAACGTTACTGTCCTAAAAAAAGATACTTAAAATAAATTATGGTAGTAAGGAATTTCAGTTTAAAATATATTAAAAGTAATCATTTTGAAATAAAATATAAGTATTCTGTGTATACAAATTTATGAAAGAATCAACTATCGATCACCGAAACCAATCACTATAATATTTGTGAAATTTTTATTTATATTTTATTATATTTGTACATTTTGTCCTTTTATTGTAATATATTTGTGCATTCTGTGTTTGTATTGTAATATATTTGTGCATTCTGTGCTTGTATTGTAATTTATTTGTTATTCTGTATTATAATGCAAAAATGTAGGTAAATTCTTTTGAAGAAAAAAAAACTCTTGCAGGTAAAAGATATATCTACCAATAAACAAATAGTAAATAAAATTAATTAGATACGTCTTTCTTAAAAAGTAAAAATAAAAAATAGAACAGCTGTAATATCAAAATGTACTGATTTAGACTATCATCTTGCATAATTTCCACCCACAGTATGGTTCTGTTTGAAACATAAGTCTAGTTTTGTCTTCCCTCCATCATTCAGTTTTCACTCATTCTGCTACAGTTCACTCCTCTCATTTTTAACCCTCTATTTCCCTCCTACCTCTATTTCATGGAATTCCTAGGAATCCTCTTCTCTTCCATTCTCTGTAAGTACCAATTCCATCTGTCTAGATGTCTATATCCTCCAATGGCTCCTCTTTTAACATTTCATTATTCCCTGATATTTTCATTTCTCATGCTATCTTTTCTTGTCAGTCACAATCTCCTTAGCAGAAGTTTCATTTCACTCGCACGTATTCTGCTCATATATCGTTTCTACATCACCCATTTTTCTGCTGCATAAGTCTGTATCGATACGTAGTAACTTTGGTATAGGACTCCCTTGCTATTTTGTGGTACTTTCTTGTTCCAAGCTAGGTTCCTAATACTTAGTAAAAATGCGTCAGACTTTTTGATACTCTCCTCGATCATTCTATCATTTACCCCATTTGCATCGATTGCGCTTCCTAAGTACTTGAAACGTCCCACCTCCTTTGATGGTTAATCTCCAATCATTAAACAATTGGTTGTTTTACACTTTCTTCTAGTTGTGCACAGGATCTCAAATTTTTTAACACTGAATTTCACCCCGCATCACTTCCTATTGTCACCATGGTTTCCTTCCCATTCATACAGGTGTGCCTGAATTTACTCCTCCTTGTTTTCCCAAACCATCAAGTCGTCTGCAACCATTATGGCCTTAATTTTATCCTTTCCAAACTTATCTGCCACCTTCATCGAAATGTCGTACATGACGACAATGAACGAAAAAGGTGATAGAGCACTGCCTTATTTTAGCTCAGTAGTCTATCTGAACCAATTTGTTATCACCCCTTAATTTCACATAACTCATACTTCCACAGTACATTTCCTTCACTCTGCTCACTGTTTCCTTTCCCCCTCCTTTCTTTCCACACCTTGCTGATATATACTATTATACTAATTTATAATCAATATATAACATTATTTTTAGTTGCTTATTCTAATTGATGTTTCATTTAACTTGAAATGGTAACTAAACAATAAAAAGTTACTGTACATTTTTTAATTGTTACAGACCACAATTATAATTAGTAAACCACGTTTTATTCACTATTTTGGTTTTATTTTGTCTCTTGTGCTGAACAATACCTTATCTGTTATCACATAATTTCAAAGTATATTAAATGAGATATTTTTATATTCTTTACGTCAATCAAGGAAACATTTTGGATGTAAAATGGGGTTTGATCATTAAATGTACCATAGTAATGTTCCCGTACTTTTACTTGGTTCTCGTAAGCAACTAGAATACTTAAGGAACTGGAAATATTATGTACTTTTATAAGATCATAACATTTAAATTTCAATATGCGAGGTATAAATACACACTCCATACAGGTAATATATCACAGAATGTGTGCCATCATCACAAAGGTTCTTGCCAAATCCTGGCTCTAAAACGACAATCTCACGTCCCTTGCAAGGGCTCTCAACAGAGACCCCAATAAAGGACGGGATTTCCTCAGCATCTTTTTCACTGTTTGTAAACATTTTATGATATTATATTTATATAATGGCATAGATACAATTGTAACTTCACCATGTTAATAGTTTTATATAGCTAGAAATAAATAAGTGAACATTTTTTCTGGATCCACTTATTATTAGTATTATCGTTATTTTATAAAATCAAATCTAATACTATAAAGTTACCTGAGTAAAAGTATTATTAATTTGACTGATTTACTAGTATAAAATAGCTTATTTATTTTATTTTATTTATTTATTTTTATTTATTCATAAGACGCCGATCGTCAAGATATGGGTGAATATGGATTTTGAATGAGTGTGATGAGTGTAGATGAACAAATGTAGTCATTGTTACAAACTAAGGCCGACTATTCCTTAGAAAGTATCATTAATTAATAGCCCAATGACAAATGAACAGCCGGTGATTATCAGCTGATCCTTCTCAAAATGTATTGACTCTGATTGGGATCGAACTGAGAAACTTTAGCACATGAAGCTGTGATTGAACCAACTACGCTACCGAACAATTAAAATTAACTCATTAAGAGAACCCTTAACACACTTAACAATCCATCAATTAGAGAAGCACAACTAATGTTATAATTACAAGTTAAATTGTACACATGGTTTGTACATTGATCATTTGTAATTGACAAATGATTTTACGCCAAAATCAGCTAAAATCTTTTAACAAATTGCTCTATAGTAAGTTATAGTCCTTACTTAATTGGTAAATATACTTTAACAGAATAATTTATTAGTGTCGTAATTACTTTTAATGCTGGTAGACTATGAATTTGAGCAAACAATTTTACGTAATTTTATACTATTATTGTCTTAAAGAATGGTCCTTAGTAATATTTAATTACCGGGAACGTTAAAACAATTAAATAGAAATACATAATTTAATTTATGCTCAAAAATAATAATAATATTATCATAATACAATTCATAATTAATAACGGCATAAATAATACTATATATATTTTTTACCTTAAATTTATTCTGGCAACAAAGAAAAAATAAACATAAAAGTACTATATTTGCAAAACTTAAAACCTCAGTTTATATTTTAACAAGTAAAGTAACAATATCAATTAGAATCAACATGCTGAATGTATTTCAGCTTGCTACCACATGACTTACTATTACTAGATATTAACAATTCCAGTTCCTTTGTTTTGAACGGTATTGTTAGAGCTACAGGGGCTTGCCAAGGATTAATATCTTTGATCCTGTGGGATAGTTGACTATCTGTTCAGCTGGCAAGGTTATTTCGACTAAGCTTTAATAAGCATAATAATTGAAATTATTTGTGTACCGTGAGTGTTAAATGTATTTTAAGAATTACTATTCCATTTGTTTAAAACTGTTTAATTTTTTCACGATAAAATCTAATATAAAAATAATAGTATCTTATATACCACGAAGGATTTAAAGGTATTCTTACTGATTGTAATCCTTACACTAAATAAACTTTAATACGTAACTAAATATACGTTAAAGTAAAACTTGAAATGTGAACGAAAATAAAATATTTGTTCCAATTTTTAACATAATGTAGTATTTGAGTATTTGTGATAAAAAATAAAACAATATCGTGGTATTTTTCAAAAGAACACAAATAAGATAGACATCAACCATCTGGTCTGATGTTGTTTAACGTTTTTTTACCAAAGACAACCTTCTAAATATTAAATGTTGTACTCGCAAAACATATTGGGCTCTCAAGTTTATTCATTATTCATCGGTAAGATCCCGTCAAGATATGGCCGAATATGAGGGGCGAATGAGTGAAGTTAAACAAGTGATGTCATTGTTACTAACTAAGGTCAACTGTTCCTCAGAAAGAGCTATTTATTATTACCACGTACTGTAGTATTGACCTACTCGCCCACCCATACAGTAGTGGGTGGCATATTAATCCACCCACCCAACCATACACGTACAGTGGTATTGACCCACCCGCCCACCCATAGACAAACAGTAGTATTGACCCACCCGCCCAACCATACACGTACAGTAGTATAGTGTGACAACCACTTGATGTTTCCACTTTTATTATTAAACCATGATCGTTATTTTATTGAACGTACGCTTTGAGAGTGTCAATATTAAGATATATTTTACTAGCAGAAAACTATGATGGATTTTAATACAAATTAATTTATAACTACAGATTTTAATAGTTTAATAATAGTTAATAGTTTTTTTAATTTTAATAGTTCAAAATGTCAATTTTGAAGCATAGTTAATTTAAATATTGAACTAGTGTACAATATATATATATGCAGTATTATTTTTTAATTTTTCTATTTTTTCATAAAAAAATAAATTCACCTTATCTATAATTACGATTTAAATCGTACAAAACAAGAACGTGATTTATGTGATGTGCGTACAACACAAGAACGTGCTTTATGTGATGTGTGTACAACACAAGAACGTGCTTCATGTGATGTGTGTACAAAACAAGAGCGTGCTTCATATGATATGTGTACAACAAAAGAAAGTGCTATATGTGATGTGTGTAAAATAAGCTTAGTACATTTAAATTACCATTTAGCTTACACTTTGTAAATAAAAATGTTTAGTTTGCAGGTTGAAATTGGTCCTGTAAGGTTTTCTGTTTACAGTTGTACTTAGGAACAACCAATAATATTGAGAACTATTTAATCATTTTCACCACAAGTAACACCAGTCTGTTGAGTAGTGTTACCGATGTTTTACATACGCTTCGACTGTAATTGTTATTATTATTGTTTAGTGGTTTACAAACACTAAGAATACATTGTTTCAATCATATGTCATTCAGTACTATATCATATTAAAATTATCCCTGCTTAGGTAACTTTTTTAATCCAGCAAACTGGAGTTTTTATGACATTTGAGGTACGATTTGAACTGACCCCCTAATTATTGGTTAATGAATGACTATGATCACGAGGGAGATCGACGAACTGACACTTGCGGCCCAGACTTAATTTTCACGCAACACTGCGTTATCGTGTTAAATAACTATGAATTTAAACGTGTAAATGTCATATTAATGTATTTATGTATTTGGTGTTAGTCAAAGGAAAAAAACACTTGAGGTACCTATACCGTTAACAAATAATGGTCTTGAAATAAATGTATTTTTGTATTATTTACCAAGATAATTATGACTATCTTATTAGGCTAAAAAATTATCCAATATTGCTTACTTAATGTTATATTATAATAACAGGGATTACTTGTAATAATAGCCTTAAGTCCCACAGCAAGATTAAAAGTTCACAAAAATTAAAGCATTGAGTTAATAAGAGGTTTATGTGCTATAGTTCTTTACGTTACAAGACGTTTACTGTGTTTCTCTGTGGAATACATTTATAATCAGGAATGTTAATAATGTACTACAAATATGAAATTAAATACTATATTTAATTGGTTTGGCTAAAAATACATTGGACACAATACTTTATTTTATTCACGTAAACATTTATTTTGTTGTATTATTTAAGCACGGATGATTTTTAGTATTATAAAAGTAACAATAATTTGTTTGTCTACTATTTTGTACATACAGATATAGGCATTTAATTTAGTATATAATTGTTAAAAATAATACAATTAAAACCAATACAAACTTTATTTGTGAGGCCTTTCGATAGCAAGGCTATCGAATTTTTATTGGTTTTTAATTGTGTTATTTTTAACAAAATTATATACAAAAACCAATACAGCCCCATCTTCAACATTCAATTTAGTGTTGTTTATAACTGACATTTTTTTGGACCGCCTTAGATAAGTAGACATATTTGAAAATCATAAAAATGAATGTTTTAAATAACACAATATTATAAAGATGAACGCTTGGTGTTCATTGATTTAAATTTAGATTTTTAACGAATTAAATCTTTATGTGAATTAATGAAAACAGGATACAGTGAAAATACATTTTTATAATAATAAATATAGATTATTAAAAATATGTGTTTTATAAAATAAACCTTTATGAGCGTATGAGCGATGTACCTAAATAATTTTTTGTATTATATAGAAAGTATATTTAAATGGGAATTTTTCACTTTTATTCAAACGTAAGAAAACGTTACAAGACGTGTGTTGTCTTTGTTACGACATATAGTATATCTTATATTTGTGTGCATGTGGATAGTATAAGGTGTACTAATAAAATTGCTATCTACTGCCAAAGAAGAGATGAATGTTATTGGGTTAACCTTCAGTGAGCCGCAAGTAGCACTTCCCTTGAAAGTGACAGCTGTCAACCTTTACCAATACATCGGTAGCCCTGGTTTAATCCATTATGAGTCCCGCAAGTGGTAGGCTGTCGCAAATAGCGTGGAACCTAAGTAAACAGCGTTAGTTGGAGTACCCTCACAGAGTTGGGTAAACACAGGAGGGGGGGGAGGAGTGCGGTGTCATGTTTATGCAGGGAAAGGTGGATGTTTCTTCCAGAATCGTGTACGTCTGGTGGAAAAGTGTTACCACAAGAGTAATTAGTGTTCAGCGTTATAAAATGTATATATAAATTATGTGCCTTTATAAGAAACTGTTTGAATTTCAGACCTGAGACTACGTCAAAACATTTTCCTTTACAATTTACAACTTCGTGCCATTCATTTGTGACGACAAATAGTCTAGCTTCTGACGCAACCTCGGAAATTGAATTGTGTACCTTTTCTTTGTTGAAGTAAATATGCTCTCTTTTATTGTAGTACCTTGAAAAGACAAAACCTTGAAATTTTTTATATTGAAGTTTAAGTCTATTGTTAAAATGTTCTAAAACATACAATTTGAATATGTAAATAAAAATTAATTAAAAAAAGTAAACTTGTTTAATGTATGTATTAAGTTATAACAGTATTTTGTTTTATCATTAGCGTAAGCCTGCAAAATAAACAAAACATACATTTGTGCGTTTTAAAGTAGTTATTGTAGGTTTTGATAGTAAAACTTAATTATTGTATAGATATTATTGTAGAGCATATTATGTTAAAGTAATACACATAAATAAAGTACTGTATGATAATTAACATAGTTCGTTTTTTTTATCTAGATGTATATCCTGTCTTGACAAATAATAAAATAAAATATGTGATGGGAATATTTAATTTGAAGTACATGCTTTAAGTTTTAAATTTTATAACATTTTACAAGATTTGTTTCGTAGACTTTATTTTATACGTTTTACAGTTGATAGATATACAGAAATAATCGGCAGAGTATTTAAATATATCTAAAAATATAATTAATGGAATATGTAGTAAATTTCATTGACTCAAGCACACAAATTTTATCTTATTGGTTTTAGTTTTCAATAGTATACCCTCCTAAATAATAAAATTGTAAATTAATGAAATAAGTTTTAGACAATCCATATAGATAATAATGGACAAGTTAATAAAGCGAACAATAAATAATTGACAAAAACCGGAACTAGAAGGAAAAATACAACAAGTATGTGTCACTACAGATGTAAAATTATAAGATATTATACCATTAGGTGAACAATGAGGTGTATATGGGATGTAACATTGCTTACGACTTTGTTGATCGTTTTATTATACGTTATAGATAACACGAGTAATGAATTTTATAGGCGTGGAAGTTTCTCTAGTATTAAAGGGTAGCTGATCTCTACATCTTAGAGGATCAATCAACTCAAATCGGCAAGAATTTAGTAAGTTATTAGAAGAGTGTTTAGAAGATGAAATTGCAAGATAATGCAACCAGAAACACTAAACTTCATAATAATCAGTTAAAATATGGAAAGGGAATATCCACAAAGTAACCTGTAATTAAAATACGGAAAGGGAATATCCACAAAGTAACCTGTAAATATTCTGGTGAGATGGATTTGAAATGAATACATCACTTACGTTTTCAGTGCTTGGGCATTGTTTTACTTAACAGATCCTTTTGACTTCATGGGTCGTAAATTCACTTTTTGTTATATATATATATATATTTAACAAGTATTACGTTTTCACGTAAAATACAGGGTGCAGCACAAGAGGAGTCTCATACACAATATGGATAACTGGTTTATAATATTAACTACAAGTACTAATAGCCCCTCCCCCCCCCAATGACGTACAACTTCAATGCCTTAATATGCAAATATTACTGCCAGTTAACCACAACTTACAGTAGAAACTACTTCTGTTAATCACCCAAATTACAATTAATTATACATTACTGCTCATCCTCCTAATAATCCAAAATACAAAACGAATCCTGACAAGTCTCCCATCCACAAAAAGTACAGATAAAAATACTGATATTTCTCCCAAGCACCTAAAATACAGTTAGGATTACTGATAGCTCTTCACTCACCCATAACACCGATTCGAAAACTAGTAACTCGCCTCAAATGTACAAATGAAAAGTGATAATCACTCTTAAACAAAAAAAGTAATATTACTGGAAGAAAATAATTATGATGAATTGAAAACAAATATTACTTATTGTTAGTTAAATCAAATGAAATATCTGGTCTGTAAAGCGGCCTTCAGAATAAGGACGACTGGTGGCTGGCTGTCTGGCTAACCAGGACTCCATGGGGGTATACTATCTGGGGACATTGGTCTGGACCCGTTGATTTCGATGGGAACAGACTTAACGGTACCTAAGTACAGAATTGACAGGCGGGTTAGGGCTTTCCTTCCAAGCAGAGATGAGTGGATGGGGAGTACCGAGCCCGCACAAGTAAAAGGAAGCGTCTGGTATACAGACGGCTCACTTATAGAAGAAGGTGCGGGTGCGGGGGTGTACGGGAGGGGGGCACGGAAAGTTCTGTCTGTACCTCTAGGGGCCCATGCAACCGTCTTCCAGGCGGAGGTGATGGCTATCATGATAGCCACACAAGAAGAAATGCGTCTAGGTGGCTTCGGAGGAGTAGTCTCAATCTGCTCGGACAGCCAGGCAGCGATAAAGGCGATCATGGCACCACGTACCAGCTCTAAGCTGGTATGGGAGTGCCAGGGGATCCTGGAGACTCCTTGCCAGCGTAAACAGGTGAGACTCATATGGGTCCCTGGGCATGCTGGTATTGATGGGAATGAGAGAGCCGATGCACTGGCTAGGAGAGGGGCAAAGTGCCCTCTGCTGGGGCCTCTTAGTATTCCTCTTCAAAAGGTAAAAAAAAAAGAATTGACAGGTGGACCTCTGAGGAACACGATAGTAGATGGAGGACCGAGTCCGGGCTCAGGCAGTCTCGTGCTCTTATCCAGGGACCGGATCGCAGGTACAGCGGAGATCTGCTGAGCTGTAACCGGGCCAAGGTGAGGGCAGTTACGGGAATGCTGACCAGACACAATCTTCTTAACAGACATATGAAGATTTTGGGCCTAACAGAGGACTCCACATGTAGGCTCTATGAGGAGGATGAGGAGAGCTCCATACACATCTTTTGTCATTGTGGAGCTCTCTCATCTCTTAGGTATAGGACTCTGGGTGCCGCTTTTCTGGAACCAGAGGATATTAGAAGGGCTACACTCGGGGGGATCATGTCCTTCATAAGGGGGTCTGGTCTCTTATGACACTGTCGCCAGTCTCAGGGCGCAAAGGGCCATGGAGTCTAGGCGCAGTGGGCTTGGCGACAGGACCACAACCCGGTGTATCTAATCTAATCTAAAGTAAATATCTCAACATTTAAAACATTTACTGTAGATTTATTAATAAATATATTTATTTAAAAAGATTATGTTAATACGACTCTTGATACTAATGTTTGTCTTCTAGAACCTAATGCAAACATTACATTCCTTATAGCAAATAGTAACGCAATAATGGATGGCCATCAATAACCCTTTCTTTGATCCTAGAAGGGAAAATTGCAAGTCTTGGACAATTTGTCTTCATTCAGGTATATGTCGGTATCCAAGACATAGATCTTACCCCCGGTCAGGTTTGTACTAACCTACTAATAAAATTGAACATAAAGGGGTTTTTATATTTTGTAGCATAATAATTTTAATGGTATAAGTACATTGTTGTGAAATAAACTATAAGAAATGTAGGTTATCAGTAAAATAAAACCATTGTCTACTCTTATATTCTAAGTAACGACTTATTTATATAAACTGTAAGTAAACAATTTAAGCTAAAAATGATTTAAACAATCAATACTATTATATAAATTCTGTGGCAATAAATTACCTATGATTTTAATAACAAGGGTATTAATAACAAGGACATAGTATTTCTTATTTATAAAATAGTTTTTTTATAAAATGCATTTTGTTATTAAAGCAGTAAGATAGCAATAAAATGTTCAGGTAAATTAAAAAATAATTCCTATTTAATTTGGATGAGTTCAAACGTTGGAAACAAAAACATTTTATTTTAATAATCTTAATTAATATTGAGAGTATTTGACAAAAATATTTATTAGTAATAACGTTTTCATATATATATATATATATATATATATATATATATATAAATACATCACAGAAAACTATATTTTTATTATTACATTCAAAATTCATTTTTTTTGTTACTTTATAGATATAGCATATCTAACTCAAACTAAAATAAAAGTAGTTACGAATGAATAGACTGATAAAAAGTTCATTAAGTAGTAATATATACTCACTCAAGTTGAATACAAACCAATTTGATACTTACGAACATGGTGTGAATCGGAGCATAAAGTCTGACTCTGAGTGTAGTTGGGAGATGTAAAAGTTGTACATTTCTAACATCAGGGAGCTATTAGACACGGCTCACTGCATCGTAGAGGTACACGATATCGCTTCATTGATATTGATCGTTAAAGTTTGTTACATTACGTTAATTCTATCCTATATTACTAGGGTATTTTTATATTTACATATAAATACATTTTATTTATAGAATGCACTCACGCTTATTCAACAAAGCCCTTGTTAATAAGCGTACGATGTAGTATTTAATAACTTTCGAGTTAATTACATGATGTTTTACAGCTATAATAATGGATGAACCTTAAATATTAATGGCGTCTGTTTTAGTAGACATTTATTTATATAATGCCCTCGTAACAATAACTATTTTATGTATGTTGCAACGATACTAATTCCATTTATAAATATTACTAAGTGTTTGAAATAAGGCAAAAATATTTTAAATTTTATGTCATATCATTACTTACTTAAAGATTTTTGGGTTTGTATTTAAATACAACTAACAATTACTCAATCCCTTAAACTATTTATTAGGATGTGCACTTACAAACTTCATTCTAAAAATCAAACTTATGCTTAGGCTTATTCCACTAAACTTTTGTATAGTTATACAAAATAACACAAAGACCAAAATAATATACGTTTGAGAATTTAGTATGATTATGATGTATCACTTATTGCTTTTATAAGTTGCTTCCTCATATACTAAAATATAAATTATCCAACTAACATGTAAGATAAGTTAGATTTCCTGTTTTCTTACTACACTTGCAACGATATAAGAAAAAACATCATCTATCCATATTTTATTCTCATTTTCATATAAAATAAAAATGTGTGTATGGTTTGAATAAAATAAATGCTATTAGCAATTGTTTCAGTTAATATACAAGTAATTTTATTTAATCCAATGACCAAATGTCCTACCAACCAGGAATTACACAATGTATTTAAAATCTGTTGTCATATAAAACTTATAATTTGTATAAAAAAACTAGTTTACAATACACTCGAAGAGGCTTAACATTAATATGATGTCCTTAAATTATTCCACTTAGGCCACATTCAAATAATGTATATCGATGGTAGTGCTGTATCTTTCTTACAAACCAAGGGTTTTCAGTTTCCGGAAAGTTTTTTTTTACAAATTATAAATTTTATATCACAACAGGTTTTTAATTCATTGTGTAATTCCTGGTTGGTAGGACATTTGGTCATTGGATTAAATAAAATGACTTGTATATTAACTTAAACAATTGCTAATAGCATTAATTTTATTTAAACAGTACATACATTTTAATTTTACTTGAAAATTAAAATAAAATATGGATAGATGATGTTTTTTGTTATATAGTTGCAAGTGTAGTAAGAATACAGGAAAGCTAACTTATCTTACATGTTAGTTGGATAATTTATGTTTTAATATATGAGGAAGCAACTTATAAAAGCAATAAGTGATACATCATAAACTTACTAAATTCTCAAACATATAATATTTTGGTCTTTGTGTTATTTAGTATAGTTTAGTGAGATAATACCTAAAAATATATTTGTTTTCTTTTTCAGCCTTTCAATTTTTGAAACACTTAGTAATATTTAGAAATGTAAGTAGTATCGTTGAAACTTACATAAAATAGGTATTGTTGCGAGGGCAGTTTATAAAAAATGTCTACTAAAACGAACGCCTTTATTTAATATTTAAGGTTCATCCATTATTATAGCTATAAAACATCATGTATTTAACTCGAAAGTTATTAAATACTACATCGTACGCTTATTAACAAGGGCTTTGTTGAATAAGCGTGAATGCATTCTATAAATAAAATGTATTCATATGTAAATATAAAAATACCCTAGTAATATAGGATAGAATTAACGTAAAGTAACAAACTTAAACGATCAATATCAATGAAGCGATATCGTGTACCTCTACGATGCAGTGAGCCGTGTCTAATAGCTCCCTGATGTTAGAAATGTACAACTTTTACATCTCCCAACTACACTCAGAGTCAGACTTTATGCTCCGATTCACATTATATTTATAAGTATCAAATGGGTTTGTATTCGACTTGAGTGAGTATATATTACTATTTAATGAACTTTTTAGCAATCTATTCATTCGTAACTACTTTTATTTTAGTTTGGGTTAGATATGCCATATCTATAAAGTAACAAAAAAATGAAATTTGAATGAAATAAGAAAAATATAAAGTTTTATATGATGCTTCCATATAGTAGTATATAAGAACCTTATTACTAGTAAATACTTTTATCAAATAACCTCAATAATAATTAAGATAATTAAAATGAAATGTTTTTGTTTCCAACGTTTGAACTCATCCAAATCAAATAGAAATTGTTTTTTAATTTACCTGAATATGTTATTGCTATCTTACTGCTTTATTAACACAATTTATTTTATAAAAAACTATTTTATATAAAACGTACTATGTCCTTGTTATTAAAATCCTATTTAATCTAATACCACAGAATTTATATAATAGTATTGACAGTTTAAATCATTTTTAGCTTAAATTTTTTACTTACAGTTTATACGAGTATAAATAAGTTGTTACGTAGAATATAAGGGTAGACAATGGTTTCATTTTATTGATAAACTAGATTCCTTACAATTTATTTCACTACAATGTATTTATACCTCATAAGCTTATCATTAAATCATGTAAAATGTTTGAATATTAACTTAAAATACATATCACTTACTGCTTGTTGTTATTCAGTTATCCATTCAAGGGCAGTGAAGAGTGAATTCCATACCCTATTTAAAACTGCACCTAACATTCCTTTGTCAGAGAACTCTGTTTTGTGAAATACATGAAGCCCTTTATGTACCAAAAGTGTTAAGCGGTGTTTGTCTCTTTGCCTTTGTTTTACACGGATTTGTAATTTTGAAAATATTTAAAAAAAATAAAGAAGTCAATTGTAACGCAGGCAATTCAAGTAATGTCAAATGCAAGATAGTAAAGTATTTTTTATTGAATACAGGATCATTTTAAGGAATTTCAGTTGATTTTAATATGTTATATTCATTAAATGATAAACAGTTCAATTTCCCTATTGCTCCGATTTTTTTCCGGCCACAAATCAATCTTTATTAAAATGTATAAAGGATCTACTACTTCTACAACAAACATTATGTAGAGCAATACCTAAATTTCCAGAATTATTAAATTCCTAACCAGTATAACCTTGTCATTTTTAGTTTGAGGTATTTAAAAATATAACCATAACCTTGAACCAATTGACAAACTATATACGGATTTAAAATGGGAATTTTTAATTTTTGGTGATTTACTAATGCATGTACGAATATTTGATTATAACATAAATTATATTTGTATGATATGACTTATAATTGCAATAACTGCTTATCTAGAAACTGTAATAGCATTCAAAAGTCATATAATGTATATATTTAACTAAGTTATAATTATATCTATAAAAAATCTTCTAAAAGGGTAACTACGTTTTTATTTTGTGAAGTTTTTTCATTAAAAAACAATTTATTTTTATTTTGTAAGACAAATGTTTGTTTTTAATTACAAGAAATGCCACATGATATGTTAGCTTTTATTTTCTAGCAAAAAAATAAATAAACAAATAAAAATAAAAGTAATGCAATAGTGCAAGCCTACACATATTATTCTTAATGACTAATACATCTAAGCCTGTTATCTGAAGGAAAAGTAATGCAATGGTGCAAGCCTATACATATTATTCATAACGACTAATACATCTAAGCCTGTTATCTGAAGGAAAAGTAATGCAATAGTGCAAACCTACACATATTATTCATAACGACTAATACATCTAAGCCTGTTATCTGAAGGAAAAGTAATGCAATAGTGCAAGCCTATACATATTATTCATAACGACTAATACATCTAAGCCTGTTATCTGAAGGAAAAGTAATGCAATAGTGCAAGCCCATACATATTATTCATAACGACTAATACATCTAAGCTGTTATCTGAAGGAAAAGTAATGCAATAGTGCAAGCCTATACATATTATTCATAACGACTAATTTACATCTAAGCCTGTTATCTGAAGGAAAAGTAATGCAATAGTGCAAGCCTATACATATTATTCGTAACGACTAATACATCTAAGCCTGTTATCTGAAGGAAAAGTAGTGGAATAGTGCAAACCTACACATATTATTTATAACGACTAAAACATCGAAGACTGTTATCCCAAGAAAAGTAATGCGATAGTGCAGGCCTACACATATTATTCATAACGACTAATATATCGAAGACGTTATCTCAAGGAAAAATAATGCAATAGTGCAAGCCTATATATATTATTCATAACGATTAATACATCTAAGCCTGTTATCTGAAGGAAAAGTAATGCAATAGTGCAAACCTACACATATTATTTATAACGACTAAAACATCGAAGACTGTTATCCCAAGAAAAGTAATGCAATAGTGCAAGCTACACATATTATTCATAACGACTAATACATCTAAGCCTGTTATCTGAAGGAAAAGTAATGCAATAGTGCAAGCCTACACATATTATTCATAACGACTAATACATCTAAGCCTGTTATCTGAAGGAAAAGTAATGCAATAGTGCAAACCTACACATATTATTTATAACGACGAAAACATCGAAGACTGTTATCCCAAAAAAAGTAATGCGATAGTGCAAGCCTACACATATTATTCATAACGACTAATATATCGAAGACGTTATCTCAAGGGAATGTGGTGCAATAGTGCAAGCTACACATATTATTCATAACGACTAATACATCGAAGACTTTTATCTCAAAGAAAAGTAATGCAATAGTGCAAGCCTACATATATTATTCTTAACGACTATTACATTGAAGACTGTTATCTCAAGGAAATAAGTGGTACTAAGCGAACATTTAGTTTGCATGTTATTTGTACCAAAAACAAAGATTATTTGTTAACTTATTCATTATAATGCTGAACATGCTTACTACGTAGTCTGCATAAACTTAATATCTGTATTATGTAGTTTTCCTCTAAACGTAGACACATTTTTTCTGCTCATTAAATGAGAACCCTAATGTTACTAATAAACTAACAAGTGATCAAATATTAGGTATACTATGCAAAGATAATACGTATCCACAAAAACATAATGGCTGAATGCCATATGAATTGTGTCTATCGTATAATGTTAATATGAACAATAAAGTTCAGTCATAACAAATAGGTGAATCATCACCGATGTCTAACGTAAACGAGCTTGTAGTCATTATACCACTAATTATAAATAGATATCTCATCCAATAGGATTTTATTGTGCCAGTTATTAGGCTTTTTAGGTATGCCACTACAGCTGATTTAGTGAGAAAGTAGCACTTCACAATGTACCAAAAAATAGATGGTAATCTGAGTCACAACATTTAACATAGGAATATATCTATCCTTGTGGTTTTAAAATCGATGCCTAGGTGCTTTTTCTACATAAAAACAAACAAAAAATGTTAAAATATGTAGAGTGCTTTCAGGAAGAAAAACTGGCAGTAATTTTTTTACAAACTATTATGTGATTTATACGAAAGTTATAAAATAACTAAAATATATACAATTATTTAAATTATGATGTAAATGCCTATAGGCATTGTATAATATATTTGGGTCTTTCATACAGTTCTGTTAAGCATCATTAAATGAAAAATTTAGTAACAACAAAATGTTAATCAATGATGTGAAAAACAACATTTATAACGTTTATTTATCGATAATATGTTTTTTATAAGGTTTAATGTATGGTAAAAACATAAAAAATAATATAATTTTTTTGTGCTAACAAAGTTTTATTTGATAAGAAATATTTTGAACAAAATAAAATTGCGTACAAGCTTTCCCTCCATCCAATTATTTTCATTACTGGCTGAAGCCCTAACGAGGCTGCAGAACAAATTGCCAATTATTTAGACAGATTGACAAATTAGGCCTGTTAGTGGGGCAATAGCCTGGAAAGCAATCGAATCAAATGATTAACCGTTGGTAATTGTGGTATTTGCACATCAAATGTCAAATTGTCTTCAAATTGGTTATTTATTTTAAAATTGTTTTATATTTTCCATAAGTTTGGTATGCCTTATTTTATTTTATCATTCTTCTTTACCATAGGGGCATTTAGTTTTATTTCGACAAAATTAATTAAAATAAACAATTAAACTTGTTGTGAGTTGAAAAGATTCGGACTGGATAACATAAGTGTTTATGAGCATAAATTAATCGATAATAAGTGTGATAAAATATGTGTATTTATTATCCTTTCGTGATAACACACTTGCGTGCTTCAACCGAATAGGTCGTGCAAACTGGGGGCGAATAACATTGTAACTGTAAACGATTAATAGATAGTATCAGGTGGTTTAATATATATTGAAATTCAATTTAATATTTGAGGATCGCATATGAAATATATATTAACATCATGCAAGTGAAATATAAATACTATGAATATGTTACCTTTCATATATTTCAGGTGGTTTTTACATCAAAATATTTTTGTTTATTAAGATATATGCCTGTATTTTTTATTGTCAACAATTAGAAACAACAAAAGAGTTCTATCATACAAATAATTTATTCATGTTTATATACGTTCTGCTTTTCATAGTCACAGATTCAGAACCATTATGTCACTTAATAATGAAGATTACATGCGTACTTAGCGTGCAAAATACGTAGAAAATTACAGAAGTGATAAGTTGTAAATTATTAGGCTAGAATGCAAGCCAATATTGGGAAAATATTATTTTTTCATGTTTTATTTTGGACTTAACTCACATTAAAAGTAACTTCTTTCACAATTTCAAAGGTGTTATTTTTTATTTGATTATTTTTGGAGATATAACTTATATTTCATTATATAAGGCTTTTATCTACGTTTTCAGAAAATTTAATCAAATTATATAAATCTATAAAGGTATAATTTGAATTAGAATGTTTTTAAAAATATCTGTCTAGCAATCTATTGTATTGATTTGTAACAGATTTATTAAAATACAATACCTTTTCTAAACATTAATTTTTTACTACAACATTATCCTGAAAAATTTACGATGTAAAAAGAAATAAAAATCCAGAGAAATAATTTAATTTGCTTAGAAACAAATTACTAAAACATACATATCTTTAGATTACTAAAACATAATTTTGACAAAGTGTTTAAAACTATGTTGATAACATATCCTGTTTAATATATGTAAATTAATTTCATCCTAAATAGAATATTGTATGTCATTCTAAGGTAAAAAAGTCAGATAAAGGTAAAAATGATCTTTTTCAGATTGTTCTGTCCTGGGATTGTGTATAATATGGCAATATGGTAGCTTAGCATTTATTTTATGCTGTTAAATTGTATGTTTGTGTGCATTACATAATAAATATAAACTTTAATAATATATATAAGAAAACGCCAAAGTGGCCATCCTGTAACTAAACTAAACCAAAATTTTACACACAAAAAAATTCAACAAAGCTATACACTTTGTGATTATGATAAATTAAAATAGAAATATTGTTGTTTTCTGTTATGGAGGAACCACATCTAAATTCTTTTATATTTATTATTTTTTTTAAATTTTACTTTGATTTGGTTACTATCAATTAAGCTTACTTTTGATCAATATACATAAATATATACACAAACAATAAATAATTGTATATATATTTAACTATATTACTAACTAGACTCTTATTAAAATAATATCATGCATTTATCTTTTGGTATTTAAATAATTTGACATATAACACAGAATTACGATTTTCGCCTTGCATATCTTTAAATAAACATATATTTATTTTACGTGGTTGTTAGGATTTCTCACTTTATCAAATCACATTATCTTATGACAATTTTTAGTACAGTATTATGGACATAACACTAAAAATCACGGTATGTATAATAAAACCAGACACTACAGAAGAAACTAGACACTACAAGCCAGCACTATACTTCTTTAAGATCCCCTAAGGAAATATAACGATCGTAAGGCCATTTGTCTTCATCCTGGTCTAAAGTTGTGCTCCTATTGGTTTAGTCCACTTCAGGGTATTTTATTATCTTTGGTTCATATCTCTGTTTAAGAGGAGTATATTTTCTCAAAAACAATTTTGAGGACTTTTTTACACATAGCATATTTCTTGATTGAGCGTATGCAACAATAATACACTTTATATAATAGATTTTTAAAATTTTTATGGTAAAATTGCCCAGTTAAACCAATCACTTATTAAAACAATGAAAGAAAAACGTGTTATCTATGAAAATATAAAACAAATATAGTTGAAATATATAACAATTATTTGGTTCCTTGATAATCTAACAACACCTGGTCATCATTCCATCACGCCAATGACTATAAACGAGTATATTACTAGTCTTAATAATGCAAGCCTGGAAGTTGAACCATCTTCATATACATAAAACATAATATTTAAGTAAAGTAAAAAAAAATAATTCTTTTGAAGCTGGGAAAAAGGAAGATAAACAAAGCTAATTACCACGAATTGTCTACGCAAAAATTTTATATTTTAAAAATATAATTAAATATTTTTTACTACTATAATTGGTTGCTAGGTTTTCATGACTAACTAATAGGTGCAAGATAGATAGTATTACGTAGTTTTAAGGTAAAATATGATAATTACTAACCAATTAGTGGAAACTTATAAAACTAAAAAAAATTCAACATATAAACCATCAAAGTTTACAGCAAATAAATAAAAGACTGACCAAAAAGTACTTTGGATTATAGGACTATTTGGCCTAGAACACTGATCCGAAATATACTTCAAATAAAATATATATAAATTTTTAGAGAATATAACGCAATTTACAGTTATTTATTAACATAAACATTTATAACACTTGGTTTTATTTTTTTTGATTTATTAACAATTTAGATGAATGTTTACCCATGATATGCCTAATAATAATCGTAAACAACCCGAACATTTTACAAATCAATTTCTAAAAGGCTTGAGATTTAAGATTGGAAATAGTTTTTTACTTAGCATAATACGTGTTGGTTCATATAAAGTACAAGTAAAGGAGTATTGTCCTTTTGTAAACATGTCTGGGTGGGGTAAGTGGGTTTGTGAGGGTGAGAGGGGGTATAGAAACACGTAGATTTTTTTAGTGAGGTATGCTCTTTGGTACTCCTAGAGACAGTTACGTGAAATATATAACTAAATTCATTGGAGTGCTTGAATAGTGGCCTAGATGAGAGATATATGCATTCGTATAGTACGAGTATATATAAGTAAATAAATATACATATCAAATCTCCCATCCTTGAAGTATAAATCGTTACAAATAATTATAAATTTCTTTTGTGAATCCTCCTGATATTAGGAAGGTGAGCCGGTTCACCGAAATCGATCACCATAATAAATATATTTGCACCATAATAATATTTGTGCATTTTGTACTTGTATTGTAATATATTTGTGCATTTTGTGCTTATATTGTAATAAATTTGTGTTGTGTAACATTTACTTGTACTATATGATTAACATTTTACTAAAATAAGTTTGTACGAAAAAAAATGGAAACCAGTATAAGAAAACGAGTACAGGAAAAATAGTGTAAGAATAATTGTTTGTAAAGTTTTTGAACTTAAATTTGATTTCTGCTTTAATTAAAAGCCATTGGTATTCTATACACAATCCCTACATTTGTAGTTGGAGGAAGTAATGGCGGGTCTGGTTACAAAGATATTGAATCTTGTTCTCTGGTATGATATTGCTTTCTCAACATGCTTGTGTTACATTTCTTATTACCTTTTAGCAACGGAGTCGTACATTTTGTCGATACGTTTTTGTAAAATTACTATGAAATTATGCAACCTTTTAGAATATAATACGGGTTATTGAACTTATAATTGTCATTCCGTTTTTCTACAGAAACATTACTTTTCGTAGTTTATAGTATATTGTACCTTCCAATAGAATAAAATTAATTATTTAAAACATGACAATTATAAAATCTTATCCTAATAATAACGAACATTTAATTTTTTTTGACATCCCATAAGGCGTCATCATTTAAAAAATACTTTTAAATTGTCATTGAATATTATAATAACATATTTTTTTACTGACAATAACTTCTTATGTTCGAACATATGGACATTTCTCACGTTTTCTATGATACTTTAGCTCCATTATGTAAGATTGTTTAATAATTAAGGAATAATCTGTTTTCACGGACGCTAACGTCTTTGTTCAAAGATCTGATAATAGCTCACGACTTGGTACAATACCCTACCTCATAGGTTAACCTAGCTCAAGATAATTGATTGAGTAAAGAAACTTATGCAAACAAATTTAAAACAAAGTGCAACATTTTTAATGAAGACTATAAGACGGACCTAACTCAAGATATAAGATTGAGTTAAGTAAATGTAAAAAGAATAAATAAGAAAATAAATAAATATAACCATAAGAGCATTTTAAACTCTATATGGCGTGAACGATAGCATGTGCCATAATGTGTTGGTGAGTGAAGAGACAAAGAATGAGTCACTCACATAAAGCAATCTGACGAGACGTGGCTTGACCTACCTAAAGACAACGTACAGTGCTTATTGACCTACCTGCTTACCCATCTATGTACAGTGCTATAGATCAGCCAACACAACGTACAGTGCATATTGACTTACCTGCTTACCCATCTATGTACAGTGCTATAGATCTGCCAACCCAACGTACAGTGTATATTGACTTACATGCTTACCCATCTATGTACAGTGCTATAGATTGGCCAACCCAACGTACCGTGCATATTGACTTACCTGCTTACCCATCTATGTACAGTGCTACAGATCGGCCAACCCAACGTACAGTGCATATTGACTTACCTGCTTACCCATCTATGTACAGTGCTATAGATTGGCCAACCCAACGTACAGTGCATATTGACCTACCTGCTTACCCATCTATGTACAGTGCTATAGATCGGCCAACCCAACGTACAATGCATATTGACTTACCTGCTTAAACACCTATGTAAAGTGCTATAAATCGGCCAACCCAACGTACAATCCATATTGACTTACCTGCTTATCCATCTATGTACAGTGCTATAGATCGGCCAACCCAACATACAGTGTATATTGACCTACCTGGTTACCCGTCTCTTTACAGTGCTATAGATTGGCCAACCCAACGTACAGTGCATGTTGACTTACCTGCTTACCCATCTATGTACAGTGCTATAGAGCGGCCAACCCAACGGACAGTGTATATTGACCTACCTGGTTACCTATCTCTTTACAGTGCTAAAGATTGGCCAACCCAACGTACAGTGCATGTTGACTTACCTGCTTACCCATCTATGTACAGTGCTACAGATCGGCCAACCCAACGTACAATGCATATTGACTTACCTGCTGATCTATCTATGTACAGTGCCATAGATTGGCCAACGTTGACTTACCTGCTTACCCATCTATGTACAGTGCAACAGATCGGCCAACCCAACGTACAATGCATATTGACATACCTGCTTATCCATCTATTTACAGTGCTATAGATCGGCCAACCCAACCTACAGTGTATATTGACCTACCTGCTTACCCATCTATGTACAGTGCTATAGATCGGCCAACCCAACGTACAATGCATATTGACTTACCTGCTTAAACACCTATGTAAAGTGCTATAAATCGGCCAACCCAACGTACAATCCATATTGACTTACCTGCTTATCCATCTATGTACACTGCTATAGATCGGCCAACCCAACGTACAGTGTATATTGACCTACCTGGTTACCCATCTCTTTACAGTGCTGTAGATTGGCCAACCCAACGTACAGTGCATGTTGACTTACCTGCTTACCCATCTATGTACAGTGCTACAGATCGGCCAACCCAACGTACAGTGCATATTGACTTACCTGCTTACCCATCTATGTACAGTGCTATAGATTGGCCAACCCAACGTACAGTGCATATTGACCTACCTGCTTACCCATCTATGTACAGTGCTATAGATCGGCCAACCCAACGTACAATGCATATTGACTTACCTGCTTAAACACCTATGTAAAGTGCTATAAATCGGCCAACCCAACGTACAATCCATATTGACTTACCTGCTTATCCATCTATGTACAGTGCTATAGACGGCCAACCCAACGTACAGTGTATATTGACCTACCTGGTTACGCATCTCTTTACAGTGCTATAGATTGGCCAACCCAACGTACAGTGCATGTTGACTTACCTGCTTACCCACCTATGTACAATGCTACAGATCGGCCAACCGAACGTACAATGCATATTGACTTACCTGCTGATCTATCTATGTACAGTGCCATAGATTGGCCAACGTTGACTTACCTGCTTACCCATCTATGTACAGTGCTATAGATTGGCCAACCCAACGTACAGTGCATATTGACCTACATGCTTACCCATCTATGTACAGTGCTATAGATCGGCCAACCCAACGTACAATGCATATTGACTTACCTGCTTAAACACCTATGTAAAGTGCTATAAATCGGCCAACCCAACGTACAATCCATATTGACTTACTTGCTTATCCATCTATGTACAGTGCTATAGATCGGCCAACCCAACGTACAGTGTATATTGACCTACCTGGTTACCCATCTCTTTACAGTGCTATAGATTGGCCAACCCAACGTACAGTGCATGTTGACTTACCTGCTTACCCATCTATGTACAGTGCTACAGATCGGCTAACCCAACGTACAATGCATATTGACTTACCTGCTGATCTATCTATGTACAGTGCCATAGATTGGCCAACGTTGACTTACCTGCTTACCCATTTATGTACAGTGCAACAGATCGGCCAACCCAACGTACAATGCATATTGACATACCTGCTTATCCATCTATTTACAGTGCTATAGATCGGCCAACCCAACCTACAGTGTATATTGACCTACCTGCTTACCCATCTATGTACAGTGCTATAGATCGACCAACCCAACGTACAATGCATATTGACTTACCTGCTTAAACACCTATGTACAGTGCTATAAATCGGTCAACCCAACGTACAATCCATATTGACTTACCTGCTTATCCATCTATGTACAGTGTTATAGATCGGCCAACCCAACATACAGTGTATATTGACCTACCTGGTTACCCGTCTCTTTACAGTGCTATAGATTGGCCAACCCAACGTACAGTGCATGTTGACTTACCTGCTTACCCATCTATGTACAGTGCTACAGATCGGCTAACCCAACGTACAATGCATATTGACTTACCTGCTGATCTATCTATGTACAGTGCCATAGATTGGCCAACGTTGACTTACCTGCTTACCCATCTATGTACAGTGCAACAGATCGGCCAACCCAACGTACAATGCATATTGACATACCTGCTTATCCATCTATTTACAGTGATATAGATCGGCCAACCCAACCTACAGTGTATATTGACCTACCTGCTTACCCATCTATGTACAGTGCTATTGATCGGCCAACCCTACGTACAATGCATATTGACTTACCTGCCTAAACACCTATGTAAAGTGCTATAAATCGGCCAACCCAACGTACAATCCATATTGACTTACCTGCTTATCCATCTATGTACAGTGCTATAGATCGGCCAACCCAACGTACAGTGTATATTGACCTACCTGTTTACCCATCTCTTTACAGTGCTATAGATTGGCCAACCCAACGTACAGTGCATCTTGATTTACCTGCTTACCCATCTATGTACAGTGCTACAGATCGGCCAACCCAACGTACAATGCATATTGACTTACCTGCTGATCTATCTATGTACAGTGCCATAGATTGTCCAACGTTGACTTACCTGCTTACCCATCTATGTACAGTGCTATAGATTGGCCAACCCAACGTACAGTGCATATTGACCTACCAGCTTACCCATCTATGTACAGTGCTATAGATCAGCCAACCCAACGTACAATGCATATTGACTTACCTGCTTAAACACCTATGTAAAGTGCTATAAATCGGCCAACCCAACGTACAATCCATATTGACTTACTTGCTTATCCATCTATGTACAGTGCTATAGATCGGCCAACCCAACGTACAGTGTATATTGACCTACCTGGTTACCCATCTCTTTACAGTGCTATAGATTGGCCAACCCAACGTACAGTGCATGTTGACTTACCTGCTTACCCATCTATGTACAGTGCTACAGATCGGCCAACCCAACGTACAATGCATATTGACTTACCTGCTGATCTATCTATGTACACTGCCATAGATTGGCCAACGTTGACACCTGCTTACCCATCTATGTACAGTGCTACAGATCGGCTAACCCAACGTACAATGCATATTGACATACCTGCTTATCCATCTATTTACAGTGCTATAGATCGGCCAACCCAACGTACCGTGTATATTGACCTACCTGGTTACCCATCTCTGTACAGTGCTATAGATTGGCCAACCCAACGTACAGTGCATATTGACTTGCCTGCTTACCCATCTATGTACAGTGCTACAGATCAGCCAACCCAACGTACAGTGCATGTTGACTTACCTGCTTACCCATCTATGTATAGTGCTATAGATTGGCCAACCAAACGTACAATGCATATTGACTTACCTGCTTAAACACTTATGTAATATAAATCGGCCAACCCAACGTACAATGCATGTTGACTTACCTGCTTACCCATCTATGTACAGTGCTACAGATCGGCCAACTCAACGTACAATGCATATTGACTTACCAGCTGATCTATCTATGTACAGTGCCATCGATTGGCCAACGTTGACTTACCTGCTTACCCATCTATGTACAGTGCTACAGATCGGCCAACCCAACATACAATGCATGTTGACTTACCTGCTTAAACACCTATGTAAAGTGCTATAGATCGGCCAACCCAACCTACAGTGTATATTGACCTACCTGGTTATCCATCTCTGTACAGTGCTATAGATTGGCCAACCCAACGTACAGTGCATATTGACCTACCTGCTTACCCATCTATGTACAGTGCTACAGATCGGCCAACCCAACGTACAATGCATATTGACCTACCTGCTTTTCCATCTATGTACAGTGCTATAGATCGGCCAACCCAACGTACAGTGCATATTGACTTACCTGCTTAAACACCTATGTAAAGTGCTATAAATCGGCCAACCCAACGTACAATGCATATTGACTTACCTGCTTATCCATCTATGTACAGTGCTATAGATCGGCCAACCCAACGTACAGTGTATATTGACCTACCTGGTTACCCATCTCTGTACAGTGCTATAGATTGGCCAACCCAACGTACAGTGCATATTGACTTGCCTGCTTACCCATCTATGTACAGTGCTACAGATCAGCCAACCCAACGTACAGTGCATGTTGACTTACCTGCTTACCCATCTATGTATAGTGCTATAGATTGGCCAACCAAACGTACAATGCATATTGACTTACCTGCTTAAACACTTATGTAATATAAATCGGCCAACCCAACGTACAATGCATGTTGACTTACCTGCTTACCCATCTATGTACAGTGCTACAGATCGGCCAACTCAACGTACAATGCATATTGACTTACCAGCTGATCTATCTATGTACAGTGCCATCGATTGGCCAACGTTGACTTACCTGCTTACCCATCTATGTACAGTGCTACAGATCGGCCAACCCAACATACAATGCATGTTGACTTACCTGCTTAAACACCTATGTAAAGTGCTATAGATCGGCCAACCCAACCTACAGTGTATATTGACCTACCTGGTTATCCATCTCTGTACAGTGCTATAGATTGGCCAACCCAACGTACAGTGCATATTGACTTACCTGCTTACCCATCTATGTACAGTGCTACAGATCGGCCAACCCAACGTACAGTGCATATTGACTTACCTGCTTACCCATCTATGTACAGTGCTACAGATCGGCCAACCCAACGTACAGTGCATATTGACTTACCTGCTTAAACACCTATGTAAAGTGCTATAAATCGGCCAACCCAACGTACAATGCATATTGACTTACCTGCTTATCCATCTATGTACAGTGCTATAGATCGGCCAACCCAACGTACAGTGTATATTGACCTACTGTACCTGGTTACCCATCTCTGTACAGTGCTTAAAGAAACACATGCTCGTTAAGTTTTTATAGACCCATGTACTTACTAATATACGTATACTGGTTGGAGACCCACACACCCCATACAGAAACAGTGGTTAAAGACCCACCCATACAGTTCTTATAGATAGTCAAAGACAAAACAGATCAAAGAAAATAAGCACTTTGTTACAAACCCTTCCTTCATCAAAGAGATTTAAACTTACATTGCCTCGTGAGTAGAACCCTAACTCAATGTTTATTCAGGTTCCCACATCCCACAGAGGTGACTGCGAGGGTCTCGAGTCCATTTTCCTATTTCAAAGGGCCCAATTACTCTTTGCTCTCACATCATACAATACATGTAGCTAATACAGTTTACCCATATTAGACAGTTTAAACTACAGGAGTGATACGATAATATCACAATTAACAAATGATTCTTTTTTATATATACGTCCTTCTGAAGAATACAGATGGATTGACATTTTTTTACTTGTAAAAATATGTTTTATAAAAGGCTGAGAGGGCCTGGTAAGTTTGTATTACAGTTAATATTAAAAATACGTTATGATACAATACTATCAATAATCAAGTTGCTTGAACTAAATATATTTAAGAATGATTTAATAACGTAGGCTGAATGCGTTTCTATATATTAATATTTAAAACATTATTCTAAAACCTACCTTATTAAAAAGTATAAGTAAACAATTTTTTAAATAAACCTTTTGAAAGGAAACAAAATTAAAGATCGTGTTATTTTACGAGGCGAAGTAAGGGCTAATAAGACCTCTCTAACACTTAACCTGGAGACCAACGGCATGAGGGCGACTTGTGAACCACCATCAATGACCGGGCAGGCGGGCTGCATGCAAGGATGGGATCGCTCAGACGGTCGCCAATCCAAGGGACAGCCACGCACGATGTTGCTTGACTCCGTTATATTTCGATCACGTCGGAACCCTCAGGTAAAGGCCACTGGCAGGGAAGTAATGTTTTAAAATATTATCATGTTGAGGGCTCATATATATAATCTTCAATAAAAAGCGTACTTAACTGAATGGGGGGGGGAGGATGCTGATATATTTTCACACAACTTAGGTTTAAGAGTTCTGACATCACGAAGAGTCTTGTCAAAAGTTGTTAGTTAATAAAATCTCATATGTATTATATAATTATAAGAACTTACAAAAGCTTATTCCAGGCCCCTTATATTGTTTCAGTTTCAGTGCCGTCCCATTCTGCCTCCATGGTTTTACATTATATTAAGCCTAGGTACCTTGTTATGATTAAGAGAAATTTTAAGCCAAACAATTCCTTATTAGCGATGAAATATTCTTGGTGACCTCACTGAGGTCAATCACATTCAGGAGACTATAGTCATTCTGCGTTAATTGTGAAAACTTTTGTAATATGGAGACGATTGCAAACTTCTACAGCTGGTAGTGCTTAGAAACTTTGATTGAAGTTTATATTATACTACAAAACCATTAGGTCATTTTAATGTTAAATGTTTGCAAAATTATGACATATTACCTGAAAATAATAAGTGATCAATGACATTTTTGTAACTTTACGTGACCTGTATTTTAATCATCTTAAATTGTAAATAAATAATGCTTTTTCATTTTTAAACCATAAATTTTGATTTATATTTAGCATGAGTTCTTTAGTTATTATTTAAACAGTAAAAGTAAATCAGCAAATGTAAAAAAATTACTTGATTTTGTCTAAAACCACTCTAAAAAATCTGAACTAGCTGCATTTAACGGAAGAAAAATCTGTAGGTTTCTTTGTTGCTTTTCTTTACAATCAATTAGTAATAACTAACCCAGTCATAATCTAATTTTAGTTTATTTTCAGAAATAATAAGTTATATAACTTGCCGAAATGTGAAATAATTTTCGAATTTTTTCTGATTTGTTTTTGTATTATTACGAGTTATGTTAACATTATTTTATCAGTTGTGTTTTTATACCTATATTTTGATTTAAGCATATATTTAAATTTTAGTTACAAGTTAGTAATTATTGATTCTACGAGAGGTATTAGGTGTTTTAGCTTTAGAAAAAAACAAATCGGATTTCGTATTGTGTTAAATTGTTGTTTAATTATATAGAATGCATTTAGGAAATAGTAAAGACTAAAGTATAAAGTTTCATCGATAAGTCTACGAACGTAATCATTATAATAAGAAAAAAGATGATAATAGATAATAACAACGTCAAAAAGTGTCTACGTTGTTACAACCAATTACTGTAATTTGTCGGTAATAGGTAATAGACTATATGCACTTTGTAATATGAATATATACGTAATTGTAGTGTTTATAGAGAACATTAATGACCATTAGTCCTAATTGTAGGCTATTATATACCTATAATGTTTCAGTAATGCTTAAAAATACAAAAAAATATCATTTTATATTGAAATAATTAAAAATGTGACAGTTAGGCCTAGACCCAATATTTATTGGTTTTTAATTAATGGTTCACAAATGTTTATAAATTTTAAGTAATTTTAAAGATTATTCATTTTTTAGTTTTCATCTCGCAAAAGGTTTTAGTACAATGCATAAATACCAATTTTGTAATCAAAAGGCTATTTTTATTATCAATAATATTTGTAAATTAAAGTTAATTAAAACATTTGCCATGATACAAATTACTTTACATTTAATCTGTACAATAAGTCTACTTAATTGTAGCAATATACTTGAAATTCCTGTTCAGTTATATTTATGTTATTGTTTCACAGATAACAAACAAAATAACAAACAACCTTAATCTGACAATGGCAGCAGTGAGTTATGGATGAAGCTGTAACGTACGAAACTGACTATCTCTACACGAGGTAAAACAATGTGACTATTGGGTGATCCTACAAACATTTAAAAAGAGAATATTGATTAGTATATTCACTTATGTAATAATTGACTTTTACTTAAGTAATTTTGTTGTATTATCACAATCCAACCATACAATCTTTCATAAATTGGATTGCTGCATAAGCACCTTTATCCAATTTATTTACTACCCATAAATGAGTCAAGTTACAACAGTTCTTGACCCACCCACCCACTCATACACGTACGGAGGTATTTTTGATACGTACTCTATTTAGTATGTTTATCTTAATGTTTCAGCAATAATTAAACTACTTAAAAGAGTTATACAATACAAATCTCAAATTCAAAATGAACGTTCACCACTTGCATGTCAATATTTTTTTATTAAAACTATGTAAGTACATGTATTACACAATGTAAATATAAAAAAGAAAATAATTTAGTTTATTAAGGGAAAATCCCAAACAAGTTACGTATTTGTAAGAACATATATTTAATTAATTTGTTTATTGGTAATTCAAGTTATTCGTATATATTTTTTTTAACTTAACTGATGCTCCAAAACCCTATTTAATTATTGCTTGTGTATAAATTTAAGATATACACTAAAATATTAAGTGAGTATATATAGACTTGTACAGCATATAGGTTTATTCAAACTATGAACAATATTACATTCATTAAATAAAGTAAACAACTGGGAAAAGAAGACGAAAAACGATAAGGGGAAATCTCAGGATTACAACACATCATATAATTTATGTTATTAGTCCGACTACTATGTTTTTTTATGCAGTAATGTTGATAGTACTATCAAAGATACTTTTATCCAACATATAGGATGAAGTAGCTTATATAGATTCAATAAATTTAATCTATATACAGTATATAAAAGTCAAACTCCAATGACTGACTCATTCACTCATCATGATCTTCCAAAAACCAGTGAACGGATTTACATGAAATTTTAAAGGAAGTTAGCTTCAGTATCAAAGGATACACTAAGAAAGAGTTTTTGAAATTCCATTCCGAAGGGGTACAAACAACCCCTTAAAATATTCCTTTTTCATAAAAATAACATTGGCTTGATTTTATTAAATAAATATACGTATTTATGTTGTATATTTCATATTGTCCTATTAAATGCGAATTTATCTGTTAAACAAAAACAAATGAAATAAACACGTTTGAAATAAGCAAAGTAATACCATTGTGTATTTTTCTAATAAATATCGCAAATAGTGTTGTTGAGATTCCGGAAATAAATTTAATGTTGTGATTTTACGTTATTCAATTAATCTACTTATTTATAGTCAAAAGGCAGATTCCGAGGCCGAAGGCCGAGGTGTATAGAGCGCAGTGAGAGTCGGGGTTAGAACGCGAAACGTGCAGGTTTGCCCCCTAGTCATATACCACTGTTTATTTGAAAATGCTTCAATGATGTTGTATTTGTATTTCAAGACAATCCTATTGTTTTAATGTTTGTTCATCAGTAATAAAAATACATATAAAAACTTAGTTTTAATCAAAATTTATTTATTATATTTAGATTTACTTGAGTGACTTAATACAAAATTATGTTGAATTATTTTGAATCATTTTATTCTTGAATCTCTACCCTTACTGAAAATTATCATCATTTTTGTAAAATAAATAATTCTAGAGGCAATCTGTCAAACTAAATAAAAAATTATAAATGTTGCTCAAGAATGGTGTAAAATAAGATAGTAACATCGTAGGCATTACGTTGCCAGCATATATCTAGATCTCTCTGAGGCCTTCGTCAAGATCAGTTAACTGATATAGTTTCGAACTATTTGGACGGTCAATCACTTAAGGTTTTAGCTAGTTAAATTTTTGTGAAACGAATTCGTTGATACCTTGGGAGTCTCGCAGGGCTTCAAGCTGGGTCCTATCCTCTTCAATATATTTATTAATGACAACACTAGTGGTCTGTCGTGTGAATATTTATTTACTCTTCGCTGATTATCTTAAGCTTTTATCGGAGATATCAAGTTATGAATAATTTGAAAAGCTTAAACAGAATCTGAATTTGGTGGCTGAATTAATGCAGTATGAAAATGGCCAATTAGTAAATGCTGCATTGTATCACTATAAAACACATTATCAACTATTAATAGTTGACATACTAACTATTTTAAACAGTTTAAATGCCATCCCATATCTAATATCCAACTAAAGTACTCATTGCATGATATATTTTGGACTAATTGTCTTAAAAAAGAGTTAGAACAGAACTATAATTTCTGTATGTCACAATCACAGATAGAGTATGGCATGAATAAAATATATTAATAAAATAAATTAAATATAGGAAGACATTTCTTAAGAATTATAGACTCTAAAATTGTATAATAATTTGTTATATTGTAATGTAGGACTAAACAACCAAATTTAGTTTTGATTTAGGCTGAACATTCAAAGTTATTTCTCTAGAAAACATGATGACAGTTAAATATCAATCTTTAATTTGGAAAGAAAAAAAAACAGAAAGGTGAAATGTATATTACTACGGACTACAATTTCCATGGACAATTTTCTATTTTGTAATAATAGGACCAACTTTTTTTAACATAAAACAGCAATCCATTTTTAATAAGTTCATATGTAATTTATACCTTGAAATGTTGATTAATAATCACATAACATTCAAAAGTCAACAAAGAATGTTATTCGCAGAGTTAAATTTTACTAACACAGATGTTGTATGTTTTCATACATTCATGAGAGTCTGCCTTGATTCAACTCTATTTTTGGTATCCAACTTAACCGTCGCACATGAAAGCCGGGAATGACGGTAGCGGTTCTACGTGACACGCCTTTTCCAGTAAAATATCTCATTTGCGTGTTTTGTATTTCAGTCCTGGATTGAGTTGCTCATGTATCCAGCAGGGTATAAAATTACTGGAATGATAAACAATATACAGTACCATCACTTTCAATGTAACATGTATTTTTCTTTAACTAACTAACGATGCAGATATTTAAATTAATTTAAGTAAACTTTATTCAGTGCCAATGTTACTAGTTCGGAGAAATTCCGATTGAGATTGGGAAAAATGAGTTTTCGCAAAATTAAACTTAATCACTAAAATATTCTTAATAAACTAACGTAAAAACTGTATCCAACTTTATAATGGGATATTAAATAATAGGAATAAGATTATATTTTTCCCTTTGAAGTAGCAAGTTTCTTTTTATAGTGGCATTAACGACAATAATAGTATATATTTTAAATTTATATAGTCAGTTTGGCTATTAAATAATTAATGACCAAATTAGTCGGCACTGGTGATGGTGCAGTGCCTTTACCCAGCTACTTGGGGACAAAGTTTGAGGATATTGTTTGCGATAGGTTCTTTTCTCGGTTCTCTTAATACTGGCATGGCATCCTCTCAATGGTTGCCATCGATATGTCTGGGGTGTCCATGTTGAATGGTAGTCAAGGTTCAGATGTTGTGTAAGAAATAGAACTGAGTGCTAGGCTTGTCAGCTGAAAATCAGACCAACACTACGTGGTTCGGATTTCACGTAAAGCTGTAGGGCCCATAGTTGCCCTGGCTGGAATATCAATACAATATCTGAAGAACAGTCTAACTAACTAAGTTAGTAAGAATGACTACACTCGTTCATTTACACTCATCACACTCATTCGCCCCTGATCTTCGGCCATATCTTGACGATTAGAGTCTTAATAATAAATAATAATAATAATAAAAATACTTTAAACTTTTTTAGTTAGCACTTTTTTTATAAAGGTAGATTTGTTATTTCGTATTGGAACTTCTAAACAACCTTTAATGTTGACAAACGTAAGTCTACTTATTTAATTTAATATACCAAATAAAATATAATTTTCTTGTATAAATTAGTGTACAGGTGGTGTAGTAATTGTCAATTGAAGGAAAAGTAACTCGTACTTATAATAATATGATTGGCATATTGTGAGTCTCTCTATCATAATTGTCAACCAAATATTGATGTTGCATTGGCTTGAATTATGCCTTTAATCCTTCCGTAACTAACAAAGCAGAGTAATTTTGCTTTGTAATAAAGAATGTAGCAGGAGAAAAATATTAGCAGTTTTTAAGGCTTGTAAAGTACTAACAAATACACATTTTTATGTGTACAATCAATTATTTATAGAGTAAAAGTCACAATATATATAATTTCATTTTTACATTATTGACAAAATTTAATTTATTAAATCCGTCGAAACCATGCAAATTGTAATTAACTTAAACAAATTAGTTACAAATAAAACGAGCAAGTTGTCAGTAATAAATCTAACGAATGAAAAGGCTGCATTACGTTTGGTTGGGGTGTAGTTGTAAAAATGAAAAATAGGGTGTGATATTCTCTTGCGATTTCCGATTTCCGAGTGAAATATGATTCAATAAATTTGCACTGATTCATACTTCTCTGTATATTTTGTTGACCCTTAGTCTATAGGATACAAACGGATTCACTTTTAAGTTAATTGTTGCAATTCTTGGATATCATTTATTGTTGCACTGACTAGCATTTGTTTGGTATGTTCAATTTGACTTTAGTATATATCATATGTATATAAGAATTATGACAGCAATTTAATTTGTGTTTTTGTACAAAAACACAATAAAAATACACATTTAACATTGGAATTGTTTTATGATAATTTCAATGATGTTACAAGTCTCTAATGTGCTCTCACAATTTATCCATACCCAATAATTGACATACATATTAGAGATATCCTCTATACTTAAGTTAATTATAGGTGAGTATCATGATTATTTATATTATTAGCTTACAATTTTCAACAAACGTAATATTCAGAGGTTATTTTGATGTGCTTTTTTGGTATTTTTCATAAATATTTTAAAACGAGCGTTTATACTTATTAATTAAAAATGTTAATTGAATATTATATTTATTTTACTGGTGCGTTCTAAGTTAGTATTTTGAACATAACATGTCTTATAAGACGTAGTTTAACTTTTACCGTTCTTTAAAATTAACACTGATCAACATATGATATGTTATACTTTTTTTTTAAGGAGAGGCCAACCTCCTTCTTAACCTCACTCTGCCCATTACTCATAGACTATTGATCTGTGCGAGGAACTTATTCAGACAGAGTAAGGGAGCGAACCAGTACAGTAGAATGTGATCTTCTGATAAATCTTACTGATAAATCTTCCAGTCGAGGCCGGATTCGAACCAGTGCTTTCTCCAACAAGCTCAATGTCCTGACGCCTTAGACCATTCGGCCACCGGCTCGCCCAAAAACTGAAACAATTAAACTAAAAACAACAATAATAAATAAATGAAACTGGCAATGTTTTAAATTGTTATATAAAATAAACTTTTAGAGTTTACTAAATATATGTCAAATGGTTTAAATATTACTTTTTTATATTTGCAAAAGTAAATATACCATGTGTTTTAATTCAATTTTTAAAAAGACAATATTTATAATTTATTTATTTATTTTTATCTACGTATATTGTTACTGCATTAAAATGTACGTAGTTTTAGTTTTTGTTATATTTGTTATAGTAAATAATTGGTTTATCGGTTTACATTTTTGTTGGTACAGTTATCGTTTGATTTTTCAGACTATTATGAACAATGTTTTGTTATACTTTAGTATTTATATTACACTAGTTTTAAGTATATTTATTCATGCATTAACATATATAGTAGTGTAATACATTTCGTTATTGGTACTATTTACAGTCTTAATTAGCAAAAGAGTTTATTGATTTTAAATTTTAATTTATTTAAAAATATTGAGGGGCTATGGACCAACTAGATATGGTTTAAAAACGTATTTCACACAACAATTGAAGATATTTAAAATGGAAGTTTTTTATAAGAGTAATTATTTTTGTGTATGATAAAAAATCACATATAACAAAACTATAATGTAACTAAGCCAAGAAATAAAAATAGGATTCCAATCATAAAAACATATCTCATAAGAAAAAGAACAGTATGAAAACTTACTTCCTAAATGAGATCTTAACCATTTAAAATTTCTCCGCTGTACAAACAGAACTCAATTCGGTTGGATGCTCTGAAATAAATTAAAACCTAAAATATAAATTTGAATATATATTGTATTGCTTTCATAAGCCGTCTAAAAAATTAAACATTTTTTATATTGTAATACATGTAAGCAGCACTTAAAAATAATACTGCATTATAACTGGATTTTCATATCTTTTTTGTAGCATTGTTATATTAAAATAAATAACAGACCAATTTGTAACTGTTAAAATTAAAATGTTTAAATTTCAGAAAGGTGGGTCGTCTAAAATACATGTTAAATTAGATACAGAAGGAAGTGCGCAACTCACTTAGGAAAATGTTTTTATAAATCTTAAGTCCACTCAAATAAAACAAGAAGTAGGCATTGGAGTATCAAGAGAGAAAATCTATATCCTGATGAAAAGGGAATATTACCCTAGCTTACATTGGACAAACATCCCAATAAAACTTGGGACTTTAACTGTTCCTAACAGTTGTCAGAACAAATGTAGACGAAATGATACTTTAACGTCAACAAACTAAGTTAGATTAATCTGTACATTTAGCATTTACTTAAATATCTTTATTTCCAGGGATTTTTCAACATAACATTGCTTTTAACAATAACTCGTAAGAAGATTTGAGTTATTTAAAAAAAATTTAAAAATCTTCCAAAATACTTGGAAGATTTTTATTTTTTACATTTTGGACTATTTAAATGTAGTAAATTAGTTAACGTTATACATAATGATAAATTAAAATGTATGTCTTTAGTTCCATAAAATATAATCTTGTTAAAGACTTAATATCTTCTGAAAAAACCTATGAATACAAATGTTGATTTATTCTACAATATTATCTCGTCAGAAAATTTATTTTTAACAGGACACAGGAAATTTGACTGAAACAATATAAATGGAAATAACAAACCCTTCAGGCAAATAATTTATTCATCTAAAACAAAGAAGTAAACCAATAAATATATTAAGTGGTTTATATACAACACTAGTTGTGCCCGTCCACTTCGACCATCATAATAGTTTTGAGTGCACAATAATACGTAATAGAAATGTGCAGCAAGCTTTTAATTTACACTGGATTTGTCCACTATTATTTAAATTATTTGATCTAATATCCAATTATAGCAGCTGATGTGTATAATTTACTACTGTACTCAACTATTTTCAATTTTAAAAGTTTAGCCTACCACAATTTTACTTAACTTGTTTTTATTTAACAGCTGTTAAATAAATCTACTTTTACAGGCCATAAAGTACGGCAAGCGACTCTAAATTAATTAAATCTCGGGGTTCTCACCAAGTTTAGCCAGGTCCAATGAACATACATGTGTGAAAATTAACATTAAATTTGTCCGATGGAAATTACTTTGTTCTCTTAGATAAAAAAGTTGCAAAGTGTAGAAAAATCTCTAAGTCTACTTTTAGAGGGTACAAATTACTGTAGTTGACTCTGAATCAGTTAAATATCGAGTTTCTTGCCATATTTAGCCATGTAATGTAAACTGGCTATGCTTTTGGTCAAATTAAACTGTAAATTTTCCTATTGAAATCAGTTTGTTCTCTTAGAGGGCTACTTTTAGAAGGCGCAAAGTACAGTAATTGACTCTGAATCAGTGAAATATCGAGTTTCTTGCCATATTTAGCCATGTTATGTAAACTGGCTATGCATTTGGTCAAATTAAATTGTAAATTTTCCTATTGAAATCAGTTTGTTCTCTTAGAGGGCTACTTTTAGAAGGTGTACAGTAATTGACTCTGAATCAGTGAAATATTGTGTTTCTAGCCATAACCTGGCTATAAATGTGTTCAGATTAAATTGTATACTGTCCCATTTAATACAGTATGTTCTCTTAGATAACAAAGCTTCACAGTCTAGAAAAATCTGCAAGTTTACTCTTAGAGGTCGTAAATTAACCAATTCGATTTAAATGCACAAATTGAAAATCTAGCTCTACCTAAGGATGAAGGAGGTGAGATAGAGAAAAAAGTCATAGGGGCAAAGTTGTATATCGTTTTAAATCAGAGACAGAAAATGGTGTTAGTTTTGCTGTAGAACTGTTCATTTAGCCACTCCAATTAGAGAAATTCTGTTTTTAGCATTTAAAATGTTTGGCACTTAAAAGGCTGCCATCTTTGAATAACTATGAATTTGTCAAAATCCCTTCTTATTGCACATCTACAACATAAGACCTTTGACTCTACAAAATTTCAGCCTCGTAGGCTTAGTACTTTTTTAGTTACATTGATGAGTGAATGATTTATTGGTATTTACCTATTAATGGTATGGATTGTAATATCATGCATAGTGACAGTACTATTGTATTGATGTAACTAGAAAATAAATTAGTTAATGGAAAATGAAAAATACTAATGATAATATAGTTTCTTTTTATCGATACCTGCTATAACAGATAAGTTATTGTCATATGTATAGTTTGAAAAATAATCAGACACATTGAATGAAAACAACACTTATTTATTTACCAGTGTTGATAGTATATGTTATTATTCATGTATTTGGCAGTTTCTCTCTCTGTAGAATATGTTAAAATTATTAAAGAACATGTCATTGACGTTTTTTAATTATTTTTTTATTATATATTTATTTATCATTTTTTACTCTTTATTTATTTATTTAAAGTTTTAAAACAAGACTGAGTTTGTGGACATTTAACAGTTACAGGCTGCCATAATTGTATTTTACTAGGGTTATTAAAAAAATATCTTGAATCTGAAGCAATTAAAATTTTAACTGGTGTGGCTACTTATATGTAATTAAATTTGTTTAGTTTATTCTTCCGAGTTGAAAAAAAAAACAGTCATTTTGATAGATAGAAGAAATTCTTTTGCTGTAGTACAGAAAGCCATTGGAAGACACGTGATATCATTTAAAATAAGATTACTTATATATTTTAATGTTTTATACATGAATTGTATCGACCCATTAACCTACAGGAGTAACGATCCAAAGAACAAATTGTCATGTAGGCTCCTATTATATGTATACATATATATGTGGATAATGCCCTTTTTCAAGAGTTGAGAACCTTGTTTTCCTAATAATAAATAAAAATAAGCAGTTTATAACATGTGAAGTGTTACTTAGAACTATAATAACAGATAAATTTGCAATGTACTAAAGTTTCTATGAACGGAAGAGTATTAAAAACTCCAAGTCTTTGGAAGAATAAAACGTAAAGTCCGAAAATTTTTTTTTAATAACTACTTAATGTGTAATTAATTGAATAATATCAAGCTATATGAAACACGTGCTAGAAAGTATCTTCTTTAAAACTATGCGCTTAAGCCTAAAAAGATAAATAATACCGAATTATTTATAAATAATCGTTTACTATTTAATCTTTCATTTTATTCCACAAATTAATATCTTGTATTTTTTTTAAATTGTGAAATCAACTAGCCTTGGTGACAAAATGCCATTATGACTCTACAGTATTCAGCGAACTTCTTGAAGTACAATTAACCTGCGAAACATTAAATTTTAAAATAATAATGTCAATATATGACATTAAATTACGTGTTCAATATTCTAATTAAAGAAAGAAAATAATTAATATGAAGCACTTTATATTTTTGGTGATTAGAACAGAATGGTGAAGGCTAATGATGTTAGTAGAAACACACATGAGTTTCATTATGTTTTATAAATTATTGATTAGCTGTAAATTAAAATTAATTTCTTATAAAATATATTCATCCATGATTTCAAAGGTAATATTTAATTGCTACATTAAGAAGTAATTCGTATTTCATAGTTATATATTAGGCAAGATTAAAATGACATAGTTTTGCCAGTATAAAATATACTACATATAATTAAAAGTAAGCTTGGTTCACCATTGTTTTATAGGTTTTAGTGGTTTAATTATTGTACAGTTAATATAAAATAAAGCAATTTCTCTTATATTTTATGTATATTTTTGCATTCAATTACAGAAATAGTTTTTTTCTCTGAACGTGCAACGAAATACATATGAAGCATTGTATAATACAACATTGATATGATTAATAGAGCACGGTTTTAACCCGAGTGAAAACATTGTTATTGTCTGTTATTATTATTATTTGTACAAGTATGTTATTGTATTCTTTCTAAACTTAGATTTCATTAGTTTTTTGACGAAATTTAGTTTCAATAACAGTTGTTTTGAAATTGTTTTTAATAAAAAGAATAGAATTTGTTTTTAATAAAAGGTAATTATTATTAACTATTTAATAGAATGTATTTTCATGAGATGAATGAATCAAATGAAATAGGTTAAATGAAATAAATTATCCCCACATAATTATTAATTGAAAACATTGACCTCACACAGCTCATGTTATTGCTGTGAAAAGAACATTATTGCAAAGCCTTACATGAAAGTTATAACGGACCAGACATCAAAGACCAATAGCTTTGTAAACACACTTTCCAATAATATTGCCTCACACAAATCATTGGGTTTGCGAACAGAATATCAAAAAGTTATAATCGTAGATTTACTGTCGAATACCACATACTCTGAACTCCTGCGTATGTTTGAGTTAGATTCATTGGCAAGACGACGCCAGGTGGCATTATTGGTGTATTTGCAGGGACTGGTGGGTGGCACGCTTGACGACGCCACACTTTTATCAAGTGTTCAGTTTAATGTTCCTCGGCCTAATGCACATGTTCATTTGCTCTTCTCTCCCCACTTCTCTCGTACAATATTATGTCTATTAATATAGACATAATATTGTATAATTACAATGATAATTCACTTAATGAGTTAGAACATTTTTCAATTTAACAATAATTTTAGAAAGTTAATTTTTAATCGTACTGAAGTTTAAGTATTTAATACAAAACTATATATTACCTCATCCTTTTATTATTTATTTAATATTTGTTGTCCTCTTTTATTGTATCGAGGAGGAGGGTGTTCAACCAAACCACACTACTTAGCAGGAAGCCATAACCATACATCTCCTGGACGGGTAGTACAGATCACAGAGACATCCCAAAAGAAATTACTTGGTGTAAAACACAATATATACCATACTACTTCTCACGATGACGTAATCTTTAATGTATCGGGGAGGAGGGTGTTTAACCAGACTACATTATTTAGGAGCAAGCTACTGTATAACCATACATCTCCTGGACGGATAGTACAGATCACAGGGACATGCCAATAGGAATTACACAGTTAGCAGTAGTAAGGTATAAATTGTGTTTTACACCCAGTAATTCCTGTTGGGATATCCCTGTGATCTGTACTACCCATCCAGGTGATGTATGGTTATGGCTTGCTCCTAAATAATGTAGTCTGGTTAAACACCCTCCTCCCCGATACATTAAAGACTATGTCACCATGTTCAGTAGTACGGTATATATTGTGTTTTACACAAATTAATTCCTGTTTATGTCCCTGTGATCTGTACTACCCATCCAGGTGATGTATGGTTATGGCTTGCTCCTAAGACCTAAGTAATGTGGTCTTATTGAACACCCTCCTCCCTGATAAATTAAAGACTATGTCACCATGTTCAGTAGTACGGTGTATATGCTGCAGGCAGCAGGTGTCTATTGCATTTTAATGTTAAGAACATTTATTTTCCTTTTTATAAACTGGTCATAACTACTGGACATAGTGACCAGTTAATTTCCAAACCATGTATATTTTATAATATTGTTTATTTTAGTTGGAAATAAAAATTCATTATTCATTATTCATTATTATATTGTGTTTTACACAAATTAATTTCTGTTTATTTGTCCCTGTGATCTGTACTACCCATCCAGGAGATGTATGGCTTGCTTCTAAATAATATGGTGTGATTGAACACCCTCTTTCCCGATACATTAAAGACTACGTCATCGTGAGAAATAGTATGGTATATATTGTGATTTGCACCAAGTAATTCCTGTTGGGATGTCCTTGTGTTCTGTACTATCCGTTCAGGAGATGTATGGTTATGGTTTGCTCCTAAATACAATACAGATCAAAGGGACATCCCAACAGGAATTACTTGGTGTACAAAAAAGTATATATACCATACTACTTCTCACGATGGCGTAGGCTTTAATCTATTGAGGAGGAGGGTGTTCAACCAGACCACATCATTTAGGAGCAAGCCATAACCATACATCTCCTGGACGGTTAGTACAGATCACAAGGACATTCCAACAGGAATAACTCGGTGTAAAACACAATATATACCGTACTACTTCTCACGATGACATAGTCTTTAATCTACCGTGCAGGAGGGTGTTCAACCAGACCACATAATTTAGGAGCCAGCCATAAACATACATCTCCTGGACGGGTAGTAGAGATCACAGAGGCATCACAACAGAAATAATTTGGTGTAAAACACAATGTAAACCATACTACTTCTCACGATGACTTAGTCTTTAATCTATCGGGCAGGAGGGTATTCAACCAGGTCACATTATTTAGGAGCAAGCTATGACCATAAATCTACTGGACGAGTGGTACAGATCTCAGAGACATCCCAACAGGAATTACTTGGTGTAAAACAAAATATATTCCATACTACTTCTCAAGATGACGTAGTCTTTAATCTACCGGGCAGGAGGATGTTCAACCAAGTCACATTATTTCGGAGCAAGCCATAATCATACATCTCCTGGACGGGTAGTACAGATGACAGGGACATCCCAACAGGAATTACTTGGTGTAAAACACAATATATACCGTACTATTTCTCACGATGACATAGTCTATAATGTATCGGGCAGGATCGTGTTCAACCAGACCATAATACTTAGGAGCAAGTAGTAACCATATATCTTATGAATGGGTAGTACTATTGAACGAACATCTCAACTGGAATTATGTGATGTAAAACATAAATTAAACCTTAGTTGTCACGGTGACATAGACTTTAATGTATGTGGGATTAGGATGTTGAACCAGACTATATTACTTAAGAGCACGTCGTAACCATACATATTCTGGACGGGTATTAGAGATGAGAAGGATTTCTTTTATAGGATATGTGGGTTCAAGTCAGTAACTTTAACATACTTAGATAACGATATTCTTGTAAAGTAATAAAAGTAAATATTGTTCTTCTGATTTCAAGAACTTTATAGCTTAAAATACATAAATCATAACACTAAACACATAATTAAAAAAGGATTAGTTTTTAGGGTAGATATTATTTGTAATGCAAGGATTGTATGTCAATGTAGTATTTTAAAATATGCACAAACAAAAAAATCAATCAAGGTACTAAAATGTTTAGTACTTTGATTGAAAAGCCTATAATGATTGAATGATTGATTGATTTTTATAATCTAAACACAATTTAACTATCCCTACCAATTATGTTGTTTTATAACAAATAATAAGGTTAACGTACCTTTGTCTTTGTTTTATGTCATTTGTTTTCATTAAAGTCTATTAATGTGTTATTGGTAGCTTTGTTAATCATGTATAAACTGAACCAACATAATTAATTTAAACATTTTTACATAATTACTAACAGAATGTTTACCAAATAGGTTTAATTTAGAATAAATAAGGTTAGTATAATTTATAAATAGAAAAAAAGGTTTCTCTTTTGTATTACATTTTTCCAGCCCGAGCACCGAGCGGGAGAAAATGGAAGTTAATAATTTACATATTGTTATCCTCCCTCACGAAAGTTTAATATCATTTCATCCCTGGGTTTGTGCCACCTCAACCATAAACAGTGTATAACATTATTTTTGTTAAAAAAAAGCGCAGTACTATTATCATTCTTCCTTTATTGCCAATATAAAATACAAAGTTACATAACACAAACTTATTACAACATAAGAACAAAATAAACATATTATACCAGGATTGATTTTCAAAATGTTCAAATGTTATTTTGAGATTAAATACTAATAAAATTACTAAAATTTTATTAAAAATTAAGATTTCGTCTCAGTAGTATTATATATGTCTAAGTATGCCGTGGATGGTGCTTAAATATTCGCAGAGAGTACTTGCATATTGTATGTACAATTTTATTTTATTTATTTATTTTTTTTTTCAGAAATGCCTACTATACAAGGTGTGTGAACTCTCTTTAAATATATTTCATATGTGTTCCTTAGGCCAAGAACAACAAAAACCACCGTATAACCATGCGTCTAAAATATGTAGATTTCTGCCTGTTGATCTGTTTGTGTTTTTTACAAATGTTTTTATAACGCAAGATATGTTTTAGTTATAAACTACAAATTTGAGCTTCCTGTGTACCGTAGCAAGTAAAGTGAATATGTAACATTTATTTGCTGTAACTAAAGCTTAAAGATAAAGATGGTGTCCATTTAAAATTTTAATGTCAAATTTCATGAAAACCGTTATGAATACAACAAATGTTGTCCTAAGGTAAAAAATGTAGAACTTAAAGAAAAATCCAACGATACTTCCCCTGATCAATTGATAATTATGGTACAAAACAAATATGTTGTTTTGTACCATAATTATTAAATTTTACAAAATTGATTACTCATTAATTTATCGTTAGATTTTATCAAACTAGGTATCGTTGGATTTGTGTTTGAATTCTACATATTTTACTTCAGGACAATATTTGTTGTGTTCATAACGGATTTCATGAAATTTGACATTAAAAATATTGAACGGACACCATCATGAAACAGCTTTAATTACAGCAAATAAATTTTACATATTTACTTTACCTGCTACAGTACACATAACGCTCAAATTTGAACTTTCTAACTGAAATAGATCTTGAGTTATAAAAACATTTTAAAAAATTACAAACAGATCGACAGGCAGAAATTTATATTTTATACATATGGTTGTAAGGTGTTTTTTGTTTGTCTTGATCGAAAGAACATACCTACAATTTATTTTAAAAATGTTCACTAACACCCTGTATAGTTACCATTTATGGGAAAAACTAAGACTTTATATTTTTCCTAGAAACATAATATACGTTTTGAACTTTTAAACAATAGTGTTGAATAATTAGTGGTAAACAATCTACAAAATTCCGGTTTAATAAGACTCATCTGATAAATGCCTTGTACGTAAAAAGCAATAGATAATTTGAAGGACTTATTCCTCTACCGGGTGAGTTTACAGCCATGTGTAACACTTGACCTAGGAACCAACGGTTTAAAGATAACTTCTCACTATCCAAGAAACAGCCACGTTCCACGTTGCTTCGCTGCGTTACCTTACAATACTTAAAATAACGTTGAAACACTTGCCGTTCCACCGGTAAAAAGACCTTGGAGACTGGCCAATATAATACAACAATACAGTTTTTTTATTCTATACTAGATAAAAACTAATATACCAGCACTAGTTAAATCATTATTCTGAAACGAATGTTACATCCAAAATTTCAGTGAAATACATTAAAGGGACAGAGCTTGAAATATAACGATTTATATTTTTGTACCAGTCTATGTAATTTGCAATATGTTTGTTTATTTGTATTGTTTGTGATGGATTCAATATAATTGTATTTATAAGATTTTTAACTATGCATTATAACATAAGATATATGAGATTCGAGTATTTTAAAGATAAAATGCTCGCAACAGCTTTCATAAATTAACGTACGTAAATACACTACTGTGACACTTCTAATTTAATACAGTTATTAAATACAATCAACGAGATATATTGTCTTCAAGGAAAGTGACGATAAAAATACTAGGACTTATGTTTTAGCCCAGTAAAACAAGTTACAACGGAAGACTCTTACCTAATGGAAATCTTGCCATTACTTCCCGTGTACATGTCTCCCACTCAGGAATATTTACCCATATTACTGGTGTCTTTGTGATAACAGACGAGTTTATACTGACATTTCAGGGCAGTAATACAATTTACAACGAAACAGTCTTAACGTGACGCTGACTGAAGTCATACCATTACTTACCATGTACATGTCTCCCATACAGGAATATTTACCTATATTAATGGTGTCTTTGTGATAACAGACCAGGTTCTACTGACATTTCAGGGCAGTAATACAATTTACAACGAAACAGTCTTAACATGACGCTGCTTGAAGTCATACCATTACTTCCCGTGTACATGTCTCCCACTCAGGTCAATATAACCGTATTCCTAACGTCCTTCATGTAACAGAAGAGCTACTACTGACATATCAGCGAAGTGATACAATTTACAACGAAGCAGTCTTAACGTAATCCTGATTGAAGGCTTACCATTACTTCCAATGTACATGTCTCCCACTCAGGTCAATATACCCATATTCCTAACGTCCTTCATGTTACAGAAGAGCTACTACTGACATATCAGCGAAGTGATACAATTTAGACCGAAACAGTCTTAACGTAATCCTGCTTGAAGGCTTACCATTACTTCCCATGTACATGTCCCACTCAGGTCAATATACTCGTATTCCTAACGTCCTTCATGTAACAGAAGAGCTACTACTGACATATCAGCGAAGTGATACAATTTACAACGAAACAGTCTTAACGTAATCCTGCTTGAAGGCTTACCATTACTTCCCATGTACATGTCTCCCACTCAGGTCAATATACCCGTATTCCTAACGTCCTTCATGTAACAGAAGAGCTACTACTGACATATCAGCGAAGTGATACAATTTACAACAAAACAGTCTTAACGTAATCCTACTTGAAGGCTTACCATTACTTCCCATGTACATGTCTCCCACTCAGGTCAATATACCCATATTCCTAACGTCCTTCATGTAACAGAAGAGCTACTACTGACATATCAGCGAAGTGATACAATTTAGACCGAAAAGTCTTAACGTAATCCTGCTTGAAGGCTTACCATTACTTCCCATGTACATGTCTCCCACTCAGGTTAATATACTCGTATTCCTAACGTCCTTCATGTAACAGAAAAGCTACTACTGACATATCAGCGAAGTGATACAATTTACAACGAAACAGTCTTAACGTAATCCTGCTTGAAGGCTTACTATTACTTCTCATGTACATGTCTCCCACTCAGGTCAATATACCCGTATTCCTAACGTCCTTCATGTAACAGAAGAGCTACTACTGACATATCAGCGAAGTGATACAATTTACAACAAAACAGTCTTAACGTAATCCTGCTTGAAGGCTTACCCTTACTTCCCATGTACATGTCTCCCACTCAGGTCAATATAATCGTATTCCTAACGTCCTCCATGTAACAGAAGAGCTACTACTGACATATCAGCGAAGTGGTACAATTTAAAACGAAACAGTCTTAACGTAATCCTGCTTGAAGGCTTACCATTACTTCTCATGAAAATGTCTCCCACTCAGGTCAATATACTCGTATTCCTAACGTCCTTCATGTAACAGAAGAGCTACTACTGACATATCAGCGAAGTGATACAATTTACAACGAAACAGTCTTAACGTAATCCTGCTTGAAGGCTTACCATTACTTCCCATGTACATGTTTCCCACTCAGGTTAATATACCTGTATTCCTAACGTCCTTCATGTAACAGAAAAGCTATTACTGACATATCGGCGAAGTGATACAATTTACAACAAAACAGTCTTAACGTAATCCTGCTTGAAGGCTTACCATTACTTCCCGTGTACATGTCTCCCACTCAGGTCAATATACCTGTATTCCTAACGTCCTTCATGTAACAGAAGAGCTACCACTGACATATCAGCGAAGTGATACAATTTACAACAAAACAGTCTTAACGTAATCCTGCTTGAAGGCTTACCATTACTTCCCATGTACATGTCTCCCACTCAGGTCAATATACTCGTATTCCTAACGTCCTTCATGTAACAGAAGAGCTACAACTGACATATCAGCGAAGTGATACAATTTACAACGAAACAGTTTTAACGTAATCCTGCTTGAAGGCTTACCATTACTTCCCATGTACATGTCTCCCACTCAGGTCAATTTACCCGTATTCCTAACGTCATTCATGTAACAGAGGAGCTACTACTGACATATCAGCGAAGTGATACAATTTACAACGAAACAGCCTTAACGTAATCCTACTTGAAGGCTTACCATTACTTCCCATGTACATGTCTCCCACTCAGGTCAATATACTCGTATTCCTAACGTCCTTCATGTAACAGAAGAGCTACAACTGTCATATCAGCGAAGTGATACAATTTACAACGAAGCAGTCTTAACGTAATCCTGCTTGAAGGCTTACCATTACTTCCCATGTACATGTTTCCCACTCAGTTCAATATACCCGTATTCCTAACGTCCTTCATGTAACAGAAAAGCTACTACTGACATATCAGCGAAGTGATACAATTTACAACGAAACAGTCCTAACGTAATCCTGCTTGAAGGCTTACCATTACTTCCCATGTACATGTCTCCCACTCAGGTCAATATACCTGTATTCCTAACGTCCTTCATGTAACAGAAGAGCTACAACTGACATATCAGCGAAGTGATACAATTTACAACGAAACAGTCTTAACGTAATCCTGCTTGAAGGCTTACCATTACTTCCCATGTACACATCTCCCACTCAGGTCAATATACCCGTATTCCTAACGTCCTTCATGTAACAGAAGAGCTACTACTGACATATCAGTGAAGTGATACAATTTACAACGAAGCAGTCTTAACTTAATCCTGCTTGAAGGCTTACCATTACTTCCCATGTACATGTGTCCCACTCAGGTCAATATACTCGTATTCCTAACGTCCTTCATGTAACAGAAGAGCTACTACTGACATATCAGCGAAGTGATGCAATTTATAACGAAACAGTCTTAACTTAATCCTGCTTGAAGGCTTACCATTACTTCCCATGTACATGTTTCCCACTCAGGTCAATATACCCTTATTCCTAACGTCCTTCATGTAACAGAAGAGCTACAACTGACATATCAGCGAAGTGATACAATTTACAACGAAACAGTCTTAACGTAATCCTGCTTGAAGGCTTACCATTACTTCCCATGTACACATCTCCCACTCAGGTCAATATACCCGTATTCCTAACGTCCTTCATGTAACAGAAGAGCTACTACTGACATATCAGTGAAGTGATACAATTTACAACGAAGCAGTCTTAACGTAATCCTGCTTGAAGGCTTACCATTACTTCCCATGTACATGTGTCCCACTCAGGTCAATATACTCGTATTCCTAACGTCCTTCATGTAACAGAAGAGCTACTACTGACATATCAGCGAAGTGATGCAATTTATAACGAAACAGTCTTAACTTAATCCTGCTTGAAGGCTTACCATTACTTCCCATGTACATGTTTCCCACTCAGGTCAATATACCCTTATTCCTAACGTCCTTCATGTAACAGAAGAGCTACTACTGACATATCAGCGAAGTGATGCAATTTATAACGAAACAGTCTTAACTTAATCCTGCTTGAAGGCTTACCATTACTTCCCATGTACATGTTTCCCACTCAGGTCAATATACCCTTATTCCTAACGTCCTTCATGTAACAGAAGAGCTACTACTGACATATCAGCGAAGTGATACAATTTACAACAAAACAGTCTTAACGTAATCCTGCTTGAAGGCTTACCATTACTTACCATGTACATGTCTCCCACTCAGGTCAATTTATCTGTATTCCTAACGTCCTTCATGTAACAGAAGAGCTACTACTGACATATCAGCGAAGTGATACAATTTACAACGAAATAGTCTTAACGTAATCCTGCTTGAAGGCTTACCATTACTTCCCATGTAAAGGTCTCCCACTCAGGTCAATATACCCGTATTCTTAACGTCCTTCATGTAACAGAAGAGCTACTACTGACATTAAAGGTATACAATATTTATATTTAATGAAAATTTATCGTGTATTAAAAATAAATTAGGCTATATATGTCATTATATTTAAGTAGTTCTTTAAAAGAAATATTTCTTTTATGCATTTATAAATTATATCAGTAGTTTTCTGTAAAATGTTTAATTGTTTTAGAGGAATAATAATATATTTTATTGTTAAAAATGTTTTTCTGAATTTATTCTTGATCTGTTGTATCTCATATCATCATTTCAAAGTACTTTTATGTTGCTATTTTGACTTTACTGATAGTTAATGGCCATACAATTTATGTTATTTATTAACTAAATATGCCCTTTCTATAACTCTATAGTATTATCTTTCTTTCCAATTTTTTATTACTAAGCCAACTTACTTAAACGTCATAGCAAATATAATTTTACACTGATAATAACAAATAATATTCTTTAGATAATTATATACATACGTACAAGTGACGTATTTACTTATATTGTATCATCAGACATGAAATTAATTGTGCTTTAGCCACTGACCCTTTTCGCCGGACAGTACATGTGGTCTAATAACAAATGAAATTGTACTATAACATTAGCTAGGCTAAATGGAAACCTTTTTCATAACAAAACCATATTTCAGTCACGTGTTCCAACTGTTTATTTTAAAGTTGTAGTTTACTTAAATGTAAAAATATAATTCTTTCATAATATATTTTCAAATTAAAATAATTAAAATATATTTAGTGGGCTTGAGAAGTGAATTATACTGTATTGTAAATCTGTATTAATAATAATATATTAAGTTATAAACATTTTAAGAAATAAAAAAAAATATATAAGGATATAGTTAACTGAAAATATTTAGATATTATTTTGTATTTTTTAGTTTTTAGAGCCACAAAATACTAATTTAGTATTTATTTATTTTTTTATTTATTAATAAGACGCCGATCGTCAAGATGTGGGCTAATATGGATTTCGAATGAGTGTGATGAGTGTAGATGAGCGAATGTAGTCATTGTTACAAGCTAAGGCCAACTATTCCTTAGAAAGTGTCATTAATAGCCCAATGACAAATAAACAGCCGGTGATTATCAGCTGATCCTTCTCAAAATGTATTGACTCTGATTGGGATCAAACTGAGAACCTTTAGCACATGAAGTTGGGATTGAACCAACTATGATACAAATGTCAATTATTATTTGAGATATGTTCTGTTTCCCTAATGTCTTGATGTAAAGTACAGTAATTGTGTTCTTGTGTAGGATCATGTCAAAGGGTAGTTAATGGCTTGTGCCGTTGTTATGTGCATTATCATTAGACTTTCATTAAAACATACATTTTCTTATAAATAACAAAATATATTGTTTGAAATGTTCTTCTAGTATACATTTTATATATAATTACATTAAAAATATAAGAGTTTTGTTGACCCCAAATTTATTTTAATGAATGTATTTTGCTAATTAGAGGCGATTTCTGCACCTTGTAATTTGAGAACCTGCACTATTCAAGAGTATTTATTGAAATAGAAAAGTTTGAAACACTTAATACATGCACACAAAAAAAAAGCTATCTAGGGAATATCACTGTCACAGTAGCAAACTGCATAGGCGTAAATAATGCAAATATATGCAATATTGAGAGGTCTAACGTCAGATCATTCCACTATAAGCCGTTTCTCCAGTGGTATATTACCATATATAATATAATATGTTTATCATTACTTAACTAAATATATTATTCCTATTTTATATGCAATGCCAAACTTAACTGCTAACCTAATATTCTAAACGAACCAGAAAGCTTAAAAAAAGTTGTTCCCATGGGCATCAAAGCAACCAAATTTTGAAATTACTATGACCTTTATTTCATCAACTCCATTAGTGTCATTTACTTTTAATTTCATAAAAGGGAACCAATACTTTGTTGGTATTTATCTCTATTATCGTACACTTAAATGTATGTATTTTTGTATTTATGGCCGTATTTTGATCGCATTATGAATAAATATTACGTCATAAGGAATAGACCATATTTGAAATTATTTATAGGTGATACATACATGTTTGATCGATCACTTTAATGTTTCTACTCAGCAGTTTCTAACAATAACCGTATTGCAACAATGCTCCCCACTCCTCCTTTGCCACTTGATATACTGTCTTGTCACACCATTGTACTCCTGTCTTCCGCTTTGCTTTCAGTTGACTAAAGGCTCTACCAAAAAATATTTTCTTATCGTCATTAGAAATAGTAAAACTCCGTTTAAAAATATATCACTCTCCCAATAGACTTGCACTTTTATATTTTACTTCCGTTTAGTCTCACTTGATTTTTATGGAAAGAAGCTCATTTTATAGGAATATATAAAATTCAGTATTTCTTCAACACCGTCTAAATGTCTGCCTTCATTACAGAAAGTTAACTGTAATATATAAAGTTTTTAAGTTCGTAAATTACAATGTCATATAAAATATTGTAATTGTTTTTTCAAACACCCCTTAATGCAGCTGTCACTATTTTTGCAGCTCTTTTACTATGAGTTAAAATAATGTTATTTATGGTATAATACATTGAATAACCACAAAATATAATCTTGCAAACATACTGCGATTTGCAATATCCGCCTGTTTGTGGCCTGCGAGTTCCATCCAACATGTGTTAGGGTTATTAAAGCAAATTATAAATGCAACTATACGATGTTATATTTGCATTATATCTAACTGACCTTTTAGAAGGTAAATTTTTAAGATCCCAATATTCAAGAAAAATATCTGTAAAATAAGGTTGACATGCATTTTTTAATTGATTTATTTATAAAGAAATTATATATCAAATATATAAGTAAATTGTTTTAACTAAAATGAAACTGTATGTGGCCTAAATATTTTAACACAATTTGTTTTAGTTATTCAAGAAACTAAAAATATTAGTTTTCCGATTAAAATTAAATTCAAGTACTTATTTATGATTACTTTTTCATAGAAAATTATTTTTTTTAAATTTATTTATTCATTCATAAGACGCAGATCGTCAAGACATGGGCAATTAATTATGGATTTCAAATGATTGTGATGAGTATAGATGAGCGAAAAATTAAACCCAATATTATACACAGTGTTTAATGATTATCTTGAAAAACTATATATCATGTAATTAATTTCACTAAACCATGAAACTAAATCGAACTAATTTCACTCAAATAAAATTACAGATTCTACTAAATTTATTAAATTAGCAAAAATAAAACCACCAATGGACGTGTATGGGTCGGCTGGTGGGACATTACCACTTTACGTGTATGGGTGGGTGGGTGGAACACTACCACTGTACGTGTGTGAATGGGTGGGCGGTTGGGACATTACAACTATACGTGTATGGGTGGGAGGGTGGTACATTACCACTGTACGTGTATGGGTGGGTGGTTGGGATATTACCACTGTACGTGTATGGGTGGGAGGGTGGGACACTACCACTGTACGTGTATGGGTGGGCGGTTGGGACATTACAACTGTACGTGTATGGGTGTAAATGTATGTCATTACCCATACACATACCCACACATCAAGGAATATTTGCACAGATGAACTTTTTCTAATGATATCAGCATACATTCAGTAGTAATATTTAACTATTTAAGTGGTCGTATTAAAACTAGAAAAATATCGAATCAACTAATAAACAGTTCGATATGTGTGACTGTTTTACATAATATGTGCAGTGGAAGTCAACATCAAATATTTTAAAGACAAGTTTAAACCAGTCCATTGGCACATAACCAATTGTATATATACGCATTCTTTGTAATCGTAAAATTAGCTCATACTGAGTATATTGTGTTGTGTATGACTTTTTCCTTAAATAATCATATATACCAAATTATATACTCCAACTGGTAGAGCCAGTGGTCTCAGACTGTGTTAGAGATAGTGTTACATATAATAAATAATTTGTAAAGGTTAACTGCAATTGTCATATAAATAACTAAAAATATTAATTTGCTGATAAAAATTAAACTTAAGTAATTATTTATGATTACTTTTACATAGTAAATTATTAATTTAAAAAAAATTATATTATTCATTGATAGGACTCCGATCGTCAATCATGGATTTCGAATGAGTGTGATGAGCGTATGTGAAAACTATGTATGTGAAAATATCACTATACATAATGTAAGTCCGTAGCTTAATAAAATGTGAATTTATCATCAAATATATTTTGACATCTAACTTGCATTTAAATACAAACCACTCGTGCAGTTGGGAATAAAACTGATTGTAGTAGATAAAATGATGAGTAAATGTAATTGAAGAGCCAGAAATTTCTTAAATGACAATCACCTATCGTTAAAAGAAGTAGATATGCTTTTTTTATTTACAATGGAAAAGTTTAGAACTTAATACACGGCTTCTTTATCGCTGATACAAAAGATAACGATTTTAACATTAAGACAACACCTTTTTATATTGTACATACGGTATATATATTGTATAACAGCTACTTTGGGAACGAGTGTTTAGGAGATTGTAAGCGATAGGCTCTATACTCAGTCCTCTTAATACTGACGTGGCGTCCGCTCAATGGTTGCCATCGATGTGGACACTACTAGAGAAGTCTGAGATGTCTATGTTGGATGGTAGTCTGGTTTCAAATTATCTGTAAGGAATATAACTGATTGTCAGGCCTGTGAGTTAGCTGAAAATCAGACCAATACTGCGTGGTTCGGATTCCACGTAAAGCTGTAGGTCCCTTAATTGCCCCGAATACTGGGCTTGTAATAAACAGCTCTTTCTGAGGAACAGTGGACCTTAGGTAACAATGACTACACTCGTTCATCTACACTCATCGTACTAACTCGCCACTCATTTTCGCCCATATCTTAATAAGCGGCGTCTTACTAGTGAATAATAATAATAACAATGAATATACATTTTTAGTTTCACATTTTATGCAATTATATATTTTTTGTGGCTCAAAACTTAGCTCCTACACGATAATAATTTTAATGAAGATAATCCATCAATACCTTTTCTAAAACAAATAGCACAAGACAGTAAATATTGCTAATCAAATATGTAATAAAGAAATAAGTGACCTGTAAAGGTATGTACTACAAGAGCAATAGTTTATACACTTGACTTCACTTGACTTGACTTGCTTGTGAGTTATACCGGGGATCACCTCTTTACCCACTCAGCTGAACACTGGGGTAGTTTGATAGAGAATATACAACCTGTGTTATCAGGCGTATCAGAAACCTCTTCTCTTAAGGCAAAACTTTTAACAGATTGACTGCCCTGAGAACTGTAAGTTGTACTCACCTATCATAGAAAAAATTAGGTTTTTACCATTTATTTTATGGCAATTTCGTTCATATAACTTTTCAGTGACATTTAAAAGAAAATTGATTGTAAAATATTTATTTATGATTTAGGGGTATTGAACATTTTTGGGCAGTTATAATTTTGGTGAAATATTTTTAAAATACTTATTGATAATTGTAATAATATCCCAATTTATACAATAATTTGGTCAAAGGTATTGAACTCTGTTACAGTCAAAAATAAATTAGTAAAGCAGGTCCAAGTACTTACTTAAAAATATAATAAAATGTATTATTCTAAACTGTTACGTTGGCCCAAATATAATTAGTGATTATTTGAAATATTAAGCTATTTTATCTAAGTTTAATAATTAAATAATAAATGCAAAAATCAATGCACAATTTTTATTTGAAAAATACTTTGTCCATTTTATACAGACACAAAAAATATGGTGGTGATCAATTTGATGGATAAGACTTAATATTAATAAATTTAGCTACACTTAAATTAACTATTCGTTTCGGCTTATTGAATGTAATAAACAGATGACTAATTTTAAGGCTATTTTCGTCGGTGTTGTAATGCACTTAAAATAAGTTCATCAACTTACGAGAGTGAAGCTAAAGGGACAATACAGGTAATAATCTCAGATGCTGACCGTGGTAGGGTGGTACACTGGCCCAAGAGAGGGAAATCTTGTTAGACACGTTCTGTTTAAAAAATAGCTCCAGTGTATCTTCAAAGCGTTTCCTTTAAAAAGCACTATGTTTAACACAGTAAATATAATCAAACCTAAGTTGACCTTATTTTTAATTTTAAAATGATACTAATGTTAAAGTAAGATCTATTGAGTTCTCCCTTAACCCCACCACGAATTTATAATATTAGATATCACGCACTCGTACAATGGAGCAAATATGAATAAAGTAGTGTATATGTAAGGTATTGAAAAACATAATGGCATATATTTGTCAAATAAGTAAGCTATAACATTGAAACTGTCAGATACAAGTAACCTGAAGTCTTAACCATTTAGTATTAAACCTTTAAAGAAGTATTTTATATTCCATTTTTATGACATGACTTAAAGGAGCTATACAATTTATAAGTGACTGTTCAATCTCGCTATAAAACCACATGTTGGACGGCCTGTACCATGTAACTACTACAACGTGAGAGGGACGACATCAATACTTATTAACTAAGGACATCCCAGATTAGAGTACAGGAATTACAGGAAGTAGATCAGTAGAGTACAAAAATGACTCAGAATGTTATTGTATTAAGCTTAATGTTTCACCTTATGCAGCAAACTAATTAATCTGGAATGGAAAGAAATTTACTTTGGAGCAAAAAAATATGTGTTCATGTTGCGTTTCCTTTCATTGTAGATGATTTAAGACATTTCCTCTATGAGAATTCATAAAATAAAGACAGAGGTTAATTTAATAAGTAACTACAATTTAAATGTCAACCATTAAGTAATAGAATATTTAGAGTCAAGACGTAACTTAAACAGTTGTTATAATATCAACCGTCAAGGACCGGCTCAGAAGGTGGCTAGTTAGATGCTTGAATTGTTGATTTTCCCTTGCATTTGCATACTTAGAGTGACGTCACTGTAGAGCCGACTTACTACTGAATATTTGCATGATATAAATACTCGAAACTATTCACAGTGAATTGAGCTTGTACAATACCAAATTATAGTAATACATATTAAAATATCTAAGATAACTACATCATCAAATAACCAAAAGTCGACAGCACTGTTTTAAATGTACTTATAATATTTTCAAGGGCACTATATTCTCGACTAGTCCTGACTCAAGGGCAGTATATTACCTGCCCGCATCGCCGGTCATAATAATCAGTTTGGTTATATAATCGAAATTAATATTGAGCTCTTAATATTTAAATCAAACTTTTCTTGTAGTTTACAAACTTTTATTGTCTAAAAAAATTTAAAGTCTCATTTTAGAGGCCGTATTGAAATGTTGGTGTTCTCACCATGTTTAGCCAGGTCCCATGAACTGGCTATACATGTGTTAAAATTAATTTTAAACATTTCTGATTGAAATCAGTTTGTTCTCTTTGATAAAAAAAGTGTCAAAGTCTTGACTAATCTGTAAGTATACATTTAGAGGGCACAAATTACTGAAGTTGAATCTGAATCAGTAAAATATCGAGCTTCTCGCCATATTTAGCCATGTTCTGTGAACTGGCTGAGCATTTGGTCAAATTAAATTGTAGATTTTCCGATTGAAATCAGTTTTTTCTCTTAGATAGAAAAGTTTCAAAGTCTAGAGAAATCTGTAAGTCTACTTTTAGAGGGCACAAAATACTATATTTGACTCTGAATCAATAAATATTGTGTTTGTCGCCATGTTTAGCCATGTCCTATGATCTGGCTATGAATGTTAAAACTAAATGTTTAAGTTACCGATTAAAAACAGTTTCTTCTCATAGATAACATAGTTTCATAGTATAGAAAAAATTGTAAGTCTACTTTTAGAGGGTACAACGTACGTTAATTGACTCTGAATCAGTGGAATGTCATGTTTCTAGCCTTGTTTAGCCTGTCCTATGACCTGGCTATATATTCATGTTTTCAGATTAAATTGTATGTTTTCTCATTGAATGCAGTATATTCTCCTAGAAAACAAAGTTTCACAGTCTAGAAAAATCTGTCTACTCTTAGAGGCCGTAAATTAACCAATTTGAATTACACGCACAAAATGAAAATCTAGCTCTACATAAGGACGAAGGAGGTAAGATAGAGCAAAAGGTCATAAGGCCAAAGTTGTAGATCGTCTCAAAACAGGTATAGAAAATGGTATTAGTTTTGCTGTAGAACTTTTCATTTAGCCGCTACAGTCCAATTAGAGAAATACTGGTTTTGGCATTTAAAATGTTTGGCATTAAAAAGGCTGTCATCTTCGATTTACTATGAATTTTTCAAAATCCCTTCTTATTGCACATTACAACATAAGACCTTAGACTATAAAAAATGTCAGCTTCGTATGCCTATTACTTTTTTAGTTACATCGATGAGTGAATGATTCAGTGGTATTTGCCTTTTATAGGTATAGATTGTATTAACATGCAAGATGTATAGATGTATTTTTTTGAATCCCACGCCTACAGCATCACATTAGACTCTATAACATTTCAGCCTCGTAGGCTTAGTACTTTTCTTAGTTACAGTGATGGGTGAGTCAGTGGTATTTGCCTTTTATAGGAATAGATTACAGTTTCGCTGGATAGGAAATGTGCATTAAATGCTTGTTAGTAAAAACTAAAACAGGAATGAATTAAAAACTAACACTACATACATAGAGATAAAATATTGAACAGTTGTAAGAAAATAATAAATATATTGTCCTACTATTACATATATTTCATTAACTCTATTTTGATATGAAAAATAATAGCAATGTTAGTCCGGAACGTCCCGTTTGTTTAGTCCACGTTCATTTACATTCATTTTTAAAATTCTTTTTGTATGAACAAGTAAAATTATGGGTTACTATTTTTAAGAACGAATAAAAAACCTATCTTTTACTTCGGTTATTATAAGTATAAGTTATTATCTTATACTTACATAATAACTTAATTAAAACATAATACAGAAAAAAACACTATATTCTATAAAATAGTGTATATATCTCCTAATTATTGTTTTATACAGTTTAAATTAATTTTAAAGTGTTATAAATAAAATATAAATAAAACATCAATATTTTAAACAATAATTTAAATAGTACATTTTGACATAAACTATATGAATGAAACATTACGCAGATTAAGACAGAGCGACTTTCAACAACGGTAATACAAAATTAAACTCATCTTTTGCAAGTTGTTAATTTTGTAGGATATTTAAATAGTAAACTAATAAAACATAACTAAAATTGAAAAAGTACACATAAATATTAAAAAATAAAATTGTGTAAGAAATATTTCCACTTTTAAATCACTAAATTATTCATGTTACGTAAGTATCCTATTAAAAAATGGTACAATAAATAAATAAATAAATAATGTTTATAGTACTAAATTATTTGTATTTAGTACTAAAAGAATTTTGCTCGCTAATAAGAGACAATTTTAACAGTTTCTCATGCTAGATATTCATTCTTGTTATTGTTTGATAGGCATGTCGTAGATTAGTATTTCAAGTTGTTGACTTAAGTGTCCGTATTTACTTACTGGAGTGGCAATAGTAAGTAAGGTGGTTGGTGGCTTACCTCGTAGCTGACCGGGTTCGATTCCCGGTGTGACTATACAGATATTTTACCCCTGTACCACCCCCGTGGTTCGGAAGTCACGTAAACACTATAGTACACCTAGCCAATTAAACTAAAATGGGGTCGTCTAAGCAGGTGAGGGGACTGTGTCTTAATTGGGCAGCTCCTCCCCACTAAAAGCAAAACGAAATTTACTTTTATAGACTCGCTCTTGATAGGTGTTTGAAAGGCTGAGTAGACATAAATAGAATATCTAAATAATATAATTTTCTAAGCCCACCAATTACATGTTTATACTGAACTAGCTGTACCCGCCCGCTTCGCCGGTCACAATATTGAGTGTGATTTAGAACCTAATAGCTGAAAGAATTCGAGCATTTTTGCTTCTTCTACCAATATTAGATTTTTTAGGAGGCATGTCATAAAAGGTAAACTGCAAAACAAATAATTATTTATTTTTTATTTTCACGTTTCACCACATGTTTTAATTACCGAGGAAAAAAGGTTAACACCAAATACAGATCACCTGATCAAGTAAAAGTAGTGCGTGCTTACACTCTCAAGGTGAAATGTAGAACTACAATAAATCAAAACATATACAGTACTGTTGTTGAGAACTTCAATCTGCTTATGGCATGTGAAACTACATTAAACCACACAGTCATATGTTTTTTGTAAACAATTCAGATTCTCCATTTGAATAACATGGGATCTTTAGGAGCCCGTGGAGCGGGACCCTGTGGACGGATCTGCATCAAACTTCACAGAAACCATTTCGGGAATATACAGGACAACATCCTAAAGTTTCATGGCGATCGGTTGGATGGTTTGGCAGCGCATAAACTTCAAACACACACACACACACACACATATATATATATATATATATATATATATATATATATATATACACAAACATCCTCTTTTATAAATATAGATTAGTAATCTACTTATTTCTTAGTAATTATAAAATATTACGTTTATAAATGTCATTTTCTCACCTTTGAATAAGCTTTATAAGAGTAACAATTAATTACTAATGTATCATATAATTGTGTTTATCTTATTTATACACAAAGAAATTTCAGTTAAAGAATTAAAGGTTCTTTGTTCGAGTCGGTTTGTTAAATATGAAAGGAAAGAAAATTATTCAATAAATATTTGTAATATACATAACTGATCTACTTATTTATATTTGAAATTAACAAGTCTTGAAATATATATTTTTTGAACTCGCGTAGTGGACGTTTCGAAGACAATGTATATTTAAGCAAATTCATATTATAGATTGGAATTAAGGCCATAATATTAAATTTATACCACAATTTAATAAAATTAGCAATTTTGTAATATAATTGAGTACGTATTTATAAATTCATACATTTCCTAAAGTTTACTAAAAATCAGAAAATCTATTAAGCAGTTTTTTTATTTGTTATTATTATTTTAAGTTATCTATATTTACCCTAACAAACTCTATGTGTTCTTAGTAGACGCTTATTTTTGAAAATTGGAAAACTTACAAGAGAGAAGTTAAGTAGCAATAAGATGTAACGACCCCAGGTGCAAGGGCGGAGTTAATGTTCTTAACTTTGCCAGAAGAGAGAAATCGTTGAACTTACTGGTGTTGAGAGGGGCTATTAGATGGTAGCTCCAGTATTACTTAGAGAATATTTCACAATAGTTTGTTCCACAACGATTTACTATTCTTGTTTAATGGTGTATTGTATAAGTTCTTATGGGAGATATATTTACTATATTGATTTGAAACCGTATCGTATAATTTTAATAACATTATTTTAGTACTTTGTGGAGGTTATAATGGAACAAAATTACAACTTCCATTTAACTTTTGCATTTATCTATTACAGAGGGTTCACTAAGAAAAAAAGTTTCACATCTGGCAACCAATGCACTCTTTTGAATTGGGATAGCAGGGTATTGGACGAGTCGAAAAAGCCCAAACTGGGGTTCATAGTATATAATATTAGTACATGATAGTAAATTTTAAACTTATTATGTACTAAAAAAATTATATACTATCCATCCTTATGCTAATTTTTTAAAAATATTTTTATGAAGAACTGTTATATTTTCACCAAATTAATGTAAGATTTTAATATGTAACGAATGACTAAAGTTGTTTTTATCTCTGAGAGACACGCAAATGAAAAGGTGACCGGGTTTTGCCAACATGTTGGTTGCCGTGTTAACTTTATAGAGTTAAATGTGGCTTTAATAACGTATGAGACTACGTATCAGAGCTCTAACCAAGAACTAGAAGTATTTTGAAATTTGTTAATGATGGAGTATCAGATGAGGGAGACAAACTATTACAATTGTAATAGTTAATAGTTAATTAGATTAGATAGTAATCTCAGTCCTTCCGCGTAACATATATAATTTTTTTTGCATGTTTAATGTTATTTTAAATTAATATTGTTTTTCAGATACCATACATTTATTTCATTTATGATTAGTTGATGTAATCTTATTTCAGTATGATTTGAATATTAATTTAACCGTGTTTTAACACTTTTTTCGTTGATATCGTGACCTAGGCAGCACCTAATTGGTCATCGAAACGTCGAAATTGGTAATTTTCACGTAATGATGGCAAATGTCCAACTGCCTTTGTCTCCCTCAACTAGTAGTATGTTGCTTGTACAGTAATATGTGTGGTTGGGTTAATATTACTGTACTATATGGGTGGGCGGGTACGTCAATACTACTTTAGTGTATGGTTGGGTGGGTACTTCAGTACTACTGTAGTGTATAGGTGGGTCGGTACGTCAATACCACTGTAGTGTATGGGCGGGTCGGTGGCCCATCGGGAGTTACAGTGAAAGGGTGTAGCATTTATTGCCTCTTTCATTTTGGTTACATTACTATGTTTTTTATGTTTACCATTGTAGTAATATCTTTTGAGTTTTTAAATAACTGGTTCATTTATGTGATCTCGAGTTCAACCTCCAACTGGGTTTGGTGATTTTGAAGGATCCTTCACTAGTTTCCTCAATCCAGTGCCCCACCTCTTTGATACAGGAATGAGGCACTCCACTTTTTCAATAGGTTTTCGCCATAAATCTTGCAATCATTTAGATGTGCAATTGTTTTTACATCACCATTGGGAAGCATAGTAGTATATAGGAATCCAAGGCTTTCTGAACGCCACCACAATCTTTCTGCTGCCTCCACCTCCATTCCTGGTGATGAACCTACATAGTTTTTGTTACAAACACCTTTATGATTACTGTACCAAGTCTATAAATGCTCAGAAAACAATTTTTCGTATTACTACTTTACATTTGTTACAACATTTGGATAGGACTTCGAAATGTATAACAAGACCGATCAAAATTTCAATACAGCAACCATTCCCATATTTTTTTGTGAAACCACGTTCGTGCCATGATCCGTCATAACTTACAATTATGTCAAACAGCTGATTGTCAGGATCTATAGTGCTATAAAATTTCTTTCCTTCACATAGGGCTAATTCCAAAACATGTTCCATTTCTGTTTTTGAAGAAGTGAGGGCTACTTATATTTCTTTGAAATGTTCTATAATGGACAGATTTCATGTTTAAGGACATACAATACATGTATAATGCTCTCTTCCCTTTGCCAATAGAAGCAAATGCTTTGACTACTCTGCGGTTTACATCAAGAGCATTTCTTGGAGTGCCATTTGTATTCGACGACTGTGACGTACTAAAGCTGGTCTCACAATCGCAGTCTTCACATTTTACATTCAGGGTAACAGAAAACCCTTTTATAATTTTTTTTACTTTTAGACTCTCAGAAAAACATATTTTACAAGGGAAATACATTATAAAGCTTCCAAGCCTTTTAGTGTCAACTAACTTGTATTCTCGTGATGAGCTTTTTTAGGAATTATCTCATTATAATTTGAATATCATGCAAATCCAGTGTACTTACTTAAATTGTTTGTAGGCTGTGTATTTTATAATTGCTGTTGGACAATTGGTGTATTTGTAGCATGTATCATACTAACACTAGATTGTGGATCACAAATTTTAAGGTTAGGCTTGGGCTCAAGTGGCGCTCCATTTGTATTGCCACATTTAGCTTTCCATCTTAGTGAAATCGCATTTATATTTCTTTCACTTATACTAATTTTGAAGTTCTTTTTTAGACACATAATTTATTATTTCACTAATCCATTCAATTCACAAAACTACTCACTTGTAGACACTGAAACACACTGCACAAAAATAAACAAACAGAATATTGTGGTAATTTTAATATAATTATTAAAATTTGACAAATTTATATTTTATCAGCTGTTTGAGCAAATTGTTGTAAGATAATAAATAAAGAGGGAAATCTATATAGAGTAAACAAAAATGAGTAATTAATTACATGTACAGTTATTTTGAAAACATGAAAGGTCACACAGTTTCCTGAGTTCACACTCAGGACATGGATGAATAAAAACTATTATTATGAGGTTAAATATTATTTTGTCTGTCATAAAGTTATATTTTTATGGTTCATAATTAAACAGGGAATAAGAATATAGATAAATCAAATTTTCGAAATCTTTGTAATTATTTGCTATTTCTAGATGAATAATTCCTGATTATACACCTGTGTTTTCTAAATCAAGCTCAAATGCTTGTATTATAATATACTGTACTGTTTTCAAACATTAACAGTCGAGAGCTACTTGTAATAATGTACTCGAAGTAAATATATTGCCTTATATTATATCAAGCAAAATGGTGCTAGTGAAAATGTTTTACTACAAAATATATTTTTCTTGAATACAATAATAGAAACCAAAAATAATGTACCGTGTAGGTACAAAAAGTGTATTTTCATTTAGCAAAGTTCAATTTAGTGAAATCTCTTTCAGTGATCCGTTGAATAAAGATTTTTCAGTTTTATTTACGTCAAAACAATGTTTATACAACGTTTTGCGTTTAGATGGAACTAATTTTAAAATTTTTTTTGTTAATAATGAAATGGTGACAGTAATTTGTTTTTGTATTAGAATCGAAATTTATTATTTGCTCTTTCATACAAAGCTTGAAGGAATACGTCAACGAAGCATCGTCCATAAGGTTTACATGTAATACTTAGGAACACTTTTCTCAGAGAGGGATGAAGATATCAATTTGAAATTTTTACCACCTCTTTAGAATATTAATACCTACTTTGGGTACCAATATGATCTGCATATGTGTGGTAATTACTGTTTTAATCAATAAATATTTTTTTAAAAATTTTAAGCAAAAATCAGAAAACATATATTTATTTCTTTACACCATGTTTTCTGTTGTAATGCAATAATATTGGTACATGTAACATAATATATACACATAATGTCATGAAAAAAATTTCAGGCTTGTATCTTAACTAGTTTTAGAGATACATGTTCCTAAACTCAAAAATTACTACTTGCGGAAAACAGCAAAATATAAAAAGAAATACTTATTACCTTCTTAAAATTGTCCAGCTCCATAGCATCCATCATGGTTTAAAACCTGACTAGATATAAGTGTTATACATCATTTTGTTCAGAAAATTCTGTCGAATATTAATATGCAATAAAAAAATGTTTGATTTTTTTAAGGTTTTCGTTGACGTATTCCCTTGATCCTGTAGTATAAACTCTCTTGGCTATTCAATATTAGCCCCCACAATTTATTAGTGAGTATGGTTATCTTTCAAATTGTCACTCTTTTACCTCAATTTATTTTCTGTACATGAGTGTTCATTAGTGTGTTTTACTTTATTTTTCCTTCTTTATTTATTTTTTTTCATTTTGTGAGATTTATATCATTTCATAGCTTCAGTTAGATATAATCCGAATTTTCTTTTTATTTTTCATTTAAGTTTGAAAACTTTATTAGTTCTTATATATCTTTTTCTAAAAAACAGTTCAATTAATTCTCACAATCACCAATTTATCCATATGTATTTAAAATGTACGATGTCATAGGAATTGAAAATTTAAAATTATATAATTAAAATTGTTCATTATATTATATTTCTTTTCTTTAGAGTTGTTATTTTATATATATATATATATATATATATATATATATATATATATATATATATAATTATATATTTCTAAACTTTTGTGAATATTTAATACATAAATAGATCAAGTTAACATTTTAATTAAATGAATACATAGATTCGGTAACCTTAAACTTTAGGATGACCGTTCATGGTAAAACCATAATTGTAAATATCAAAAGTAAATATCCAACTTGAATTTTTAGGATTTATGATCAATAGTAACACACTAATCGCACCAAGAGCAGCACATAGACTTGTTTTATCATTGTTGTGATACATTTATTTTAGTTTGTAGGAAAATTTTACTTGACATAAAACAGTTGCACAGTCCCGGTTTTTCTCCATATGCAAAGCCTACAGCTGGTCTGTGTGGAAGGCGGTGGTGGGGACCGTCTTGTAATAGAAGCCAGAAGAGCACACTTGCCGTGTGCTCCACTCCCACTCCTCTCACCACCCAGTTGCTCGGTGGCAACTGAGTGTCTACAAGCAGTGTGTTGCAACGAAAAATTTATTTTGACATAACAGGGCAAAATATTAGGAGTTTTCTTGGTTTAAAATTGTTCAAATGAGTATAAACAAAGTTTTAGTTTTAGTTTAAAGGGGATATGTAGTTGGTCCAGCCAACCCTTGCAACGAAGCCTAAGGCTTTTTGTGCCAATCCCGGTGCCTAATCGTCGTAAAGCTGGCTGCCCTTGACCAAGTCAAGGAGCTTCTTCACTAGATTGGTAATTTCCAACTGTCCCAGAGGTGAGCCTTCAAACAGTGCTCTTCTTCTGGCACCAAGAGCCTCACACTCCAGGACAATGTGTTCCGCCGACTCTTCGTCCTCCCCACAGAGGCGACAGATGGGATCCTCCGCAAAGAGTCCCACTGTTCTTAGATGCCTCCGGAATTTGCCGTGGCCGGTGATGAGTCCCACCACCAGCCTAACGTGCGATTTGTTTAATCCAAGAAGTGACTTTGTCAACTTCTGGGAGGGCTTCTTGACAAGAACCTTGCCGAGTCTTTGCCCTGGGAACAGTCGCCATCTTTCCAGATGTCTGGCGCTGACCCAGTTTTTAATTGCTGCTTTGGCAGCTGCAATCGAAACGCCGCAGGCCGGCTCAGGACCAGTGAAGGGCTTGAGAGCCCCCTCCCTAGCCAAGGCATCAGCCTGCTCGTTGCCTTCTAGTCCCCTATGTCCTGGGATCCATTCCAGAAAGACCTGGTTTCTTGATCCCAGGATACTGAGGGTCTCCACGCATTCCTAGACTAGACCAGACGAGACCTTCCAGGAGTCCAGAGCCCCTAAGGCCGCCTGACTGTCTGAGAGGATGCGGATGTGTTTCCCACAAACCCCTCTCTCGACCGCCAGGGTGGCACAATGAAGGATTGCGGTGACCTCAGCTTGGAAGACGGTGCCATACGCTCCCAGGCTCACGCTAGCGTTGGTCCTAGGGTTGCCAGTATAGACGCCAAATCCAGCTCTGTTGCCCATTCTAGACCCGTCTGTGAACCACACAACTCGGTCGTGAGAAGAAACCGGGCTACCAACACCGTCCCAGTACTCCCTCGACCTAAGGTCCACAATATAGGGTCTAGCGAAAAGGAGCTTAGTCCCAACAAAGTCAGACTTCATTGAGAGTATCTCGTCGTTTACTAGATTGGTCACTGAGGAGTGACCTGTGCAGGACCCCCTCCAGTGGCCAGTTAGCTGGAGCCTATAAGCCGCCGCCCGAGCCTCCCCAATAATGAAGAGATCAAGGGGCGGCAGGTTGAGAAGAACCTCCAGTGCAATAGAAGGGGTCGACCTAAAGGCCCCTGTCATGCACATGCAGGCAAGTCTTTGTAGGCTAGAAAGCCTACCCCGGACTGTTACCTGGTTGACCTTAGGCCACCAGATCAAAGCCCCGTAAGTAATTTGTGGTCTGATGACCTCTGTGTAAAGCCAGTGGCAGACATGGGGTGACAGGCCCCATGTAGAGCCCACACAGCGCCTAGTGGTCACAAAGGACCACTTAGCCCTGCGGATGACTTTATCAAGATGCAAGTTCCATGTCAGTTTCTGATCAAGGATTACTCCCAGATACTTAACCGACGATGAAACAGGCAGAGAAACCCCCCCAAGGGCCAGGCCTCTGAAGGAGCCCTGAACCCTTTTCCTGGTGAAGGGAACTATAACTGTCTTGGAAGGGTTTATTGCAAGCCCTTCTCTTGCACACCAGGAGTTCACTGCTTCCAGACTGTCGTTCATGATGTCCGTAACAGTGCCCTGGTACTTGCCACGGACCAGTAGGACTAGATCATCCGCATAGCCCTGTATGAAAATACCCTTTTCCGTGAGGCTGACTAGGAGATCATCCACCACCAGGTCCCACAGGAGGGGTGAAAGAACTCCCCCCTGCGGGCATCCCCGGCTCGCAGAAATCTCCACCACCTCACTTAGAAGGGTTGATTGAATTCTTCTGCCCCGTAACATGTGGTCGACCCACCTGCAAATGGTAGGCTGTACACCACGTTGTCCCAGAGCACGAATAATTGACTGATATGAGGTGTTGTTGAATGCCCCCTCAATATCCAAAAAGGCTCCTAGAGCGATTTCTTTATTCTCCAGGGAATGTTCAAGGTGTCTGACCAGACAATGGAGGGTAGACTCACAAGACTTCCCCGGGAGATATGCATGCTGATTTCGATGTAAAGGGGAGTCTTTAAGCGCCCCTTCTCGAATGTAAAATTCTACGAGTCTCTCCATGGTCTTCACCAGAAACGAGGAAAGACTAATTGGCCTAAAGGATTTGGCGTTTGTGTAGTCGCCACGACCCCGCTTAGGAATAAAAACTACTTCGCTGACTCTCCAGGACTGAGGAATATACCCGAAGGCAAGGCTCGCCCTGAAGATTTCGCAGAGTATAAAGTGGAGGTTCGGTGGGCCCTTCTGCAACAGTGCGGGGAAGATGCCGTCGCCTCCTGGCGATTTAAATGGGCTGAACTTGTCGATTGCCCATTTAACTTTGGAAACGGTGACTATGCGTCTAGCTTGCCCCCAGTCCTCTCGGGTTGCCCTAGGTATAGGGCTAATCTCTCGAGGGCCAGAGACTTCCAGAGCATCGTCAACGAGATTCCCTGGGAAGTGATACTCCAGAAGGAGCTTGAGCGTTTCGCCAGGTAGAGTTGTCAGTTCCCCTGAGCTGGTTCTAAGACTGCCCATGGGGTTGATAGGATCACTAGCCAAGATTTTCTGGATTCTGGCTGCCTCTTTGATGGAGTCAATGCCCCTACAAAAGGTTTGCCATGAAGCCTTCTTGGCATCACGAATGGATGAATTGTAGTCGTTAAGAGCTAAGCGATACTCTTCCCGACAGTTGGCCACCTTAGAGCGGTTAAAAAGCATCCTAACGCGCCTTTTCTTAGCTTCCAGGGATTTTGACCACCACCCGATTTTTGGTCTAGGCGGTGTGTTTGAAATTGGACAGTTGTCGTGGTAACTTTCGAGGATCGCGTCCTGTAAACAGGATGCCGCCTGCTCTAATTCCACGAAAGACCTTATACGTACTCTCCCCCCCCCCCCCGGGACCCAGTCCCGCAATTGCCGAGAGTTCCGTAGCATAGGACTCCCAGTCCGTCCGCCTTGGATTACGGTGAGGAGAGGAAAGGGCTGACATTTTAGCCTTGACTTCAAAACAAATGTACAGATGATCAGAAAGAGAAGGTTCGTCAGAGACCCGCCAGTTGTCAATGAGGCCTAGAGTGACCGCATTGCAAAGGGTCAGGTCTATGACTTCTGCTCTGATTCTGTTCCTAAATGTGGGTTCGTTGCCCCGATTTAGAATAAATAGATCGTAATTAACTATGAAGTTTAATAGGTACTCACCCCTCCTGTTGGAGTCAGATGATCCCCATGCTTCATGATGTGCATTGGCATCGCAGCTGACCAGAAGGTGCCGCCCACCAATGGATTGTTTCTCCACCAGGGCTTCAAGTTCCCTGGAAGGAGGTGGATCCTGAGCATCATAGGGAAGGTACACAGAGCTGACGATGAACTCCCTATGCCCTTCCTCAGTGCTCAGTGTAATTCTTACTGTCGTGATGTCCCTGGAACAGAAATCAAACAGAGGAAATACTTCCATACCATTGCGTACCAAGATACAAGTCCTAGCATTATTGGTGGAACAATAAGAAATTATCTTACCTTTTGCATCGGCCAGTCCTGCAATTCTGCCCTTGTGTAACCAAGGTTCTTGAATCAAGGCCAGGTCGATGTTGTGTGCAGTCATAGACTGACAGAGGGCTGCCGAAGCAGCCCTACTGTGGTGCAGGTTGGCTTGGATCACCCTTGGCATTGTCCCTAGCCAAAACGACCACCGAGACCTGCCAGAGCCCCAACCTCAACTTATAGCTCCTGGCCTTAATGACTGAGAGAACGTGGTCATCCACCAGGCAGACGAAGGTCTTTGCTCCTTCCGGATCGGCCTTTCGACTGATGATGGTCCATTCTCTCACATTCAGTTCCCTGTTTTGATCATCAACAAGCTTCAGAATTCTGGACTCGTCCATCTTTCCGAGCTGCTTAGGCGTCTTAAAAAGCACCTTGGTAGCCCATAGGATGTCCTTTCGGTCACCGATCCTGAACTGAGCCCCCTCCCACAGTTTGAGAGAGGGAACAGTTGCCGTGATCCATGTTTTTGTCTCCTCGTTTTCGACGGAGACAATAAGAGCACCTCTCTCCATGTAGGAGTTGGTGAACAAGGGGAGCTCACCACTGTCCAGCAGGCATATCGACTCAACCAGAGCAGTCTGGATGAGGTTGCCTTGCTCTTCAGTGAGCTTGCTCTCCGGATAATTAGGTGGCACAACCGCCACCTTAATGGATTTGAGGGCTTCCAGGAAGGTCTGAGAAGAGGTTCCCTGGGAACCTTCCTCGGCCTTCCTTTGTCTCTTCAGATCCCTCTGAGCCTCCGAGGGAGAGGGGGTCGAGCCCTGCGGGCGTGTGCGTTTAGCGCCACCTTTAGGGCCGTCACCCCTCGCCTTAGGAGTCGCTCCCCTCCTGGCCTCCGCAGGTGAAGAGGTCGAGCTCTGCGGGCGTGCGCTTTTGGCGCCACCTTTGGAGCTCTCACCCTCCACCTTAGAAGTCGCCGAAGAGGCTTTCTTCAGGGGACGATACTTAGCAGGGTCCCACTGTACACCCTGCCGAGCAAGTCTCTCCCTAAGGAGTTTTTTCCTCTGATTACCAGGAATCTTTTTCCTGGCTATCTTCATCCTATTCAGGGCCTCAGCAGTCCGATCAAGCTGATAAGAGCCTGGGCCCCGAGGAAGGATTTTATCGGGGTCGGAGAGCGACACGCCCCCCTCCACTGAACCCCTGACCCGAGCACCGGGGACTTCAGGTTGGCCAGCTTGGCTGCCTTCGTTCCCCGTGCCAAGGTCCTTGTCTGAGGACTCTGGGCGGTCCTCAGCCAAGTTCGATTCAGAATCGGAGAGAGATGAGTCCCCCCCCCGACGTCGATTTAGCCCGAGCAATGGAAAACAAGGGCTGGCCGGTGTGGCTGCCCTCTGCTTCCATGCTCGGTTCATTGCCTAAGGACTCAATGCGGCCTTAGGTAAAGGTTTTGTTAATTTTTTTGAGTTTGGATCCATATGGAGTCCCACGAGTAGCTAGGGAAATAAATGGTCTAGCCCCGACAGAGCCCCGCATGCCAGGGTAAGCCTATTTGAAACTGGATTTCGGCAGGTGTCCAGAGTCCACATGGTATAGACTGGTCTACCACCAGCCATTCAGCCCTCGGCCCACGCTGTTCCGCCTTGGCTTGGTTGGAGAGGTTAGGTAGGATAAGGAATTAATGGGATAGGAGTGCTCTCAGCATCGGGATCACACTGAGAGCTGTGGGAAGGTGTCCTACCCCTCCTCCTCCTCATCGGTTATGGGAAGATGAGACGCCGGGCTTGGGACCGGTATCGAGCGGAGTTGTATAAACAAAACTTTCAGTTCAGTAGTTATTATATTATTTCCATTTTTTTAACTTTGTTTAATCATTGTTTATGGATGAATTTATATTTTAGCATGTGTTAATAATGGATTATCTGAGTTGATTATTAAAATATTATATGTAAGCAATTGTTTTATTAGAATTGATGAAGCCTGAATATTGCTGTTAGTGCTGTTAGTTTGTTTGCTGTTGGCAAACACGTATTATGCTTAAGGTAATTACAGAGAAAAATGTAATAAAATGTCAACGGTAGTATTGAATAATGTTTAATACTAATTGTAGTATTAGTCAAATTTTCGTGAATTATAATGTTGTGTGTATGTGATATTATTAAAAATAAAAACACCCTTGTAATTTTACACATTATATTTTATTTAATAAAATATTATTTTTATTTACTTATCTTTCAAATGATACATGGAAATAGATAATCCAAATAAATAATGATCAATAATTATTGTTTTACAGAATTCATCTTGTAAATACGTTGCGTCAAGAGTTAACAGAATTTGAAAAGACGAACATGACATGAATAAACAAAAAGACACACTGAGGTAAATTGTACCACTCTGGGCGATACTTTAGATCGAAATAAAGACAAATGGATGTTCGATTGGTATATTCCCTGAGGGACATGTAAAGAACCATATTGATGGCTTTTCCTCCAAGTAGAATCGTTTTCCGTAATTATTTTCATCCAACGTGTTTTTCTAAGCCTCGAGATGTAAATTACTGTGTTGTAAATTAACCTTAATTAACAACGATAACATATGCCAACTCCATGTTTTTTTTTGCGCCTACTATAGACAAAAATCTAAATGTGTATAAAATAACAGATTATTTTATGAACCTATAAAATTACCTTACAATCATCTGACGATAGAATTCATGAGAAGATTCAAATTCATAATCAAAGCAATATTTTTATAGACATAACATGGACAGTTTGGAGATAGTACAAAATATTGGAAAATACTGCTTTAAGCTGGGTCTCTTATTGTTGAACATGAAATACAAATCATCATCTTAAATAATAGAATTATTGACAGAAAAATATGTATTTATTATGAAATTGTATATTTTTACTAAGTTATTTTTTAAACCATTAATTGTAATAAATCAAGTTGATAAATCAATCAGTTTAACAATACTAAAAATTGAAAATTTTGTTAAAATGAAACCTTAAACAGGCTCTTCCCAAATTCCCTAACTCCTCAACTTAGTTATTTCAAGCGAAGTGTTTATGAATTGGGCAGAATAACATGTTTTTTTTTTTCTATTTTTGTCACGTCTATGACAAACTTTCATCGTCAAAGAAACAAGTTCCTTTCTTTGGATAATATAAAATATGGATAAAATAAACTCGTATCACATTCTTCAAAAAGGCTGATTCGTTAAATCAAATTTGCTCCAATACTTCTATTTGATTGGCAGTTATATCAAATTGAAACTGAAAAACAGTCCCTTATAAAGAAAGTTCTTATTATAACAGTAACTCCTTTGACATTATTTTGTCCAAGAAGTCAAAATATTAAAGTCATTCCACCTGTCTAAACTGTCATGGATGTTGAAAAAAAGAATATTTTTACATTAACTATATAAATATTCTCTAAATATTTTGTGAATTTTTTTAAAGGAAAAGCTATACTGCCTATTGTTAAATTCATAACTAAGAGAAAATAATAGTTTACGGCTGTAAACACTTATAAAGGTATAGGTTTTCAAAAGATCAAGGGCCCTATTACTTTGATAACCAAACGATCACTCAGAAAGTACGTTCCGGTAGTCTACCCTAAACAAGTAAATGTTTATTATAATACTAAACCATAACTGTTTTATCAACATATATTTCTCATAATTACATGCCAGTAGCCTTGACCGGAGGGTTCTGACGTCATCGCAAGATAACGGAGTCAAGCAACATCGAACGTGGCTGTCCCTTGGAAGGGTAACCGTCGTCTGAGCGATCCTGTCCTTGCACGCAGCCCGCCTTCCTGGTCACTGGTGGTGGTTCGGAAGTTACCCTTAAGCAGTTGGTCCCTAGGTTAAGTGTTAGAGAGGGCTTCTAGCCCTAACTTTGCCTGGTAAAATAAGACGATCTTTAACTTTAACTTCAATAATTAGGTTTTCATTTTAATTTATGGTAGTAAACACAAATATATGCGATACTAGGCAATTTTTAGGAGTTTTTAATTTGGCTATTCTGAAAAAATAAAATACTATTACTTTTAAATAATACTTTACCCTTAATCCTTAAAATATTTCACATTTTATATCGATTAAATTAAAACTAAACAGTTTCTTGAATGGATACATTTTTATGTCATTTTGTGGACATTTTAGTTATTGTATGTGAGAGAGGATGGTTGACGAAAATATTCCAACACTGTTACTTTTATTCCTCTGTTAATATGATAGACTCCAAAAATGTCAAATCACCTAAAATTGATCAACGAGTTCATGACTTGTCAATTCCTCATTCATAAAAAAAATCACGTACTTTTGAATTCAACAGTGACATTGCGTGATGAAGACTAACAACCTATATAATTTATAACGTTCATATTTTCGAAATTTTATTATTTTCAGCTAATACCTGTGTGAGTGTGTACCAGGTGCGCTTTAAATTAATGCGATCCATTGTTCAGGTAAGCTTTCCACAATCCTATGACTGACCCTAGCGTTTACCTTTCCTTTTGTTTGACTCTTTTTTATCAATCTACTTCAATTTGTAAGGGATTCAAAAATGCCCATTAAAACACATATCTATCACTTTATTAAAATCATAATTAACCAAAGTATAGTAATAGTTTTGATATTCTCAAATACCACAGTTTACATCCAGATCTCTTCAGACGAGATCTGAGTTGCAGGACGAGAATGTATGACATAGAGGACATTTCGTAGATTGTAACCTAACCTAACTGCATGTTGGTATCATGTATAATGGAGACAAAACAGGGTTAACGTCTTTCTAGACTACAAGATCAGATAATTATACCTTTAAAAAAATTATTTAATTAATTTGTGTAAAGGTTACTAATTCTTAAAAGACAGGTAATAATAGTTACTTCATTACAACTAAAACTATTAATTTAACTGAAAATGAGAACTGTGTATGGTCTCCATATCAGTCGGGTCAAATAGATAAGCTTCAGTCTATCCAGAGATGATTTATAAGAATGCTGGGTGTGAAGAATGGCTATGCCTATAGAGAGGTCCCTATTGCCGACATTGAAACCAACCTAGGTCTTATGCCTCTGATTTCTAGACGACAAGTTGCTGTTATTTTATTTCTCTATAAGCTGATCAATGGTGATATTGGTTGTCTTCATTTGCTACAACTGGTTAACTTTACAGTCCCCTCTGCTACTAGATCGCATTACCTTTTTGAGATCAGATACAGAAGTACAAACTACCTTCTTTATAGTCCTATTCCCAGAATACTGAGAGCTGGAAACGAGGCCTGCAATGTGGTGGATTTCTTCTCTGACTCCTTGGGAACTTTTCGACGTCTGGTCCTATCCCTGGTTAACCACAATGGAGAGTAGAGTCTTCTTTGTGCAAGTGGATTTGAATTGCTTTCTGGTGGAGTTAGTTTCTTTGAAGTGGGTGCTTGGTGGCTGTTTTAAAGGGCCACACTTGTGTTGTTGGGGGCATGGTCTCCCCACATTGCATATTTCACTTTTAATACCAGTGTAGTGTTGCTCCATCTTTAGGTAGCTGCATTAAAGGGCTACACCTGTGTATGTGGGGGCATGGTCTCCCCACTTTTCGCACTTTCCTACACCTATAAGCACTCTGGAATTTCACAATCCCTCCCCAAACTTCACGTATTTATATATAATTATTATTGTTACCTTTTTTATATTTTATTTATGTTATCTATTGTTATTTATTTCTACATTTATTACTTATTGTTATTTATATTATTGTATCTGTTATATCTGTACATTCTACTTGGGTTATTTATTTATTAGATTTTTGTTGCTGTTACTATTTGTAGAATTTATTGTATTGTCACACGATGGTTACACACTCCACTTATTATGCTATTGGACTGTTCAGACTATTTTAAATTGTTGTTACTGAAGTATTTGATTGTCAGTTATAGTTCATAATCATAGTAAGTAACGTGAATCATAGACTGCCATCTTGTATGTTATTGTACTTTTGTAAAATTGGTTAAACCGTGGGAAATAAAATAAAATAAACTTAAAAAAGTCTCTTAATATAGTTTTTAAAAACAGTGTTCATTGTTAAGTTGTGGAGGGATTAGTATATATATTTTATTTTCCTCCATGCAGTTTTATTTACGTCACGTGGCGTTCTTTACTGAATTATGACACAACCTACCTCCACACAGGAACACCCCTACTATACACGAACGTTGGTAATAGCTTACCCTCTCTACGAATACACGAACACTTATATCAACTGAATTTGGCACCCATACATGAATGTTATGATCTGGACCATACACAAACACTTTTCTGGTTTAAAATCATTTTCTTATGGTCCTGAATAAATATCATAAAAATGCACACTGATATTGTTAAATAGCATGCCAGTATTATTTCATAACGTTTTCTATTATATGTTGAGTTATATTAAAGCTGCTTTATGTTTCAAAACTGCATGTATTTTACGTTATAGGACCGTGACTTGAGGATCCAAATTCTTCTAGCTTGTAAAATAAAACATAAGTTATCCATTTATAAAAAAAAAAGATTAAAGATATATGAATCAGAAATGTAACCCACACAAACAATTAAGTAAAGTATTGGACATTTTTATAAGATCAAGTGTCCTGCAGAATAATAAACATGTTACAATGTTCATGTATTCTACAAGGAACTGTAAAAAGGTATATTAGTTTTGGAGTTTTGTGTCAGTTTTATCATATGTCAATAAAAAATATAAAATATTATGTTTATAGAAGTTTTGTTGCTTAAAATTGTTGTAAAAAATCTTATATCTCATAGCATTTTATAATTAAATAATGATTTACCCCAAGAGGCAACACTTACTGTATAGTGACAGGATGGAATGAAGTCTGTTGAGATAAAATGTTTATGATGCCAAAAATATTGTATAGAAATACAAAACTTAAGATATTGTTGAAACTTGAATTTAAACAGCTAAAATATATAAAAATGCAACTCCTGATATTGATTAGAATGCACTATTTTGATTTCAATGAAGGGTTTTCTTATTTTGAAAATATTAGCTTAACAGACTTTATTCGTGCACGTCACTATAGACATTTGATAAATATTATAATACAATATTGTATGAAAGGAAATTTTATGGTTCTGAACGAGACATGAAGATGCGAATCACCCCCAAGGTGAGAGATCTGTGAGTGAAAGTGGCACACGAAAAATCACAGTCCACATTGTGACCTGGTTCTGTTCATACTTAATGATCTGGTTATCAGCCCCAAGGTGTGAGAACTGTGGGTGACAGTAGCACATGACATATCACGGCCCATATGGTCACCTGGTCCTGAACGGGACGTTAAGCTGAGAATAAATAAATAAATAAAATGCCTTTATTTACAAGCGTTTTTCAGTACATAACTGTTTTACAGAACAACTCAAGTCAATGGCCTCAATACTAAGAAATAAATAATAAATACTAAGAACAGTGCAAGTTAATATTAAGGTATTATATATATATATAGTTTTCCAAAGAAACACAGAGACTTAAAATTACAATATACTATTGGGCTACGAAAAGCTCCTTAATTTTACTCCTAAATGAGCGTATACTACGTGATTTGGCTGGGGGGAGGTCATTGTTCAACTTTTGGCCGAAATAAGAAAAACTCCGTTTCCCAACTTCTAAATGGACCTTAGAGAAATGTAGTGAATTTGCATGGCGTGTACTACGCTGCGAGACCTCTTCCCGGTACAACAGCCTTTCGCTTAAGTACTGTGGCTCACTGTGTGACAGTACCTTGTGAATCATGCAGGAAGTTAGAATCCTGTATACGGTCTCCATAGGCAAGAAACCAACAGCCTCCCGAAAAGGAGAAACATGATCAAAACGTCTCAAATTGAAAATGAAATGAACTGCACTGTTTTGAAGCTTTTGAATTCGCTCTATGTCTCCACACGAGATGCTGTTACCGTATGCAGGGTAGCAGTAGTAAAATACTGACAAAATCAGTGATTGCATAATGTAAAACTTAGCGGATTCTGGTAGCAGGTCTCTAAAATGGTACAGAGCTCTCAGCCTACCCAGTGTACGTTGTGCAGAGTAAGTGACATGCTCAGTGAAAGTCAGGTCATTGTCTAGCACGACACAGAGAGTTTTGACTTTGCCGCTTACAGCCAAGCTTACACCACTGAAAATGATCTCAATACTCCTTGAGCTAAGGGACTGCACCAGAGTCTGTGGGGCAAAATGGAGAATCAGCCCCAAGGTATAACATCTTATGGTGACAGTAGCACATGAAATATCATGCCCTAAATGATGACCTTGTTTTGAATGAGACGATAAGTTGTGAGTCAGCCCCAAAGTATGATTTCTGTGGGTGACAGTGGCACTTGACATATGACGGCAACTGGGTGACGTGGTTCTGAACGAGACATTAAGCTGTGAATCAGCCCTAAGGTGAGATATCTATGGTTGACAGTAACACATGACATATGACGGCCCACAGAGTGACCTGGCTCTGTTCGTACTTAATGTTCTGGTCATCAGCCCTAAGGTGAGATATCTATGATTGACAGTGGGTCATGACATATGACGGCCCACAGGGTGACCTTGTTCTGTTCGTACTTAATGTTCTGGTCATTAGCCCTAAGGTGGGATATCTGTGACTGACAGTGGGTCATGAAATATGACGGCCCACAGGGCAACCTGGTTCTGTTCGCACTAAATGTTCTGGTCATCAGCCCTAAGGTGAGATATCTGTGATTGACAGTGGGTCATGACATATGACGGCCCACAGAATGACGTGGTTCTGTTCGTACTTAAGGTTCTGGTCATCATCCTCAAGGTGAGATATATGTGGTTGACAGTGGGTCATGACATATGACGGCCCACAGGGTGGCCTGGTTCTGTTCAAACTTAATGTTCTGGTCATCATCCTCAAGGTGTGAGATCTGTGGGTGGCAGTGACACATGACATATGACGGCCCACAGGGTGACCTGGTTCTGTTCGTACTTAATGTTCTGGTCATCATCCTCAAGGTGAGATATATGTGGTTGACAGTGGGACATGGCATATGACGGCCCACAGGGTGGCCTGGTTCTGTTCAAACTTAATGTTCTGGTCATCATTCTCAAGGTGTGAGATCTGTGGGTGACAGTGACACATGACATATGACGGCCCACAGGGTGACATGGTTCTGTTGAACTTAATGTTCTGGTCATCATCCTCAAGGTGAGATATCTGTGGTAGATAGTGGCACATGACATATGACAGCCCACAGGGTGACCTGGTTCTGTTCATACTTAATGATCTGGTCATCATCCTCAAGGTATGAGATCTGTGGGTGGCAGTGGCACATAACCATATGACGGTCCACAGGGTGACCTGGTTCTGTTCGTACTTAATAAACTGGTCATCATCCTCAAGGTGTGAGATCTGTGGGTGGCAATGAAACATGACATATGCCGGCACACAGGGTGACCTGGTTTTTTTCGTACTTAATGTTCTGGTCATCATCTTCAAAGTATGAAATTTGTGGGTGGCAATGAAACATGACATATGCCGGCACACAGGGTGACCTGGTTCTGTTCGTACTTAATGATCTGGTCATCATCCTCAAGGTGTGAGATTTGTGGGTGGCAATGAAACAAGACATATGCCGGAACACAGGGTGACCTAGTTCTGTTCGTACTTAATGTTCTGGTCATCAATTTAAGTCAATATATTTGTTTTGCTCTAACACACAATATTCTTCTTTGTTTTGAGCTATATAAAACTGTCCCTAACTAAAAATTGTTGTAATAATAATAATAAAAATTAAAAGAGATAGTTTATCCCACCTACTATGAATATATGTATTTTAGTTATAATAATAATAAACATGTTTTTTTTCGGGCTTTAAGGACAAATGATTATGTTTAGTATCTTACAGGAATGATAATAAACAAAAATAGTTTAATTTATAAGTATTTTCTTAGTTCGCATCCTATATTTTCGTAGAAATGCAATCTAGATGAATAATACAAAAGAGATTATGTAAATAACTATAGTTAGGTAGAAATAAGTGTGACTGATTTCCCCACACACCCGTTCATGCAAGTACGGTGGTATTAGCCCACCCACCCATCCATTCAAGTACGGTGGTATTGGCCCACTCACCCGTCCATGCAAGTACGGTGGTATTGGCCCACCCACCCGTCCATGCAAGTACAGTGGTATTGGTCCACCTACCCGTCCATGCAAGTACGGTGGTATTGGTCCACCTACCCGTCCATGCAAGTACGGTGGTATTGGTCTACCCAACCGTCCATGCAAGTACGTAGGTATTGGCCCACCCACATATCCATGTAAGTATGGTGGATTAGTCCTCCCACCCGTCCATGCAATTACGGTGGTATTGGCCCACCCACCCGTCCATGCAAGTACGGTGGTATTGGTCCAATAGACCACACAAACATGTACAGCAATGATTGTTTTGAATTAAAAACGAAATTTATATCTGTCACGGTGATCAATTTAAATAAACCATTTAACCGTTTTCAGACCAAGTGGGACTCGTACGGAATGAAGAATCCTTGGTAAACGTAGTTTACTGAAATTTATCACCATAACATCTGTCCAATTTGTACTTAAAATGTAATAAATTGGTGTTTTGTAACATTGGTTTTCATTTTATTAATATATATTAAACTCATAGTCTATTTATACTATGTTTAATATATGTTTCCAAACAGCACTGCAATTGATTTTTACTGTGTATACTATTACAGGAAAATCTTTTTCTTTAAAATTGCACTACGTAATCCAATATTAATTTCCATTTTTTAAACCTTCTATTGCACCCCACACCCTCATCAAACTCAAAATATTACGTCCACATTTTCTTACCTAATAAATGGTCAAGGAGTATTTACATTTGAGAATGGTACAGTAAGCAATCAGTTCAAAACAAACTTAGTATTTAGCACAAAAATAGTTTTAGTTCTCACTATTAACATATTTACTTTATTACGTAAGTACAATGCGATTAAAAGGGAGTTCTAATGAGCAAAGAGGAAGAAATTCAACCATTTATAGTGAATATACGTGTAATTTAATTATTTTCTCTGTGACAAATAATGTTCTATTTCTTTTTCACTTTCTTCTAGATTTTTAATTATCTATACTGTGGTACTAATCATATTACTTAAGTCTTGGAGGAACTAAAGCCCATATATGTATCAAATAAGTGAACTAACAATGGATAAGCCAAATAGATTGTTTTTCTTGCAAGACTTCAGATCCAAGTTGTAGATGGTGTTTTAGAAGTTTCCAATTAAAGTAGTCCATCCGTCTTCTCTCTGAAAGTAATCTGTTCTTTATCAGTCAAAGTTTACTTGCTAACATTTATATTAATTAGCTTTTGTATTTGTCGGTCAATACACTTTATAAATTGACTCAACAGATAAACTATACATTTGTATTATGTTGCATTATTAAATGTAATAAAGGTCTATTTTAGGTGAAAATGTACCCTGAAAAAACGTACATGGCTTAAGGGTTTTGCAATTCAGTAATTATTAGAAGGGGCGATGATTTCATAATTTACCACAAAACTACTTAAATACAATATTACCACTATATAAAGCGTACACAGTAAGTGACAAAAATAAAATAAGGTGTATGGTTCATTAAAAAATATATTACATATTTTTAATAATTGTATGATACAAACCATTAACCTTTCTACTTTAAAGAGTTTAAATGTATAACTAAAGATAGCTATTAGAAAGCTAAAGTTAAGGGCCCTTTCATAGTAAACGGTTCTTTACAATTTTATTCCATTGAGACCAGTTTTTAATTACCCATTGTTGAAACTTTTGTTTCATTCCGTTAAAACGATCAAGAGTGACTTGAGCAATTAATAACTCACATTATACAATGTCTCTTTTCTGTATAATACACTCTTATACCTAATATACGAGAATATTGGGATAATACTACTAATTTATTAATTTGATGTAAGACACAAACATTGTTTCAAATATATTTAGATAATACGATATATTATTATATACTTCCTTAATAAAAATATAAATTTCATACTTTTCAATTATCTGTAATTATAATGTTAGGTATTATTAAGTATCAAACTATAATTTTATCATAAATAATTTTTGAATAAAGATATTATTAAATAATCATTGGATAGAATTTGAAATATTTAAATTATTCTAAAAACCATTTTACCATTTTATGTTTGTCAGTGTAATGGGTATTAACACCACTAAAATTATTACTTTTTTATTATTATTATTTTTAATAGTATATATTTACATATTTCAAATTTTCGATTTGTTGTTATCATACTAAATATTTAAAATTTGGAAAGTTACGTACTAATATCCCTATTCCAGGAGTAGACACATAATAAGTGCTTTATATATTAATTAACATTTGAAATATGTTATTTAACATATTATCTGTAACATTTATATAGTTAGGAAGACTTTTTAGTCGATGCTTATATAATATTTTTCTATTATACCATTCGAGAATTTCACAAGATGTAATAAATTAAATTATGGATAAATGCCTAAATATAAACTATTTTTCATTTTACTTAATTAAATTACCAAATGCTACGTCAATTGCTCATATATGATATAAAAACTGAAATTAATGTTATTTGGTAGATTTACGTGTTGATCTTTATTCGTTTTTCCATTATCTATCAATCTTTTTTTATAACTGGATATTTAATTCCAACCACGGAATAAACCTTTGAACATTTAATGAAAATTACCGTTAACACTAAAAAGAAACCCGCTATATTATAAAACGTACAGTCAAAACTGTATTTGCAAGAAAGTTTACTGTTACAAGTATTACATTCTTATAATGTCTTTTTATAAAATATTTAACATACTGTGTTTTTTGATATACATTTCAGTTAATATAACCATTTTATGTGACATTTGATTAATTTTTTACGGTTTTTTATACCATCAATACTTTGCACGTAAATACAGATAAACTAAATACATGCTTTTTTAACTTTATTTTTGTTAATAACAACAATATATGGAAGCTTATTATTATTATTTTAAAACGTACTAAGGTGGATTTATGAAGTGGTAGTTTTATAATAGTTTCTTTTTTACGTCTTAAAACGTATTCCACAGTGAGAAGGCAATGGTTTATATAACTTGTTTACCTCAGAAGAGATATGAACCGGAAAACAGTGTATTATGTACGTTTATGGAGACATTGTTCCAGTGTATCATAATGTTGCATTATGCATCAGGAAGCTATATCATTGCTAGCTATTTTAGTGATTGCATGTTTGAGTGATTCTATGTGATATTCAATAGTACTCTACGTAAATATGTATTTTGATATTTACATACATTTCCTCCACTGACTTACGACTTAAATATCATGCTTGTATTGAACATATATAATAATATGCACGTAAAAATAATATACTACCTAGATAAACAATTATATACTTGTACTAATAGTTTAGATCTGTTTTACCTCGTCCATTTAGTAAAAGAAAGTAATACATATTGGTTTTTTTCCAAAGCATATAATAATTTTTACTTCTTCCTTAGGATATAAGTAGTCCCTCATTAATCCGACACAATTCAGATCAGGTATGTGTTGGATTAGTGAAAAAGCCAGATATCTGGAGTTCAATTGCAAAACATGCTTAAATTACATAATATAATGTATATTGTAACTAAACAAGTAAATTTTTACAATAAAGTTGTACAATAGTTTCAAAGTAAGAAATGTATGGTACACCAGTTGAAATGGTGTTATATAACACTGTTGCATATGCATGATAAACAATTTAAAAAGCTTACAACAATTGAAAACAAAAATCCTTTAAAGCTTCGTAAAAAAGAAAAAAATAGTTAAAATAAAATGTAAGTATAATTAAAATTTAAAATAAATTAAAAATGACTAAGAGTTGTCTTGTGCTGACAGAATATTATATTTAAAATGTATTTTCAATAATAATTCGTATCATTATTTTAATTCAATGTTTAATGTCTAAACAAAGAAACTCTAATATATTCAACTCATTATAAAAACGTTTTAATTATTTTACACTATAAAACTAGAAGCCTAATCATATTCATAAAGTGATATGAATTGTAAACAGAATGAAATTTTGCCATCAGGTGTTTTTATCAGGCAGGAAGTGATAAAAAGGGCATGATAAACAAGGGTGGGGCTTAGGCTGCAAGGACGATCTTCTTCTTTACTGCCTTTGGAATTCTAATGTTGTCTGTTCTTTCCTGATAGTACTGATAAGGAAATAGGCCGACTGTGGGCAGATATTTTCTTACGAAGTTATTTTGTTTAATTTACGGTTTGACAAAATTATTTTGTTTTGGTCAGAAATCGTTGTTTCATTGTTCTGTTTATTGGCAATTTTCACTCCTGAAACATTCCTGATATGAAAGCTATCTCCCCCTTTGGTTTTATGGAACCAGAACCGGTTCTGGTTCTTTTATAAATAACGATAGAACTGGCCGGATTATTGGGGGGGGGGCGGACTGGCACAGGGCCGGATTATAGAAGGACTACTGAATATTTTATTATATGTGATAATATTCACTATTCTTAAAGTGTTTTAAGAAAACAAACACAACATTTCTATGGGTATAAACTACAGTAGTTCTCAGGTGTTACTACTATAGTAAACAAAACTATTCAAAGATAACAGAGCCCGTTATGCAGTCAAGGTCTTAAAAAACTTACTCTAGTTCATTTGTTTTGCGTCCCACAGATCCTTCTGAGGTTCACAATATAATATTAAGCTTAAGAAACTCTAATTCTGCTGGGTACGATGGCATAACACACAGAGTTATTCGCCATTGTGCACCATATGTCAACAATGCCCTTGCAGAGGTGATTAATACGTCATTCTCGGGGGGGCATTTCCACAAGACCTCAAACAAACAATATTAAGGCCGATATATAAAGGAAGGTGACTCGAGTAAGCCTGAAAACTGGCGTCCGATTGCTAATGTTTCGACCAAATCTAAAATATTTGAGTATGTATTTGTTCATAGGCTATTAAACTTGTTAACAGAACAAAATATGTTATGTAAGGAACAGTATGGGTTCACGAAGGGTAAAAACACAACTGATGTAATGGTCGATTTCGTCACGAAAATAATTACAGCACTGGATAAAAAATCTAAAGCCATAGGCGTATTTTTAGATCTACAGAAGGCATTTAACTGTTTAAACCACAATATACTTTTTGAAAAACTCTACAACCTTGGAATCCGTGGTTTGCCTCTAGAATGGATTAAATCTTGTCTTACTAAAAGATGTCATAAGGTTAATATAAATAACATGCAGTCCGATAATCACAATGTAACATTCGGAATCCCTCAAGGTTCTGTTTTAGGCCCGATTCTTTTCATTCTTTATTTGAATGATTTGCCTAAAATGTTTCCAAATCTACTTGCTACTTTTTACGCCGATGATATATCCCTTGTTTTTATGAACAAAATTTTAAGTAGTTTGGAAATAGAACGTTATTTGCAGCTCTCCGAGCTGTACCAATACCTAAATAGTAATAATCTCCATGTAAATGCTTCCAAGACGAAATGCTTGTTTTTTTCACAAAATATTCATGACGAATTAGATCCCTGTATTTTCATGAGTGATAATGAATTGTCTTTAAGTGATGAGTGTAAATATTTGAGATTGATTTTCGATAGATTTTTTTCTTGGTCTCCGTATATTGATCTACTTTGTTCTAAATTGTCCAGTCAACTATATTTGTTAGGTAGACTCGCGAATTACAAAAATAATTTCCTGATGAGATTGATATATACTTCTCTTATAGAGTCTAGCCTAAGATATGGTGTAGTGCTATGGGGCTCAACTTCTCAGAAAAATGTCTTGAGAGTCTTCCAACTTCAAAAAAGAGCCATCCGAATGATGGCGGGAGTCAATAGATGGTCTTCCTATAGAGAATTATTTAAATCTTTTAATATCTTAACCCTACCGTCAATATACATATTTGAAGTTATAATATTTTATAGATTTAAGTAGGATACTGTTCTAACGGGCTCTGACATACATTCTCACAACACTCGCTACAGGAACACACACAGACAGACTTCTCACAGACTTCAGCTCGCTGCTAAATTGCCACAAAAGTTAGGCCCGAAACTATTTAATAGAATACCGAGCCAAATTAGGAACGAAACGGACCCTAAAAATTTTAAGACATTGCTTGAGAGTTATTTGTTAGAGGCTTCTTGTTACTCAGTCGTTGAGTTACTTAAGCCAATGCTGTCAATTTAAGATCTCAAATATATATTTTTATGTGATACGTTAAGTTAAATTCCATGACGCTTGTAATACAATGTATATTGTCTTTTACAATAAAGAATTTTGATTAGATTAGATTTGATTTGATTAGTCTACATTTACAACTAGATTTTTTCCAAACTCTATATAAAATGAGAGTGCCTTAGGACAACATACATATAGGCTATGGTTGACTGTTAAGAGAGTAACGTGATCTAACAATATATCACACATAACACCATTGTAATAACATAGAAATAATTAGAAGCATTGGAAATATCCAATCATTTTCTACCAATTATGAATAGTCTAATAAAAAAGAAACTTTAAAATATTCATTAATAGCCCTCCATAAATTTCATGAAAATTGGGACACAAGATAAATAGTACAAAATCTGTTATCATTAAATGTAACCGTTTAATCTGTTTTCTTTATTAGCTAAAAACCTAATTGTTCGTAATAGCCCGCACCAATTTTTTTAATTTATTTATTCTAAACAATAGTAATACAAAAAAAACTTTCTTATCAAAGACATTTTCCTTAAAACAGTATTTCTAATTTAGTTTTGTACATAGATTTATCCATATGAAATATAAGAAATAAACATGTAAAATAAGAATAATAGAGTGAATAGATAATATGAATTTAAATACAAACTACTATTTTCAGTTGATTCTATAAAAAATTATACTAAAGAATTTGAAAAATTTTAAACATGTCTATTTTTAGTCAAATGTTGCATAGTTATTTTATAAAACTCAATTGAACATTATTTGGGGGGATTTATACGAACTGCTTACTATTTATAGAATACATATTTTTTATGTGTGTCTATTTTTTATTCTACAATATGACATCAATTCGCTGAGAAGTAATTGTCACGAGTACATTTGATAACCTTATTACTTGCATAGGTTTGTTACGGGGAGAGCTATTAATATTTCACGAATAAGATTTTGGACTTATAATTAAACATACAATTAAAACGTAAAACTCAAATCCCTTATCCAAGTATATAAATTGTCATAACATCAGTTTCTACCAATTAATTGTATGTCTTTCTTTTTTTATATAATAAAATATATATATATAAAATAATAAAAATTCGTTTAAACAGTTTCTATACATGGCATGAACGCATGAATAACGCATATGAATAATATGCGTTATTGTTCATAGTTATGTATTAAAACAGATTTTATGTGTTTATTTTTCAATACAAAATATCCAAAGGCAAATTAATACCAAAATAAATCAATGTTTGCTACAGTTTTGTAAGTTAGATAAAGCGTAAGATCTTATAACTACAAATAATTAACATACTGAGTTGTCTATTAAATATTGTAGTTTTTTTGTTTTCTAATTATTTTCATTATAAATACAAAAAATATGCGAATATGACTGAAAGGTACGAAACTAGATTAGATTAATTTCAGTGTTTATTGAAGAGCCCATAACGTATTAGACATGTGACTGCGTGCTCAGACTGACTTAATCTGGCTTACTACATATAATTTTGCTTAAAACTTTCGTGTCAACAATCAATACCCCTATTCTATAAGCTGGTTGCATCGGTATAAAGGTTAGTTTAGTATTGAATTTTTAGTAAAGTTTAGGTTTCTAAGTAAGTTGAAAGCTGTTAAAAAAAACAAGTTAAGGGAATATATACATGTCTAACATATTGCGTTAGATTTATTTATTTATATATTTTAGGTATAACTGTGCGATAGTTTTACGTATCTAAATATTTATTTCATTCATAATATGTATATTTAATAACAGTTTAGTAACAGATACAATACGTGTGGTCATATCATAATAAACTGCAAAATAAGGATACTCAGATTCATTTTCCCTTGTACTTTATAATTTATTATTTTCTCGTAATGATATTTTGGAATAGCTAACTAATACCGTTCATGAAGCATGCTTTCAAGATACGCAAAGTTTATTTGAAGCATCGTTATGACATCTTTAAATTGTTATCTTAGATTTTTATTAAGTATTAACAACAGTACAGTATGTAACTTTTGAGTATAGCATTTATAATCCAGGTCCTAGTAATGGTCTTTATAATATCTTACAATATTTTTATTTAGTTATGCTTTGTATGCATATCTTAAAAATAATAAATATTACGGTTTAATAAATAAAACCAACCACATAGGTATCGTACAAATAAAAACCTAATTCCAAGCACTGACAAAAATGTATTTTGGCTATGAAATAAAATAAATCTGTATCTAGCTACATATGATTTATTTTAGTTACTACAGTGAAAACCCGATTGTCCGTCACCCTATTTTCGCCAGGTTCTGTTATCCGTCAGTGTCTGGGTTCATCACGCCACGATATGACAGTTTTCCATATGACTTTTTCCGTCTGGAACACGATATTCCACTCCAGCCGAAAACCCTCAAAACCTATTTCCAACGGCCGTCATCCTAAGGACTCGCTGCTGTCTACCAGATAACATCGT
>JAQJVL010000465.1:547152-704521 GCA_035578905.1 Stictocephala bisonia | reverse complement strand
TGCCTTATTACATACTGATCTAAATATCTTACTGTAGGTTTTAAAGTAGTTTAAAAATTTAATATCATTTGTTATTTTTAACAAATTACTAAGTTCCTGTTTTTTTCTACTCAATATTTTATCCCACAAGTAACCCATTTCTTGGAAAAAATTGTATTTGCACTATGGCAATTGTAAAACCTAAGTGGAAAGCACTGTTCAAATTTATTCTTAATGTTTAGGTAAAGATATTGAAGTTTTGTTGTGCACTTTTAAGGTGGGATGGATTCCAATGTATCTGTCTTATTTCTGTAGTGAATTGAGCTATAGACAGCAGATAATATTCTTTTTTTTTATTTATATTTTGTATTATTAATATCAGCAGACTAGCTGATATCTATCCAGATTTAGGAATCATATCAGCAGATTTAGGTCAGAAGCACCATATGTCAGCTGGGGTGGCGGTTGTATTTAGGGAAATGTTTGGTAAACCTTCTGCTAGAGATTATGTGTCCTCAAAACTGACTTTCCAGCAGTTATAAGATAAACCATGAAGCCGGGGTTTATGGTTTAGTCACAAAACCAAAATACAACACTAAACCGAATAAGGAGGATTATGACTCTGCTTTTAACCAGTTTTTAAAAGATTTTAAGGAAAGGGGTTTCAAATATCTGATTCTCTCTCCCATGGGTTGTATAAGAGACAAGATACAACTTGACCATTTTGTTGCCAATCTTAGCAAATTTCAACAAGAAACACGAGCCACCATTAACATTATATTATATAGTAAGCATTGGAACGAGTCAAGAATAGGACTTTCACATGAAGATTTTTTAAATAGTTTAAAGAGAACAATCTGTGAGTTCAAGACATTGCCACAAAGCCTGCTGAATCAAGACTTAGACTCATCAATCATATCAACACCTTCACCATGGCGAGGATGGCCAAGTCCAGAGCTTGCAACCTCTGACCTGACAGGGACTCCTTCCCTGATAGTTGTTCCAGGAGTGCCATCCTATAGTGAAGCAGTCAAGGGGGTAGCTGTTGACTCTAACTTGAAAAAATACACTACTGCTCTTCGTCTTGTGGATGATTATGAGCTTGATGCTCCTACAAACCATCAAGGATCAGCAAGTTGTTTTGGAAGTGATGTTTTTAATAATTTGCTAAGTGAAATTTCAGGTTCTGATACCTTGAATGATGAATATTTATCAAGTGTTGGGACGAATGAGTCATTTTTGCATGTAAATAATTGTCAAGTAAATACTGATAATACTCCACATAACAAAACAGATCAATCTATGACAAATTTTCCTTTAATTCATTCAAAAGATGTAACATAACGGATAAAGATGTTTATATGCTTAAGAAAAAAAAATTAATTACAAAAATTACCATATTTCACCAAAATATTGAGAGTTTAGTTAGTCGTCTAGAATCTCTACAAATTCTTTTGTTTGAAATTGATCCCACAATAGTTATTCTGTCAGAACACAATGTTAAGGATAGTGAAATTAATAGCATAAAAATTAAAGGTTATACCTTGAATGCTTTTTATTGTAGAAAATATAGTAATAAAGGGGGTGTTATGATTGTTTCTAAAGAGAATACCAAATACAGACAAATAGTTTTAAATGATTTAATTGATACAAATATATGTGAGGACAAAATATTTGAATTTTGTGCTACAAAATTTATTTTTGGTTCTTTTCAATTTATTGTAATAGGAATATATCGTTCACCCAGTTCTAATTTTTTTGAATTCTTGGAAAGATTAAACATTTTAATATTGAGAATTGTAAAGAAATGTCCTAATATTGTAATATGTGGAGATTTTAACATAAATGTCTTGATTAATTGTAGAGAAACAAGAGAGTTCAAAAATATATTAAGGAGTCATGGGAATTAGTTATTTGATAGATTTTCCTACTAGAATATGTGATACAGCTGAGACATGCATTGACAACATCCTTACTAATTTACCCAAAGATAAGCTTAATGTTAGAGGATTGATTACAAATTTATCAGATCACGATGCTCAAGTTCTTGAATTGGATAACCCTGCTTTGAGTTCTAACAATTATAAAAGTTTAAATTTTTTCAAAAGAAAGTTTTTAGAAAATAATAAAAAGCTATTTCTTGATATGATATCCAAGGAAAGCTGGATTAATGTCTATAACTCTAATGTATATGATAAGTTTGATTGTTTTTTTGGTATATTTTTTATTGCTTTGATTTTTGCTTTCCAAAAGTAAAATGTAGGGAACAAATTAAAAGCAATAATTGGATATTAGTTGAATTACTAAAAAATAAAGATGAAATTACTAATTTGACAAAAATGTATAGACGTTTGAAAACTCCTGAATTGAAGTTTATGATTCAAAATATGAAAAAAAAAATACTATACAAATGTTATTAAAGCTAAACATGACTTTTATAGCTCTTTGTTAAGTAGATCTAGTAATGTTTGTAAAACTTCATGGAAAATTATTAAAAATGAAATTGGTCCTAAAAATGATGTAAAACAGAAAAACTTTAGATTAAGATCTAATGGTACATTAGTGACTAATCCTAGTGATGTAGCTAGAGTATTCAATGATTATTACAATAGTCAATAGTCAATAGTCAAAAATCTTTATTCATATTATGCACAGGGTGTACAATGAATAGTGTCATAGTTGTTCATATGTACAGTATATAACACAATATACAATATAAAACAACGTTATATTACCCTTAGTAATAACAGAAAATAAACTTAATTAAGAATGTAAAATCTAGAGAAAGGTGGAAAGTTCTTCTGTGGAATAAAGTGCTCTATTTATTAAATAATCTTTTAGTTTATTTTTAAACCTGAAATCTTTTTCATCTTTAATATTTTTTGGAATGGATTTCAAAAATATGTTACCAATGTATGTAGGTTTCTTTTCGAAGAATTTTAATCTGTGGTCTTGGAAAAACTCATTCCTTCCTCTGGTACCGTAGGCGTGAGTGGGCAATCTATTATTGAGGTTCGAGTTTTGGAATTTTGCGGTGAGAATGGTTTCAAAAATATATTGACTGTATACCGTAAAGATTTTTAGATTTTTAAAGTGGTCCTTCACCGACTCGTCAATTTTAAGTTTTAACATAATACGTATAGCTTTTTTTTGTTGTTTTAATTAGATAACATGGTCGATACTCAAATCATTTTCCAGTTGAAATCTGTCTGCCCTGCAGGTAGTTTTTGTCTTTATCAGACAAATACTACTAGTAAAAAATTCTCCCCTACATTTTTAACTGAAAAGGAAATGAATTGTATAATCAACTCATTTGATAGCAAATACTCTACGGGTTATGATGAAGTTCCCATGCCTATAATTAAGATTGCTAAGGTCCATTTAATAAAACCATTAACGCACATAATAAACTCATCTTTTGTTTCTGGAATTTTTCCAAAACGGCTAAAAATCTCAAAAATCAAGCCCCTTTTTAAAACAGGTAACCCCGAAAGCGCAGAAAATTATAGACCACTATCACTTTTGTCTTCATTTTCTAAATTATATGAAAAGGCAATGGCCAATCAGCTGATTAGATATCTAGAAGACAATAATCTTATTACAAGTGAACAACATGGTTTCAGATGTGGCAAATTAGCAATAAGCGCCTCTATTGAATTTATTGAATCAGTCATTGACTCTATTGATAAGGGTGAAAACACTATTGGGGTTTTTATGGATCTTAGTAGAGCATTTGATAGTGTTTGTCATAGTAGGTTACTTGATGTTCTTCAAAACTTGGGTATAAGAAATCATGCACTTTCTTGGTTTAGGTCATACTTACTTGACAGATCGTCTTATGTTGAAATAAATCATTTGAAATGTAACAACCTAAGAACATTTAATTCACTTAAGACCACTTTACGTTATGGAGTCCCTCAGGGATCTATTTTAGGACCACTTCTGTTTTTATGTTACATTAATGGACTTCCCCAGTTTTTAAAATCGAATGCTAGCTGCAAAGTCACTTTATATGCTGATGATATAGATTTAAAATTGTCCAGTCAAAAATTACAAGATTTAGAAATTAATGCATATTGTAATCTTACAGCTATTAAACAATATCTAGCAAACTTAAATTTAGTAACAAACCCTAATAAAACTAAATATATTACATTTACTGCAAATAAAAGAATATCTAGCAGAAGTGATACAAATATCTTTATAAATAACAATGCTTTAGAAGAAGTAAATGAACTTAAATTTCTTGGATTACAAGTTGATAAATATCTTACTTGGGACTCACATGTCAATAACATTTACAAAAAAATATCAACTGGACTATTTGCTCTTAGAAAATCGGCTCGGCTTTGTGACTTAATTACACTGAAATCTGTATATTTTGCTTTTATCCATTCACATATTTCTTTTGGAATTTCTGTATATGGAGGAACATCAACTGAAAATTTAAACAGAATTTTGAAAATGCAAAAAAATGCTCTTAGGATTATGCTTAAATTGAAATGGTTTGAGTCGGCCAAGCATCATTTTCCTGCTTTGGGAATAATGACAGTTTTCAGTGTTTATATACTATCAGTTAGTATTATCAATAAAATGTAATAGTACTATACTTCATACTCTGGGACATCATCATAGTCATAATACGAGAAATAAATTCAATATTGCTTTCAATTCACATAAGTTAAAACTTTACGAAAAAAAACTAACTATGCGGGAGTCAGATATTATAATTATTTGCCACAATATATAAAAGATATTACAAGTTATGACAAGTTTTAAAAAACAAGTTATGACAAGTTTTAAAAAAAACTAAGGATTTTAATGATTAACAAACCTCTTTATTCATTAGAGGAGTATTTTTATTAATATAATATTTTATTGACATATTGAGGTAAATGATGATACTAAGTGTTTATGATTATAATATAATATGTTCTATGTACCTATAATATCTGTTTTAAATAAATTTTGTATGACGCCATTCTGTACGCATATGTGCTAGCTGAATAAAGTTATTTTGATTTGATATATTCTATATTAACTTTGAAACATGTTTTTTCCCTCTCCTGTTGATATGAAAACCTTGGCTAGTATGATAACGCCTTTCTAACATGTAAAGGTCTAGAATGTGAGCATTAAGGTACTGGACACAATTTTCTTATGTTATTGTTGATTTCTGCCCGCAAACTGTGTTTCTTATCGTTGTTATTATGATCGTAGCAGCAGAAAAGGGTAGCTATTATTATATTTGTGTTATACAAACTCTTTACTGTATTTTCAAAACAAATGTTGAGTTCTGTTATCAGCTGGTGTTGGTTACCACTGTGATTGGCCACATCATTGCAACCACCCATCACTACAACCCAGTCCTCATTGCCGAAGCTCATTAGTTCTGGATCATTTCCTACTGACTTGTTCACAGTTTCCAGAGGTGCTCCAGACTGTACATAGCCATACAAATTAGTATTCACACCCATCAGAACGTATTGGTGGTTAATTAAATCCTTGCCTGGTTATCCGACAGTAATAAAAGATTTTTATTACTTTTTGTTACTTAAGTTGGAGAATTTAACATTGAAGACCTGTGGGTTTTGGATATCTTGTTTGGAGTTATTGCTTTAGTGTTCATAATCTTAATAGTTTTAGTTTTCTCACTTGTGTTTTTTTGTAGCGTTTAAGTGGAGAGAACATATTAGAACGTAGTAACTTTCTTTTAAGTTAAAAAAATTAATTTCAAACATTATTAACTTATGTTTTAGCATCCCAAAAGTGCATTAAGAATGTATAAATATGCAAATATACTTATTAAAACAATAAACCTATAAGTAACTTTTTTGTTGGAAACGATCCATACAACAAACCTATGAAGTTTGGACGTCGACTTTTGGGACACCCTGTAAATCATATATATCTAATTTATAACTAATGATTTTGGTCGAAGTTTGAGATATTAATGAAAGAAAGCAAGTGTTGAAACAGAATTTGTTAGTAAAAAAATATATTTGTGGTACTATTCCATGAGTTTGTGATTTTTATTTTTCATTTTAAATATTTCGTTTTGAATATGTGTTGAATTTTTTTGTTTTATATGTGTATATGAGCATATAATTAAAATGGAACTACTAATTTTTATCCATTATTAACATAAAACTAAATATAAATGAACATTTAATAGGCCTATTAATAATATACAATTGAACAGTCAATACAGTACTAATAATATGTGAACAATTTGAGGTACAAGGTAGCATGCTTTATGCCTGATCCACTTGTTGCTTTTGCCACATAAACATGGATGGCTTTGGGACATGTGATGCCAAGTGTTGACGCAAGTTGGCAAATCTTAGAAGGAAGATCGTTCGGTCTCTGGGATAGCTCGTTCTAGTAAACAATGGGCCCCGGCTGCCGATCCCCAGAGTGAGAGACAGCGAGAGATGTTCCTAGCCTCGTCACACACTTACATCGACAGTTCACACAAGGGCGGCAGAACTACTTTTCAGACGGCACGCGCAGCACCGGATAAAAACGATACAGTTCCTTCATAGTACCTCTATACGCCACGAGTTTTGGAACGCTGGGTTCAACTGCGACATTCGAATTTGGTATGGAAGACTCTTAACATTACGTTCTTATGGAAGTCGGAGAGGTGTGACATCACCTCCACGCACATGTAGCATTGCGGGTCTTTAATAAAATATAATGGCAATTTTACTGTATTTACAACTTATTAATTAAAAAAGGATGAAGAATTCAATTCAATTCAATTCAAAATCTCTTTATTCCAATCATGTTACATACGTACAGGAATAGTGTCTTATACTTAAGTTAGCCTAAATATTTGAACCATACATTAATTGAAGTTGGCATATTACATAATCTAATAGAGTTATTTGAGTAAACTTATTAATAAAAAAAGTTCTTAGTTTCTATAGATTGGCAGTTTTACTTACTCTTGATTTGTTAGCATAAACTCCTCAATGCTATAAAGAGGGTGATTTGTTAGGTAGGTTTTTAGGTGATTTTTAAAAGTTTTTGTATTACATTCTTTTTTTATATGACCAGGTAATTTTGATAAAAAATGTTGCCCAATGTAGTTTGGTTTTTTTTTGTAAAATTCTAAATTTGGGGTTTTGGTAATTGTTAAAGTGCAATTTCGGGTATTATAATGATGTGGCGCTCTGAGTTCTCGTTTTGGTAATTCTGTTGCTGTAAAATGTAAAATAGTTTGATAAATATATAGACTGTAAACAGTCATGATACCCAGCTCAGCAAATTTACCCTTGACAGTGTCATCCCACTTGAGCCCCAACATGATTCGTATGGCCTTTTTTTGGGCTATTAATATTTGGTCCATCTTTGCTTTAGTAGCAGAACCGTACAGTACAATGCCAACATGGGATTTGGCTATTAATATTTGGTCCATCTTTGCTTTAGTAGCAGAACCGTACAGTACAACTCCACATGGGATTGGATCAGTGAGAAGTATATAATTTTAAGGGTTTTAAGTGTACAGAATAATGACATTTTCTTTAGAGCAAAAATACCAGTTGATATTTTTTTCAAAACTTTATCTACATGTAGATCCCAATTTAGATTTGCGTCTATAACTAGCCCAAGAAAGGTTGTGTATTGTGTTTGCTTAATGTTTTGATTATTTATGAAAATTTGGGGTTTTGTTTTAAATTTACATTGCTTAGTGCTAAAGGAAACAACATTTGTTTTATTTATGTTAAGGAGTAAATGCTTTTCACCCAGAAATTGATTTATTTGTTCTAAATCATTAATAGCAGTAGTTTCAATGTCATTTTCATTTTCCCCTGATACCAAATAGTTGGAATCATCTGCAAACAAATATATTCTAGCTCTTCTCCCACCAATCACATCAGGGAACCCCTTTAGATAACAAATAAACAATAGAGGTCCCAAAACAGATCCCTGCGGGACACCATGAGCTGTTCTCTGAAGCGATGATTTATTATATTCGTACTGGTTTTTAAAATTTTTACTTTTTAATTGAACAAATTGAAATCTATTTGTGAGGTAGGATTTAAACCAAGTTAGTTCTTTTCCTTTGATGCCAAGGCCACACAAAACCTGCAGTAGGCTCTCATGGGAAACACTGTCAAAGGCACGGCTAAGATCCATGAATACTCCAGCAACCGATCTCCCCTCGTTTATAGAATTAATTATTGACTCTACAAAGTCTGTTGCAGCGGTCACTGTGGATCTACCAGGACGGAAGCCGTGTTGTTCTCCATCCAGTAGGTTATTTTCCTCTAAAAAGCTGAGTAATTGGTCTTTTACTACACGCTCATATATTTTAGAAATAGTTGGCAGTAAACTGATTGGACGGTAACTCTTTACATCCCGAGTATCACCCTTTTTATACACTGGTACAATCGTAGCTATTTTTAGCTTATTTGGAAAAATTCCAGTAATTAGAGAGGAGTTTACGAGATGTGTCAGTGGCTGTAATAAATGGTCTATGCCTTCTTTTACTAATTTGACTGGTATCTCATCATACCCTGATGAGCTCTTATTTGGGAGTGCCATTATAATTTCTTTTAATTTTTTTTTTCTTCAATGTATTTAAATCTGAAAGTTTTATCTGTACAATTTAATGTTTGAGAACTGTGAACAGGTTGTCTATTTGTTTTTAAATTAGGCAGAATTAAACTATCAACAGCATTAATAAAGAAATTATTAAATAGAGAACACACTTCTTTGGCATCCGAAATTTCATTTTCCCCATCAAAGAGTACTATATTATTGAATGATGTATTTTGTTCTTTGCCAATTTCATTGTTGATTATTTGCCATGTAGTTTTATTCACGTTTGAAGAATTTTGAATTTTGCTTTCAAATATACCTTGTTTCTCTAAGATAATAGTTTTGCGTAACAATTTTTTCTTTGTTTTCATTTTATTTCATAATTCTGTATTATTTCTATCAGTTCTCAAACATTTACTCATTTGTACAATATCTGACCTGACTTGCCTAACGTTACTGGTCCAGTTTGGCTGTGAATTATTTTTAATTGTAACTTTACTTTTGGGAAAACATATATTAAAGTAATACATTACAGTTTCATGAAATATGTCGTACTTGTCCTCAACCCTTCCCTGGTAAACATTTAGCCACGATTCTTTAGATATTAGGAATGAAAATGTTCTTATATTTTCTTTGGTTATTTTGCAAGTTATTTTTGTAGGTTTTTTTCTACTTTTTTAGGTAATAGATTTTTTATTTCTAATAACTGTGAGTCATGATCCGAACTCACTGATTATACCTGATATGGTAAGTTTTGTTTTATCAATATTAGTCACAAAATTATCTATACCACTCTCACTTGTTTCTGTGACTCTAGTAGGAAAATTAACCATGTATTGCATGTTGTGCATTTTAAGTATATTTTTAAATGTTGATAGTGTATTTGATGGAAGTAACACATCTATGTTGAAATCACCTGTTACCACAACCTGAGGACAAATATTACATAATATTCCTAATAATTTATCTAATTTCTCCAAGAATATAATGTCATTTTGTTTAATAGGTGAGTGATAAACACATGCTAATACAAAAGTTAAAGAGTTAGTATAAATTTTAACGACACAGCATTCAAAAATCTTTTCTACAATTAACTCTTCAATATTTTTAATAGTAAGCCTTTTTGCCTTAATCTTTTCTGATACAAATATAACTACTCCACCTCCACTTGTAGACTTTCGACAATAGTGGCTAGTAGTATTATACCCACATAACTTAATACAATTTATTTCTAGATCAGAAACATTGGTTTCGCTTAGGGCTATTACATGTGGGTTATTTTCTTCCATTACCAATTCTAGAATATCTTTTTTTTGATTAAGATTCTGGATATTTTGATGGATAATTTTTATATTACTTTGGTTTGTATGAAATTTTGATTTGGTAAAGTTAGCCTCATCTGTATGGTTCGGTTTGAGATAAGTTGTTAAATTTAATCTGGATGTAGTATGGTTTCTAGTGCTGAGTTTAAAGGAACTATTGGTAGTTTACTTGCAACATTTTCTAAGGGCTTACATTCTAATCTATTATCTAAAGTTCTATGATTATATTTATTACTTATAACACCAGTTGGAACATGAACATCATTTACCACATTTATTGACTCACTATCACACACAGCACTGTAAGAGTGACTTGTAATCTCCACTACACCAGACACAGACTCGGCGTGGCTGGACTCAGTAATGGATGCTGTATTTGTAGCCGTCATCAGTGGAGGGAATTGCATCATAGATTCAACATAAATTGATGGCTTGGAAGTCTTCATAATCAGTAAATGTTGTAGCTTCTCTATGTTCTGGTGTTGTGAGAGAATTTGGTTTGTTGGTGTCATTTCAGGGGCAGATTCCTTCGGGGTGGAGGGAATAATCACATATGGTTCAATTTTTACAATTTATAGTTATTTTTATTTTTTACACACATAAATCATTGAAACACTCAGCATGTACACCTTGTCCTCCCTTTATAAAAGCTGTGCGAGACGTCCGCTTCTTTCCCTCAGAATCATTGTCCTCTGCACACATTCAGGGACCTTTTGCATTTCATCTAACACGACATAATACACAATAACAAACACCTATCACCTCAAACCATCTGACATTAACAATAATCGGCACCAAGACATGGGGTCATTAGTTGAACAGACGCCACAGCCTTCCAAATCAATATTACGTTTTATTTCAAGGTCAATATTTAACATGCATTATACAAATTAACTTTATATTTTTTTCAATTGAATTAGATGTATTTCTGAACTAATTCGTGGATATTTGAATGATTTAACCAAAAAATAACGTTGTAATATATTAATTACACGACGACGAAATATCGTTGCATATCACTTTTCGGCCGTACAGTCAACAGCGATATATCGTTGTTTTTGGCGAGCTTTGCTACAACAATAAATCGTTCCTTATCAGCCAAAGGGTTAAACAGATTTTTCCAAACAAATTGCATTTGATCTAGAATGATATTGCGCGTTGGAATTGTTTTGCGAATTCCTAATTAGTTTTATAGAAATATTTATAAAAATATTTAGTTTGAAGTTTTTATTTTCACATATTTTTCAAAACTAAGCATGTATTAAAAATACCAAAAGCAAAATCAATGTGCAATATCATAATGTTTAAAATGACACCTCATACACAACTTTTGATCACTAAATAAATAAAAAATATGGATTCGCAAATAACATTGTTCATTTGGGATTAAAATCAACATGGCCGACAGCCTATGCAATCTTGAATAATTATTTTGGGTTTGACTCTTGATAAACAAAACTTGAAACTGTTATTCTTGGTGTAAATCTTAGGAATAGGGATGGTGCGCACGCACCAAGTAAGTAACAACACGTGAATATCGCTCTCGTTAATTATACAGTTCGAAAAGTATAAAGCTACTAAAGCCTTACATGTTACTGCAGGACTAGTCAGTTTAGTAAACCGTAAGCGTAAAATTAGTAAATAGTGTAGTCGTAACCTACGCTAATTTTTTAGGTTATTAGAAACTAAACTAAACTGGCTCACCACACGCTTGTCCTGTTCAACAACAATCAACGCTGGAAGACCCATCAGACTGCACCTGACCCCCTACTTATATGAATCAAGACAGCCGAGAGCTTCCACCGACGACCTTCGGTACTTGAGATTGTGAGTTCGATACCAGCTAGAGCACGGAAATTTTTACCCCGTCCAAATAAGACCATTATTTTAACCCATTTTAAATTATTTCGGTATTATTAGTACTTATTCTTTTAACATTATTTTATATAAATGTTCACTGTTAGCTCATATAAATTGTTACTTTTATTGCTATTATCTATTTTCACAATTTGTTTTTTTTTCCTAAATTAAAATGTTTAAAATTGAAGAAACCGCAAAAGGAAAACCTTGCATTGTACACGATAATTATAAATATAGACTACAGAGAACATTAAAAATGGTGACATCTCTTGGCGATGTCTTGGAAGAACATGCGGAGCATCAATCAGAAGTGACGCCAAGATAAATGTTACAAGTGTTACTAACAGTATACACAGTGGGAGCCATCCTGTCACCTTGAGACGCCTCTCGTCAGCGGCCGCAGGAGAATCGCCAGCCAGACCATCGCCATCGTCGTCACCCTCCCTCATCATGCCACTCAACAACACTCCAATCCCCATAACTACTACCACCATAACCTTTACAAACCCTACTCTCAACACATCAAACTATCTAGATATTACACCTTGCTAAACAACTCCACTCACAACGACCCTAACCCATACACCCCAGACACAGGCGTCCAGACATCAACGTCCAACCCATCTGAGACATCCACTCAACATCTAATGCAGCCATCTTAGAGGAAAACCAACGACTAAAAGCCGACGTGGCTCGCCTTTTAGGTCAGCGTGTGTAATTTTCTCTGCTATAGCATAGAAAATTACACACGCCTTCTTCAATTTACTACAGACATATTTGCCATAAAATCCCCAAACTCATTATCTACTAATAACCATCAACTCTCCCAAACAACCAGTACTTCCACACAGTGTGATTTACTTCCTTTACTCTGCACCCAACAGCCAAATACTACTGTCCTATCGAAACCATCTGCTGAGCTTGCCCTGAAACTAGAAGAAAAGGAAGAATTGATCAAGAGACTAAAAATTAAAATTGAAGTTTTAGAGGCCGAAGTAAACTCATTGCAAAATCAAGCTCAATCATGTAACTGCAATATTATGAATGGCGCATGGACATTGGGGAAACATAAGAAACACTGTGATCCTGCAAACAAAAGTACACAATCCTATGCATCCAATAGTAACAAAATGAGAAACTACAAGAAACCTAACAATAACAATAACAAATCTCGAAGAACCTCAAAACCACCCGCCACACGCTTATCCATACCGTACCCACCTATCCCATTTGAGTCGGTCGTGAAAGAGGGAGACAGTCACTCACGCCACATTGCAGGGATAACGTCGCAGCTTCTCCATCACCAAGCTGTCGTAACTGGTACCTGCAAACCTGGAGCTAAATTCCTGCAAGTTGTGACGACTCACCCCAAGCCACCGGTGAAGGGAAGGTGATGTGATGTGCTCATTGCGGGCTCAAACGATCTGGCTGATGGTAAACAAATCAACTTCTACAACCATCTAGAGAAGAGGATCACCTCTACGCCTGCCAACACCACACTCATCGTAGCCATGCTTCCACAACACCACGACCTACCTGCCACCCACAACATCAATCAAAAAACTGCACTCGTGAATGCTTATATAAAAGAAATAGCTGCCAGACATCGTATATACGTGCTTGAATTTAATAACGTACCAAGGAAGCACATTTCACGAGGCACGGGATGCATCTGAGGTGGCAGGGAAAGTGTCAACTGGCAAGAATGATAGTGGAAGCCCTCACCAGACGTGTTCCTCCTAGTTGCTAATCAGCAGCATTAGCAGCAGTAGCCGCCCAGAACTCCCGCTCCATCCCTCGACGCAGCTCACTTCCCCCACGAGCCACGCAGCCCATCACTCTCAGGCATGAGACATTTGCTGACGCCGTGAAATCCGTGTCACCACTAAATAAAAGGACAAATTTCAATTCTAATAGTTTTTTAGGGAACCCACATCAGCCCCCAATCTAAATTGACTGACTTCAAATCGCAACAAAATTCAAATTTGAAAAAATCAATTTATACAAAAATGTCATTGGTGCATCAAAATGCGCAAATGGCAACAAATAAGGGAGATGAACTCTTTTTGATGTGCGAAGAACTTCATCCTGATGTGCTAGTTATTACCAAACACGGTTTCAGTAACAGCAACATCGTTCATTTCAAAATTCAAAATTACAGATTGGCTAATTTCTACTGTCACGCCCTAGCCAAAGGCGGAGGTGTAGCAATTTTTGTTCGGGATAATTTTTCATTTACCCCTTTAGTAATTAATGATTTAACTGACAAAGACTTTGAAGTTTCAGGGGTAAACATTGATACTAACAACATTCCAATGCAAATCATTGGACTGTATAGGTCCCCAAATGGAGATGAAGAACAATTCTTTACTAAATTTGAACTTTTTCTGAACAATGTGACGAAAAAAGACAAACAATTTGTGGTTATGGGGGATTTTAACATAGACGTTTTAGATGTCAATTCCTCCATGACAGAACGACTTGCTGAGGTCCTCCGGGCTTGTCTGGTCAGCAGACGAGCCGACGAGAGTAACCAGCACCTTTGAGACAGCTATTGACAACGTCGTCACAAACATTACTGACTGTAGGGTGTCTGTGATCAACACGGCCATATCAGACCATTATGGTCAACAGGCTTTAATCAATGGACAAGAACCATTACGGGATCCAATCACCAAAAAAAATTTTACTTCTAAACTCTCTGCTTGCACGAAAGACTTGGAACTTCCTAAATTTTAAGGATCCTGTAGAACTGCAATTCAAATCTTTCTAAGAAATTTTCAACTTTAACCTGAACGTGAGCTGTCCATTGAATAAAACTCAAGTTAAACCAAGAAAGCAAAAATGCACATGGGTCACCAAAGGCATCTTAATTTCGAGAGAAGAATTACTATTTTACTCCGAAATTATGAAACTCTCAATAAATGAAGAATTCAAACAGTTCTTTCGAAATTAAAAAAGAATTTACAGAAAGGTGATTAGAGCTGCCAAAGCATATGACACCACAAAAGCACTGCTAACGTCAAAAAACGTAACCAAAACTACATGGGTCATAATAAATAACAAACAAGTACGCACAGACAAACAAATTGAGATAAATATTGGAGATGAACGAGTTAGTGACTCTACTAGAGTCGCTGAAGAGTTCAACAAATTCTTTACCTCGGTTGGTACTGACCAAGGACTCAGTCCACGTCAGACTCAGCCGTTACCCTATTTAGCGCGGTGACCTGTGAACTCCATGGCTCTGACTCCAGTCACAGAGGAAGAAATCGCTAGAGTGATGAGAGACTTTCCTTCAAAAAAATCGAGTGACATAAATCATGTGTCAACATGGCTTTTAAAACAATGCTCAACGCATCTGTTGAAGCCACATAAACATTTGATTAACCTCTCGTTTTGCTCTAGAACCTTCCCCTCCTCTCTAAAATCGGCCAAAGTCATACCCATTTCCCATCGAAAACTATCGCCCAATTTTGATTTTGCTCGTTTTTAGCAAGGCCTTTGAAAAGATGTTTCTCACTCGAATAGTCATGGAGTCAATTTTTGGAGAGACACGATTTACTATCTAATGCTAACCAGTTCGAGTTTCGAAGTGCGAAGTCAACAGTAGACGCAGTGGTGCGTCTAGTTGGCAAGATATTGCAGGTAATTGAAAGTCAAAAAGACACACCAAGTGTGTTTCTTGACTTATCAAAAGCCTTTGAATGTGTTGATCATAACACCCTGTTTCACAAACTAGAACACTACGGGATATGAGGAGTACCACTTAGTTGGATCAAGTCGTATCTCAGTAATAGAAAACAATTCGTCAAAATTTCGGACATGCAATCGAGGGAGGGGTGTCTGAGATATGGAGTCTCTCAAGGTTCCATTCTCAGTCCATTGCTCTTTTTGTTGTATGTAAATGATGTTGGCTCATCGCTACAACAAGGACAACTCGTCCAGTACGCAGATGACACGACTCTGTTTCAGCGCGGAATCAAAGAATGAACTGGAAATCATGACTTTCACGGAGCTAAATAATTCTATCCAACAATTCAATGAGCTCAATCTTAAAACTAATCCAACAAAATCAACTTTCATAAAATTCTGCCTACGACAAATGGACACAGCACTGAGTCCAACTGTCATGTTAGACGAAACCGAGGTCATAGAAGTGCTGTCGACTAAATTCCTTGGAATACACCTCGATCGAGGGTTGACATGGAATATCCACGTCAACAATGTCTGCTCAAAGCTGTCTTCAGGAATTTACGTTTAGAGACAGCTGTCCAAACTGCCCAACTCAGGTACTGATGACGGCGTGTTATGGAATAATATACCCACACCTTTCCTACGGAGTAGTCTTATGGGGAGGTTGTGCAAGCACTCACTTTTATAGAATGTTCACCTTGCAGAAAAAAGCGGTCCGAATAATTGTAAAACTGCAATGGAGAGTCGTGCAGGCCAGCGTTCAAAAATCTCAAACTGTGGACGCTTCCCTGCCTCTACATTTTGGAAACATCAATGTTTTTCATGTCAAAATGCGAACCCGTAAGAGGTAGCGAAATACACTCGTACGATACTAGAGGTAGGGAAAACTACCGTACTGGCAGACACAAGACGGTAGCTTACGAACGATTGCCTTCACAGGCAGGGGTTCAGTTTGTCAACAAGTTACCAAATTCGATTAAAAGTGCCGCAATGCCCAAGGCATTTAAAGCTCGTCTGAAAACTGCATTGATTTCAAAAGCATTTTATAGTACAGACGAGTTTATGGCACATAGTTGGGAGACCTTATAATTGGCTGACCGACAGAGAGGCTAGAGTGGGAAAATTTAGAATAAATTAGAATTAATTGGAGTGCATGTTACAATTGTATGTATGTCTGTTATTTCGATGTAGCATGAATGGACAAAACTGTAGATATTTAATCAAGCAGCTTAATTCATATTGACGATTGAAATACAATGAATTTAATAACTATGGAATAAAATATTTCTATTCTATTCTATGTCGGCTTCGTTAAAACGTATTTTGGGTATAATTTGTTGAAATTCCAAAATTAAACGTTATTAAATTAAAATTATCGTGAAAATATAGTCGGACTGGGTAACGTTGTTTCATGGTATTATTTTTAAACTTTGAAGCCATTCTAGCTGGAGTGTGAGAAGAATCACATGTTTTTTAGACTACTAGTACATGTTACTATGACGACGAGCCCTGCGAAGAATCAATAAAAGCAGTGGATGACGTCACTCTCAGCTGATGCACTTGAAAACATGTCTGCGGCCGTGAGCCTTCTTCTTCTGCTCTGTTGACAGAAGGTCAGTAGTGATAAAAAACCGGAAAGGAATTTAAATGACATGGTTGCATACTATATAAGGAGCGTTGTTGAAAAGAAACTCGTTAGTTGTGTTTAAGGAACGTCAGAACTTAAATCTCAGTGATTCATTTAATATAATTTCGAATTTACCTACTATTTTAAGAGCTGAAAATATAAAAGCTTTCAGTTAGAAATACAGCAACTATTGTCTGTGTTAAAAACATTACGTAATTGTATTTACAAACTATTGTCCAGAGAAATGTTTCTTTCGTCGAATATTGTAGCTATAACAACTACGGTAACAATACGAATGAATGTTAGTTACCAAGTTAGTGTATAATTGTTCATAATACCATTTCAACATAAATGTGATTTTTACGTCAAAAATGTTATTTCTGTAGGTTTTCACCAAATATGTTATACTGTATTAACAGAATATAAACTGTGGTCTGTGTAATAAACAAATGTACAGTATTAGGGACCTAGAGAGAAATCAACAGTTCATATCTATCAGCTGATAATGTTAAAATATATATACGCAATTGTTTCTTCAAGTAGGCAAAAGGAGTATTGAAATTTTGAAGAGAGTTCAGCTAACAAAAACAGGGAGATGGCATTTTCTTTATCTGCCTCCGGAATGTGTTCAGTAGCTAATGTAAGGTGTGAAGGGCTTTGTTCTACTTTGTTCAAATTGAGTACCGACATATTTACTTTTACATTCCAAAACTGAATGACTACATGTTAAAAATTAATTTTACAATGATAAACTGAAATTATAGGTTATACTATTTTATTTTACATTAAAACCTTTGGCGACTAGAGGTATATAACTTATTTACATTTTAAAACTGGGCGACTCAGTTGCAACGTATTTACTTAACGTTGAATGAATTAGGTTTTATTATTCCTCATACATGTCCCGGGGTTGAAGATAATATCTTTAGGAGTTATTAAGCTATAAGATAAACTATGTAAAAAACGCATTCGGCCAGACAGACCAATCGTTCTGGAACATATTAGTATGAACCTTTTTCTTAGTTTTCGTGTACGTAACCATCCCCCTGAAGTCTTGAAGTGGTTTTTGTGAACACCCTTTTCAGACTCCTTTGTTCGAGATGACCTTGTGAGACATGTTCCGAAGACTACTTAAGATTTCAGTAAGTCGTGGATATTATTGTCGGACTACCGGCAGTCGGCTCAGATAATGCAAAAGATGGAGATCCCAGTTGCTCTAGCTCCTTGCATTGTTTCGACCAGAACTAACCCAATCAACCAGTGACCGACCCCGCTAGGCCTTGAACCGCACTCACACCACAGCACTATACAATAGACTTGCGCAGGCCCATCTTCCAACTATGCAGACTTTAAGAGGCTGTCGGCCATGTTGGTTTTAATCCCATAAGAAGAATGTTATTTTAAAACCGGACATACGATCATGCGTATCCAAACTAAACAGTTAATTTGGAATTGCTTTGCGAATTCCTAATTAGTTTTATAAAAAAATATTTAGTTTGAAGTTTTTCGTTTCACCTATTTTTCAAAACTAGGTGTATGTATTAAAAATATCGATATCAAACTCAATGCGCAATATGATTTCGTTTAAAATGACACCTAATACACAACTTTGGATTAACAAATAACGAACTCAAACTCAAAATTCCTTTATTTTAACAATTTTACAACAAATGCATAACAGCGTCACAGTCAACTACAAACTAAAATGAATATTCATACATATAAAATGCTACAGATTCAAAGGTGGCAATAATTATGAGTCTATTTAGAATAATTAGTATACAATTAAGAACTAATATACTCCCTCACGCTGTAAAAGCATCGAGCAATCAAGAAATTTTTTACTATTCTGCTAAACTTCGCCAAGTCGCCTCCGCTTTGTCAGTATCAGGCAGCGAGTTGTAGAGCGTAATTCCATTACTTTTCAAGTGGTGTTCATAGAAACTTGTTTTGTGGCGAGGGATAGCAATATTTTTTCGGTCGCGGAGGTCATACTGGTCAGAAGAAATTACGGACGAAAACAGTCTGGGATTTTTCCTAATACACATGACACAATGGAAAATATAAATTGATGGGAAAGTTAAAATACTATGTGGTTTGAAAATTGATTTGCAAGAGTATCTAAAGGGCTTTTTAAAACTGCTCTGATTGATTTTATTTTGAAGTTTAAATAAGAATTGTGTTTTGGTTGTTTCATGACCTCAGATGACAATGGCGTATGACAGAAACGGATAAATAAGGCCATAGTAGGCTGTGAGGAGAGTGTTAACATCAACAAAAGCTGAGAGCCTCCGTAGAAGAAAAATACCAGAACCAATATGTCTACATACTGAGTCAACGTGGTACTCAAACTTCAGCTTATCATCTATATTAACCCCCAGAAACTCAACTACCTGGCACAACTTGCTCAAAGTCAATAAAAAAGAAAGAGATTGTGATTTTTTTTCCTTTTACTTATCTGAAAATACAAAACCTGTGCCTTGATATTATTCAGAGATAACCTATTAATTTCAAACCATTGGAGAAGAGCACTTGATTCTTCGTATAGGCCCCTACCCTCACCTCTAGATCTGACCTAGTGTCACTGCAAGTGAGGTATCATCAGCGAATTGACAAATCTGGGCGCTGAATGTGCTTTGAGATAGAATTGACAAAAAAAGGAAAAGGGTCGGACCCAGCACCGAGCCCTGTGGGACACCCCTCTAAAGTAGTGAGGCCTTTGAACGAGCCATCCGCTCATATCCATTGACGTCAACAAACGGGACCTGCACTGTCTGCACTCTATTTGTCAGGTACGAATTGACCCAAGACAGAGAAATGCCTCTAAGGCCGAGACTACTCAACTAATGCAAGAGGATGCCATGATTAATCATATCAAAGGCTCTTGTGAGAGGAAAAAACTCCGACAGCCGATCCACCCATATCAAGAGCCTCAACAATTGATGGTATTAGGCAATGGATAGCATCACTCGTGGATTTGCTTCTTGAAAAGACAAATTGAGAGGGTGACATAATGTTGTTCTTGCTGATAAATTCAATCAGTCTGTTCAAGAAAAGCCTCTCAAAAACTTTTGAGAACGTTGAAGTTAAGGAGACATAGGCCCTATAATAACCTAACTCCTCTTTATTACTAATTAAGCGTTTTGTAAGCGTTACGGTGCTTTGAAATTATGATAAAAATGAAACGAAGTTTGAGAATAACTAAAAGTCGGTAGCGTAGTTGGTTCAATCCAAGCTTCATGTGCTAAAGGTTGTCAGTTCAATCCCAATCAGAGTCATAATAAATTTTGAGAAGGATCAGCTGATAATCACCGGCTGTTCATTTTTCATTGGGCTATTAATTAATGACACTTTCTAAGGAATAGTCGGCCTTAGTTTGTAACAATGACTACATTCGCTCATCTACACTCATCACACTCATTCGAAATCCACATTCGCCCATATCTTGACGATCGGCGTCTTATGAATAAAAATAAAAAAAAAAAAATTGTATGTATTAGACATAGGTAAAGCAATTACAATACAATATTTGGTTTGTTTACATTTTAACAAATTCAGAAAAACATGTGTTATTTAAAAAATAAATAAAATCATAACTCACATGTTGAAATAGTAAACATTCCCCCGCTTGTGAAAACTCAATAGTTTCACAACAACAAAAAAGCACAGGACGAAGAAACAGATAAGTAGTCAATGTTACAGTATTAGACTTCAATAGGCAAAACAGATATTTGTGTTATTGATCTGGACAGAATGCCTCTTGATGTTTTGATTTTCACCACACGTACCAGACCGTCAGAGCCACGTCTCTGAGATACGTCCCATCTTCCAGGATAAAGGTGGTAAATTTGAATCGTGCATTAGCACAAAGTCTCCCACATTAACATTGTTTTGAGTAGTTTTCCATTTCATTCTTTGTTGTAGTGTATTTAAATATTCTTGGCTCCATCGTTTCCAAAAACTTTGTGTCATAGATTGCACCAATTGCCACCTAGAAAGGCGGTTAATTGGCGTGTTTATCCAGTCGTGTTCAGGTACAGCTACCAGGGGTCAGCCAATGAGAAAATGCCCTGGTGTAAAATAGTCAATTTCTGACGGATCAGACGAGAGTGGAAAGATGGGTCTTGAGTTAAGAATTGCTTCGATTTTTGTTGACAGTGTGATAAATTCATCGAGAGTCAGAATTTGGTCACCTATGACTCTGTTCAAGTGCTGTTTGATGCTTCGGCCAGTTCTCTCTCCCAAGACCTCCTTGATGTGGTGCTGCTGATGGTAGAAAGTGGAAGTTTACTAGTTTTTTACTGCAAAACTGGTCAATTGAACATTGAACTTCTTCTTTCTTGAAAAATTACACATATGGCAATGGTAACATAATATTAAACCAGGATCAATACTGAATGTCTGTGACACAAGAAGCATGAGGGGAGTAAGGAGGAAGGCGTTGCGTAAAGCCCAGTATTGACAACCCACATCTCCTGCTTCATATGGCATTAATAACTCAATGTATACAGGCCAGATTAACCCAGAGTCAATACTGAATGTCTGCGACACAAGAAGCATGAGGGGAGTAAGGAGGAAGGCGTTGCGTAAAGCCCATTTTGGACTACCCACACCTCCTGCTTCATATGACATTGGTAACTCAATGTATACAGGCCAGATTAACCCAGGGTCAATACTGAATATCTGCGACACAAGAAGCATGAGGAGAGTAAGGAGGAAGGCGTTGCGTAAAGCCCAGTATTGACTACCCACACCTCCTGCTTCATATGACATTGATAACTCAATGTATACAGGCTAGATTAACCCAGGGTCAATACTGAATATCTGCGACACAAGAAGCATGAGGGGAGTAAGGATGAAGGCGTTGCGTAAAGCCCAGTATTGACTACCCACACCTCCTGCTTCATATGACATTGGTAACTCAATGTATACAGGCCAGATTAACCCAGGGTCAATACTGAATGTCTGCGTCACAAGAAGCATGAGGGGAGTAAAGAGGAAGGCGTTGCGTAAAGCCCAGTATTGACTACCCACACCTCCTGCTTCATATGACATTGGTAACTCAATGTATACGGGCCAGATTAACCCAGGGTCAATACTGAATGTCTGCGTCACAAGAAGCATGAGGGGAGAAAAGAGGAAGGCGTTGCGTAAAGCCCAGTATTGACTACCCACACCTCCTGCTTCATATGACATTGATAACTCAATGTATACAGGCTAGATTAACCCAGGGTCAATACTGAATATCTGCGACACAAGAAGCATGAGGGGAGTAAGGAGGAAGGCGTTGCGTAAAGCCCAGTTTTGACTACCCACACCTCCCGCTTCATATGACATTGGTAACTCAATGTATACAGGCCAGATTAACCCAGGATCAATACTGAATGTCTGCGACACAAGAAGCATGAGGGGAGTAAAGAGGAAGGCGTTGCGTAAAGCCCAGTTTTGACTACCCACACCTCCCGCTTCATATGAAATTGGTAACTCAATGTATACAGGCCAGATTAACCCAGGATCAATACTGAATGTCTGCGACACAAGAAGCATGAGGGGAGTAAAGAGGAAGGCGTTGCGTAAAGCCCAGTTTTGACTACCCACACCTCCCGCTTCATATGACATTGGTAACTCAATGTATACAGGCCAGATTAACCCAGGGTCAATACTGAATGTCTGCGACACAAGGTGCATGAGGGTAGTAAGCAGGAACGTAGCTAGGCATTGGCGGCAGAGGCCCCCCCAAGGGCGCAGGAAGCAAAGGAGCGCGACTTGGCTTTTGAACTATAGTAAAAATTAAATATTATATTTTTTATTCATATTTTTGTATGGGATCGTTAAAAAAGCGTTAAAAATGTACAGTGATATATAGTAGTATTTTAAAAATTACAACTTGCTTTGGGCTTTCAACATGATGAAGTAAATGGGAAGATACGTTATGAATGAGGAAATATCGACCTTCCTAACCCAGACAGTTGGCAGTGCTTTTGTCTGTTATCCGTCGGATGCCCAGATAGCCAGCAACTATCGGTGCAGAAATTATGTTTGAACCTGAGTTCGAAGGTTAAATACTGAGAAACTAAGAGGCCTATGAAATTTGCTCGTTTAATTTTACGTTATGGCATATGAGTTATTACATTTTATGCCAAGTAGGAACAAAAAAGCACAGACATTTGAACTAGTTTTCACTGTGCATGAACTTTACACTTTTTTAACTAATAAAAAAAGTTAATTATTGCATTTATATTTTATTACGTCGTTGAAAAGACTGTCTATAAGTTTTACAAAATAGGAATTTTAACTTTTAAAGTAAAAAAGTCATCAATTTCCTGAAAAAACTTTTTCTTAGCTTCTATAAGTCGTAAAATGCATTACTTGTTCACGTTGTAATCCTTATGGAATGTGTAGTCCAGATAACTTAGATAAATTACTTTTATATGCGTAAGTAATCGAATTAGTTTAAAATTGAGTTAAATAACTTTAAATTTACCAATATAAAATCACAGCATTTACTTAATCATATAATGAGTAATGAATCCTAACTATACATTTCATGAGGACTACAAGGCGACCAAGATATTAAGTTTACAACCTCTAGAGACGAAGAAAACGGTTTTTTTAGAAATTGAAAAGAACTTTTTTCCTGAAAAGTTCAAATTCTGACATTTATAAATTTATAGAAAACAGTCCCGTTAACCACGTATCTTACTATTATCTAAAACAAGCCACGTCCGGACGACATTTTTTTTTTGCTCCAAAGATTTTTAATGTTATTAGGGGTTTCCGAACACGTGAAATCGATTGGCACCGGTAACCATAAATCGACTGACTTACTTGTCCATATATAGTGGATTTATTTAGTATGTGGACGTTATTTAACTATATTGAACATGTGTTTGTGTATAACTACCAACTTATATACTTTGTCACATTGTTTTTCACTATCATTTTTTTTAAATCCTTATTAATTAATGTGTTTATATTCTATTTGTTTTTATTTTCATAATTAATCAATAAATGCTCTTTTTATTATTTTTTTGTCTAAAACAAGCACCGTCTGGAAAAACTATTTTTTGGCTCGAAAGATTTTTAATATTTTTGTTGGTTTTCGAACACGAGAAATCAATTGGCACCGGTTTCAGCCCTGGGAAAATTCTGATTTCTGCCCCAGAGGCTTCTAGAAGTCCCCTGTTATCAACTTTTAGCAGAAAGTGTGATACCAAACTATAGGTATTTTATCTTCTAAATCACATTATACCACTACATTTCGGAAGAGACACATTAAATGACTCTGTCCCACTGCCAAATAACAAATATACTCAAAAACCCAAGATTGGGTAATGTAAACTAATACACCCAAGTGAGGTATCAAATTAAAGGTATTCTTCTCTTAATTAATAATATGCCATCAGATTGTTAGAAAAGACTATGTTTATGGGCTTCACTGCCCCGAAACCCAAATTCATAGTAATACTGCTTAAGAATCCTGACGAGGCCGTAGGCCGATCTTCCTCACGAGGCGACATGCCGAAATCCACAAATGGGACTGTAGCAGAGTGCTTTGGTGAGATCGCAGGCTGAACTTACCCCGAGAGGCCGTAGGCTGAGTTCCACAAAGAGGCCTGTTATAGAGCGTCTTGGCGAAGCCGTAGGTCGAACTGCCCCACGAGGCCGTAATAACCTACATGGGAGAGCAACAACAAACGATACTCAGGATACTCTGGGAGATATGGATTCTACCTCTTCAGTTTGCAAAATTCACCTGAGCGAAGCTCGGTCTCTCGGTACTTGAAATATAAATGCGATTCATTTAGGGGCCATCCCTAAATTACGAAACTCCTTTAGAGGGTAGGGGTTTTTTGACAGCGTTATACACCGTTAAGGGGGAGGGTGGGGGTTTTCTATGAGGCGTTACCTAACTAATAAACCTCAAACTTTTGTTTTAATTCATTCACACAATGTGATGTTTTTTCCAAAAATAAAAGATTTTAAAGTTGTTAATATATTTTCCCCCCATTATAAAGCCAACAAAACAAAAAATTTACCATCATACAACATAAATATGTATGAAAATGGATTTTAAAAAATTGTAAGCGGGGTTGGCGACAGCGTTACGTAATTTTTAAGGGATGATAAGTATTACCGTTACAAGTTCGTTACACGGGAGGGAGAGGGTCTGAAAAGCTCGAGATTAGCGTTACGTAATTTAGGGACAGCCCCTTAACGGGGTTTTGAGTAACAAACGTGTTAAGTTGATGCCCACTAAAAACTAGTTAAATTTCGGTACTCTTTTGTTCCTAGTAGAATAAAAATAACTAAAACCTATTACAAATTTAATTAATGCATATGTCATTATGTACACTTAAACGAGGGAAAAATGTGTGATTGGACTTTTCATAGGCCTAGTCCTCTAGTTTCTTAGGAATCAATAGGGTTACCATAATGTCTGCATTGAAAAAGAGGACACCCACCTTACCGTTAGGCTGATCACTAGATCGCAAATACAACTCTTCCTCCACAATATTGATTAGTTATGGAAGATGGGTGTTTAAACATAAAAAAATTTCCAAATATAAAAGTTAAATCAAATGGCCTTCCATTATAAATAAAACATTAATGTAAGAAACATCAAATAAACTAAACTTAAACGGCTAAGCTATGTTGCACAAAAACAGCAAGGCCTACTGTCGGTGCAGAAATTATGTGCACCCGAGTTTGAAGGTTGTTTTCTAAGAAATTAAGAGGTCTATGAAAAATCTAATCATACCATTGTTTCCTTATGATTAGATACCTAATTGTACGATATGACATATGAATTTAAAATTTTTAATATAAGTGTTATTAATAAGAAATAAAAATACAGTATTAGTCCAGTACCTGGTTGTTTTGGAGAAGAAATTCTTTAGGATAATACCAACTCACCTGAAAAAACTAGGGAAAGGCCCAAATAACAAACGTGATATGGTGCCAAAAGGAGTTCTCACCTTGGGGGTAAAAACAACCCCTTTTAGGGGTGTGAATTCTGACATGCAAAACAGCTGCAGCAATCGATATATTATCTTATTTTAAGCTTAAAATATTCTTAAACATTCTTTCGGGAAGTTAATATTTTCGGAGTTGTTCTGGATTGAAATAGGCGATTTAAGACTAATTTCACGAGTAACTTTAAAAGTTTGGATTTATCGAAAATGGCTATTATGAAAAAGAAAGGCCATACAATATTTAAAAGATTCCTTCCTTTTTTTGTAGGTGCAATTCTGACAAAAATTACGGTTCGCCAAAGGTGTCACGATTTTTGTCGACTATCGAAACAGAAACCTTAAACTCCGAATATTAGTAAAACTAAGAGTTATTCAATGATAACTAATTTAATCTTTTTTATAGTAAGTAAAAGGACCTTTAAAACGAGTTTTCGGCCAAGTCAATATAATTGAAATTGACAGAGTTGTGACCAAAAGAAACATTTGTATTAGCTTTGGTTACGAAAAATATGGCTTACTAATTACCAACATTTACGCAATTATGAAATTAAACTTGATCCATCAATAATTTACTTTGTCAATGTAGTGTAAAGAAGTGTTCTAGGAGTTTAGTCAATTTGCAATATACTATAAAAAGAAAAGTTCAATTTACATATACAATTTTAAAATTTTTTCTTTTCAAAACTACTCGAAAACTATACAAGTTAAGTAAAAAACCAATTGAATACAAAAATGTTTCTTTTTTTGTTGGCAAAACTATTGTTATTTTAATTTTTTCCTAGCATGAAAACTTATAGACATACCGCTGTTTGAAAATTTTACTTTAAGCAAAACCCAATGTATCAAATGTATCATAAAAGCATTTTAACTTCCAATTTTTTGCTGTAATTTTTTAGCTGAATTCATAGATCTTATAGCACTTAATAAATTCCCTATAGCACTTAATAAATTCCCTACAATGTTATTTTTTGATCGATTGAATACCTTAAAAATCAAAGGAGTTACCGTTGAAAAACCAATTGCATTTCATTCCATGATATTTTGCAGCAATTATGAATACACGTAAACATGCTATTTTACACGAGTATGATTTCATTTTCGTATCAAGTGCACGAAGATGCATATTTATTTAACTACTAATATATTAATTAAAATAAATTTAAATTAAAAAATTTTAATTATTCATTAGTGGAAAAAACGTTGCCCGAATAATGTCCAGAAACATTTGTAGATATGTTTCTTGTTACTCCGAGCTGTGCCCATGCTATTCTAATGCCGTGCCGAACGTTTCTCAAGTATTATTATTTTGGTGCGCAAAGCCTAACAAGAGGCGGAACCAAGCGGCTTTGATCTCCAAACTGCACTTGCTCCAGTGGCGTGTATACGTATGTATAGTTAAATTACATATTGACATTTTTTTATTGTTGTTTTTCCAAAGTCCCAATGCAATCAAAACATACATTTCGCCCCGAATTAATATATTTTACGCAAAAAAATTGTATTCGAGTTTGTTTAAAAATGCAAACATGGGCCTTGTTGTTATGTCTTACGAACTTAAACCTCTTCTATAGTAGGGATGATGAGATTCATTACTTTCATTACGCAATTTTAATAAGTAAATTGTAAATACTATTAGAACGCCAGTCCAACATTTTAGTGAATGCTACCAAAATTGATAGTAAACGAGCCACTATACACAAAAAATGTCAAAATCTTTGTTTATGTTAAAATAAAAGAATGTTATACATTCAAATAGCCTAAACCAATAAAATAAAAAAGTATTGCCTTTTATGATGCAGGCTGTGGATAAACTTATTAATCTACTCTAAAGTACAGTTATTATGTATTATATCAGAGTGTGCATTAAAATATCTCCGTTGACAATTTAAACACTACTCTCAAACTTTTAAAACCCTTCAATTTCGCACCTAAATTTTCAAAAATTTCCGTAGGAGGATTCGGATTTAAATTGTTGATACAAATCGGATAAATGGTCATGCACATAAATATCTAGGGTTCTTGGGTTAACTCTAGATCTTTGATACAAATCTGGTACATATCCATGCCCATACAGATCTGAAGTTCTCGGGTTAGCTCAAGATCTTTAATACTAAACTGGTACTAGGCCATTCACAAACAGATCTATAGTTCTCATGTTAGCTCTAGATATTTGATACAAATCTGTACATGGCCATGCACGTACAGATCTAGAGTTCTCGGTTTAGTTCTAGATCTTTGATACAAATCGGATACATGTCCATGAACATACAGATCTAGAGTTGTCGTATTAGTTCTAGATCTGTGATCCTAATCTGGTACACAACCATGCACATACAGATATAGAGTTCTTCAGTGTTAGCTCTAGATCTTTGATACAAATAGGGTAAATGGTTATGGACACACAGATCTAGAGGTTTTGATTTGGGTTAGCTTTTGATCTTTGATACATGAATGAATAATAAATTGGTGCATGGCCATGTATTTGTATTATTATCTCTGGACTTCAGTCACCATATTGTTATAAGGCATCTAGAATGCTGGGGTTTGTTCTGCGATTAGTCAGATTTGGCCTCAATTCCAAGACAATGGCCATACTATATAAAGCTCTAGTGCGGCCGAATCTAGTCTGCATCCTCCATATGGTCACCATACCAGACGAGGCATATTGATGGCATTCAATCTATCCAGAGAAGATTTATAAGAATATTGGGCATGAAGAATGGATTTCTCTACAGGGATATTCTAATTTCTGAGATTGAAGTTAACCATGGGATGACACCAGTTGCTACTAAACGTCTTGTAGCTGATCTCATATTTCTTTATAAACTTTTAAATGGCACTGTTGTTGTCCACCGTTACTTGAACTGATCAGCTTCAGGGTCCCGTGAGCTACGAGACTGCACCACCTTGTTGAGATTAGGCATTTGAGCACTTTATACCAACTGCATAGTCCTATTTCCAGAATGGGAAAAGGGGACAAAATCTGCCATCTTGTGGACTTTTCACTTGTCAATGGAATCCTTCAGACAGATGCTTTGCTTCTTCAGACGTAATTGCTCAGATCCTTCAGACAACCTCACAATGTAATTTTTAAAATATCTGTGAACAAGAGAGTCTGTAAAGTATGCCTTTTTGGTGGCTGTGTTAGAGGGCCACGCTTGTGTCAATGGGAGCACGACCTCCACACATCTGATTATTCTTATTATTATTATCATCGTTACACATATTGTATTTTAGTATTGTCATTCTATGTTACTTTGGTTTTGTTGCCATGTCTAACTATTATTTAAACATATAAAATTGGTGTACAAAGTACCCTGGGAAGTAAAATAAAATAAAAATCGAGTACATGGCCATGCACATTCAGATCTAAGAGTTATCAGGTTAGCTCTAGATCATTGATACAAACCGGGTAAATGATACAAATCATTGACACAAATGCACGTACGTGTCTAGGGTTGTTGGGTTAACTCTAGATTTTTGTATAAATCGGGTACATTGCACATACTGATCTAGAGTTCTTGGGTTATCTTTAGAACTCTGATACAAATCGGATTGATAGCCATTCACATACATATCTAGGATTAGTGGGTTAGTTTTACATCTTTGATAAAAATCGGGTACATGGCCAAGCATATACAGATCTGTGGGTTTTTTATCAACACTAGACCTTAGATACAAACCGGGTACATGGCCATACATATACAGATCTGTGGGTTTTTTATCAACACTAGACCTTAGATACAAACCGGGTACATGGCCAAGCATATGCAGATCTGTGGGTTTTTTATCAACACTAGACCTTAGATACAAACCGGGTACATGGCCATACATATACAGATCTATGGATTTTTTTATCAACACTAGACCTTAGATACAAATCGGCTACATGGCCATGTATATACAGATCTATGGTTTTTTTTTATGAACACTAGACCTTAGATACAAATCGGGTACATGGCCATGCATATACAGATCTATGGGCTTTTTAATCAACACTAGACCTTAGATAAAAATCGGATACATGGCCATGTATATTCAGATCTATGGTTTTTTTTATATACAGATCTATGGGCTTTTTATCAACACTAGACCTTAGATACAAATCGGGTACATGGCCATGCATATACAGATCTATGGGTTTTTTATCAACACTAGACCTTAGATACAAACCGGGTACATGGCCATACATATACAGATCTATGGTTTTTTTTATCAACACTAGACTTTAGATACAAATCGGATACATGGCCATGTATATACAGATCTATGGTTTTTTTATGAACACTAGACCTTAGATACAAATCGGGTACATGGCCATGCATATACAGATCTATGGGTTTTTTATCAACACTAGACCTTAGATACAAATCGGGTACATGGCCATGCATATACAGATCTATGGGCTTTTTATCAACACTAGACCTTAGATACAAACCGGGTACATGGCCATGCATATACAGATCTATGGGTTTTTTATCAACACTAGACCTTAGATACAAACCGGGTACATGGCCATGCATATACAGATCTATGGGCTTTTTAATCAACACTAGACCTTAGATAAAAATCGGGTACATGGCCATACATATACAGATCTATGGTTTTTTTATCAACACTAGACCTTAGATACAAATCGGGTACATGACCATGCATATACAGATCTATGGGCTTTTTAATCAACACTAGACCTTAGATAAAAATCGGGTACATGGCCATACATATACAGATCTATGGTTTTTTTTATCAACACTAGACCTTAGATACAAACCGGGTACATGGCCATGTATATACAGATCTATGGGCTTTTTATCAACACTAGATCTTAGATACAAATCGGGTACATGGCCATACATATACAGATCTATGGTTTTTTTTATCAACACTAGACCTTAGATACAAACCGGGTACATGGCCATGCATATACAGATCTATGGGTTTTTTAATCAACACTAGACCTTAGATAAAAATCGGGTACATGGCCATGCATATACAGATCTATGGGCTTTTTAATCAACACTAGACCTTAGATAAAAATCGGGTACATGGCCATGCATATACAGATCTATGGGCTTTTTAATCAACACTAGACCTTAGATAAAAATCGGGTACATGGCCATGCATATACAGATCTATGGGCTTTTTAATCAACACTAGACCTTAGATAAAAATCGGGTACATGGCCATGCATATACAGACCTATGGGCTTTTTAATCAACACTAGACCTTAGATAAAAATCGGGTACATGGCCATGCATTTAGCGATCTTGGGTTCTTGGTTTAACTCTAGGACCTCCTTCAATGCATAAACCTGATTTGGAAATAATTTAAATTACATTATAATCAACTTGAAACTGGTAAATCAGGTAGGTTCCCCTAAAAGCGGGTTTATGATAAAATGTTAAGCTGCAAACCTGACAGTAATAGTAAATTTTTCAAGATTGAGTTTAAATTGGTACGTTTCGTGCAACTCAATCCTTTATAATTTATAATTTGTAACTTAAGTATTGAAACAAATAAAACCGAGATAGCAGATTATAAGTGAACGGAATACCTAAATGATTTGTGATCATGATGAATACGAGAATTGGGCATTATTCACGAGATTTATTATTTTGTTGGTACAGTGCATTGACACTACAATGTCTGAACACGGAATAAAAATGAAGAATAACAGTAGAGCAATCAAAAAAGTCGATTAAAATCTCATGCTTCAGAGATAAATGGAAATAGCGGATTGTGGTGTGTTTAAATGGGTGGCTTTTGAATATCTAACGTATGTCTATAAACATTTCTTACTAGTGTTTTATTATCCAATGCGAGGATTAGTTTCCGTGGTTAGTTATTTATTAATTAGATAACTACACAGATCAGGTGATGTGCACAGTTAACTAGTTTCGTATATATAACTGATGAATTTGTAGCTGTGAGTCAGTAAGGTGTTGTGGGAGTCGAAGAAACATCAAGGTCAGTGACGCAATAGAGACAGAAGCCAAACAGATGAGAGCGACCAATTCGCGTCATTACACGACTCTGGTGGGAGCGAATGGTCACAAGTACAATTTGTTTAGTGTATGAGAGCGTATAAACAACATTAAGCACACAAGTGATACGTAGGTCGTAAAAATAAAACCAATTAATCATTTTAAGAAATTTGAATGGACCAGCGTTCTTGGCAAAGTTTGATAATACTTTGCATACACTATAATGCAGCATGTCAATGATTGTTATCCAGTAAATTTAGCCTTTTAATAAGCGTTTGTGTTTTTGTCTGGAGCTGAATATTAGGAGATTAAAATTTGGCAAAGAAATATTTGTTCAATTCTTATATTAACTTCCAGCAATGAAGATTCATTCTTGTATATCACCGAACAATTTGTCTTACAGCCCCTTAATACTAAGGGAACGTACATGTATGGTCTTAAATGTTCAATAGGCTAATGATTAATTCCAAATAGGTTGGAATAGAAACAAAATTACAGACAGTTACAAATTTACTTAAGTCATTGGTTACTGTGAACATTAGAACTATGCAACTATAAGAACTGATGCTTTAAATAATATAAATCATAATTAGCTATTTGTACACTAATTGTGCGCTCTGACTTTCAACAGTCAATGCAACATGCATCAACGCATGCATTTTTCTTGTCCACATTCGTTATGACGCAGTTTTATTGGAAGGTTCCGGGCTCCAGAGATCAAGTCTGACAGAACATTATTGTTTAGCTATATATATATATTTATTTTATTTTATTTTTTATTTTATTTTTTTTTTTTTATTACAGAATAGCGACAGTGTTTTTGTTTATTACATTTCACGAGGAGTTCTAAGAAATGTATTATTAGTCTACACATTAATAACTTGTAAGACTAATTTTGGAGAAGCGAAACCAGCGGAAGTAAATTCAGCGATAACTTGGCAGTTCCTGTCAACATGTGGCAGCTGTCATCGCTTAGGTATCTCTTTTGAATGTAAATCTTCATCAGCAGTTGTTCCCGAAGTGATTAAAGAAATAATCACAAGTCTTAACACACTTTATTTAAGTAAAGAACATGTCGGTTATGCTAGAGTAGTCCTCCGTACCAATGTGTTGGTGGACTAGTTCAGATACTTAAAAATTCACAAGATACGAAGTATGTTATATTTTGCTGATTTAGATTTGAGATTTTAGAATTAGCATGCCCGTATAACATGGCTATTTAATGCCTTGGTTTTATATTTGCCCCGGCCAACACCTCTCCATGCGGGTCAAGCAGCTGCTGGCGGACATGGTGGTGAGGAGCCTTCCAACTGAGAGTCGACGGCCCGTCTCCCGACCCGAACACCTGCAATGAACCTCTCACCAATGACTACAAATACACTAAGACGAAAAGTAGCCATGTTAAAATTTCAGACCAGTCGTCCAGGTAGAAACTCGACTTTACGCAAACGGCCACTAGGAGGCACGAGCGCTCGCCCGCCTGCTCCCTGTCTTTCGGAGCAGCGCTCGTAGCGGCTGTTTGCGTAAGCTTCCCTCCCGCTTGTCTGAAAAATTCCCATAAGAACTTTTCGTCTTAGTGTATTTGTAGTCATTGCTCTCACCGCCGAGTTCACCCGGCCCATTCCCGCTGCTCTACGACACCTACGCCGACGAAGCCGTCACTACTAGCTCCCAGCCAGTGGTCTTGCGGCCTTCTACCCCGCGGCCTTCTATGATGTTCCATCCCCTTTGTCATTTATACTAGAGGCACACAGTGTGAATTCTAGTACTTTATCTTTTTTAGGGAATCCCACACTAGTCAACAGGTAAAATTAAAAAATAAGCAACAATTAAAAAAACATTCAAAATTTAAAATCCGACATCGCCAAAGAGAAAATTAAAATTGTCCATCAGAACGCACAGTGCGCAACAAACAAACTGGACGAACTTACACTTTTATGCAAAGAACTTTATCCAGACGTGCTGGTTCTGTCAGAAATCGGTTTTATTAACAGTAATATAGAGTTATGTAAACTTGATAACTACACACTAGTAAACAACTTTTGTCGAAACTCCTTAAAAGGAGGAGGTGTCACAATATTTATAAAAAACAGTTACAAGTTTACACCTTTCAAAATTCGACTGCAAAATATTTTGAAGTAACAGCTATAAAGCTGCTTTTAGAGATCAAAAACATCATTATTATTTACTTATACAGGTCTCCTAGTGGCAATATTAATGATTTTTATCTAAATTAGAAACGCTACTCACAAGTGTTACGACTCTTAATCAATCACATTTCATTATTACGGGATATCTCAACATTGATACTCTTGATAATGACTCTCCACAAAACGACTTGCAGATACTTTAAAATCATTTGGCATCGAGTGGCTAGTGAACTCTCCCACAAGGGTTACAATCGGATCTCAGTCGGCAATTGATAACGTAATCACTGACATACCAAACACCGTAGTGATCACTGACCAAAAACGTAATCACTGACATACAGTGGTCAACACAGCTGTCCGGCGACCATTACGACCTGGAGGCCGTTATCAGCGGACTGTGCCCAAAAAAGGAACCTCCTATCCGCCGTAAGGGACACTACTGTAGGCCCGCAAATCTCGAATAACTCTTAGCTATAGAACCACTCGTTAGCTATAGAAAATTGGCAGTTTTTAAAATACAACAACTCTGTCGAGGATAATGTCAATGCATTTGAAAATTGTATTTTGTATCACGTAAATTTGTGCTGTCCAATTAAAGAAATCAAATCTTGTATTGATTCTAAAAGAATTTGGGTTTCGAGAGAAAAACTAAAGTTTTACTCCGAACTAATGAGGTGTACAAATAATGTTAACTACAAACTATAAGTTAAAAAATATAAGAAAATATACAATAAGGTGATAAACGCTGCCAAGGCCTATGAAATTAACAAAGACATTTTAAATTCTCGTAATGTTTCCAAAGCGACCTGGAACATTCTAAAAAAAATAATAAATAAAATAAAACACAACAAAAGATATATCATTAAAGATTGGTGACGAGTTGGTAACTGATGCTACTCGAGTGGCGGATGAGTTCAACCAGTTCTTCTCTACAATAGCTCAACAAGGGCCTGTAACGGGACAGTCATCCTCAGTTCCTTCTCGTTGTCATAATCCACTAGCCTCCATGGCTTTAGCCCTGGTTACAGAGGACGAACTGGCTTCTTTGATCCGTCACCTCCATTCTAAAAAATCTAATGATATAAATTATCTTTCGATGTGGCTGATTAAGAAATGTTATTAGCATATTTTAAGCCCTTTAACAATGTTAGTCAACCTTTCTTTTTTAAATGGAACTTTTCCAAATTCTCTTAAGGCAGCAAAAGTAACACCAATATTTAAAAAAGGAGATCTCCATTCAATAGATAATTTCAGGCCTATTTCTATTTTACCCGTGTTCAGTAAAATTTTCAAGAAACTTTTTCTGTCAAGGATGATGAACTTTTTTGAAAAACACAATGTGCTTTCACAACAGCAGTTTGGTTTTAGGAAAGGTAAATCAACTACAGAAGCAGTTGTGAGCCTTGTCGATAAAATTGTCAGGGGCCTTGAAGGTCGCAAGCACACCCTAGGTGTATTCTTAGACCTTTCCAAGGCTTTCGACTGCGTTGACCACATTATACTACTACAAAAACTTGAGACTATGATATCAGAGGTGTTTTACACCTGTGGTTAAAATCATTCTTGAACCATCGATCTCAACAAGTCCAAATTTCAAACAAACTTTCAAAATCCAAACAGCTGAGTTATGGCGTCCCCCAGGGATTAATACTCAGCCCACTTTTGTTCTTGATTTATGTCAATGATATTGGTTCATCGCTGCAGCATGGTCAAGTCAACTCGTCCAATATGCCGATGACACGACTCTTTGCTTTAGTGAAAACTGTAAAGAAAATCTAGAATTAAACGTTTACCTTGATTTGAACAGTTGTGCTCAGCATTTTAATATGCTGAACCTTAAAACAAATTCAACAAAATCACAGGTCATCAACTTTTGTTTGAGGCCCATTGATTTCGGAAGTAGCCCCTCAGTGTTACTGGCGGACTCTGTGCTAGAAGAAGTGGAGTCCACTAAATTCCCTGGAATATACCTCGACAGAGGTTTGACATTGAATGACCATATTAATAGTGTATCCTCTAAGTTATCCTCAGGCATTTATGTACTGAGGACTCTCTCTAAATACTGCCCTATTCAGTTACTGATGACAGCATATTATGGTCTCATTTACCCTCACCTTTCCTATGGACTGGTGATTTGGGGAAGTGGTGTATATAGTGAATTCTTGAGAGTGTTTAGACTCCAAAAGAAGGCAGTCCGAATTATTGCAAATTTAATGAGCAGAGTCGTGCAAACCAATGTTCAAACAACTCAAGGTGTTAACTCTGCCTTCCTTGAATATTCTAGAAACAATTTTATATTGTATGTCCAAATGCAACCTGATAAGGAGCAGTGACTTACATAATTATAATACTAGAGGCAGAGATGACTACTGAACTGGGCAACACAGAACGGTAGTCTATCAACAACTGCCCTCGCAGGTGGGTGTCAAATTAATTAACAGCTTACCTAAAGAAATTAAAATTGCTCCAGATTCAAAAATATTTAAGACCCACTTGAGAGACATACTGTTGTCCCAGGCTTTTTACAGCGTCGGAGAGTTCCTGGCACACGACTGGGAGACTAACTTAATTGGCTAGACACATCCCGTTGACTATTGTGGGAGTTTCAAACACTATATGAAGATTTGTGTGAATGCCCTCCTTGTATGTATGTTTGTGTGTATTTATTGTTATAAATGATTGGTTAAATTAAAGCCTTAGGTTAATTAATTTTAATACTGACGTTTGCGATACAATGATTTTTATATTGTTCATGCAATAAAGGATTTATTATTATTATATTCATATTCGCCCATATCTCTACGACCGGCGTCTAAGAAACGAATTAATATTTTATAAACTTTTTAATCTTATATGCTATGTATACTATTTAAACACTTAATTACATTTGACACAACTCTTGCATTTTAGCCACTTCTCTATGGATAAGACAGTCGGAGGATAAACAGGCATTGCAAATTTGTAAAATAGACCTCCCACCTATTCGTACATGTACTTCATTGGTGATGATCCGCCTAGACCCAACCACCAAAGTGCCTCATTGATGCCCCACTCATCCTTGTAACATTAATGACTCACCCACCCACTGTATCTCACTGATGAAGGCCGGCTCACCCATCCTCTTATGTACCTCATTGATGATGCATCTACCCACATGTAAATGATGACCCACCCACCCGTACACACAGTATAATCTTATACAGTGCGTCGCTGTTGAAGATACTGAACTGCTTTCTCACTTATTCTGTACCGTAGTAGCTAATCTTGGTACGCATACATTTTTATTAGTGCATTATAATGGTGAATGTCGGAAATTGGCAGGTGTGCTATTACGTTGTTTAGTCGCAAATGAAATCTAAAACTTAAGGAAATAATAATAATGATTACAACAACAACAAAAATATTTATGATCAAATGGTACTTTTTAATAGTTTATGATTGAATGATTTATCGAAATTCCATTTGTAAATACGGACTTCCTAACATGTTATCTGCTAGTAAATAGTATGTAACTAATCTGAGCGTTATTCTTAATATTCTATAAAAATAAATTATTTTTGTGAAGCTTTTTGAGAAAAAAACAACATACAATAGCAGCACACGTCACGTATAGTATATTTTTTTATTTAACTATTTATTCCAGTAAAATAGATACAAATTGTTTACATTTAAATTAATAGCAACATTTTCCAGTAAACGTGACTAGCTCAAATTAAAAGATCATGATGGTAACAATTAACAGTCGAAAATAGACAAATAAAAACAAACAGAACGGTCCACTGTAGTATGCACGGTCCAAAGTCCACATTACTGCAAACCACTCGACAAGATTCTATTCAACTCCACTTCATTGTTCCTAAAATATGTTAAGCCTAAACTAAAAGTACAGACAACTGATCGAAATCATAATATAGTGATTAAATAGCCAATTCTTTACCAAACACTTTATTACTACTACAACTTTTTATTAGTAAATGCAAATAATAAAAAAAATTAGGTCAAAAAAAATAAAAACATAGTAACACCATAGTAAAGCTTGTTAAAAGTGGACAGAGGGATAATACAAAAAGTTACGGAAGAAGGCGTAAATCAGACGTTCAAGGGTCAGCTCTGATTACTGGAGAGAGATAACTGGGGTAGGCCTACATATACTCTGTGCTCAGGTGTTTCATTCTCTTTAATTTCATTGAACAATTAGTCTGTGCGCGCGGCAGTGTTAACCATGATAATAATAAATATTACAATAATAAACACCAACTGATGGTAATAATAGATATTAACAACTGTTGGGTAAGTTAATGTTTTCATAAAAGAGTCTTCACTAATCGCCTATGTCCAGCTGTCTGGCCGTGCACTCAGACTATTTGTTCAGACAATCACATTGCACTTCTAGAAGGAAACTAAACTTGGAATATGCCTTCCGACCTTGGTAGGAGTACTACTGCGTTGTTTAGACGTCACAAAACACAGACTGTCTCATAGGTCACGCACATTTTATTGCAATGTTTTGAATCGCGAGAAAATGTCACAAGACAAACAACCCAACAGTGCTCGAAAATTCAGTTACATTATATTTACTGTCACTGGATGCTGAACAAAATTGCATTTTAGAACCGACACGAGAATTCCTTATAAACATTATTTTTATAGGAATACGATTTGTGTAGTTTAAATTAAATTCACCATCATTTTTTTCAGTTGATTGTGAATGTACTAATTTGTTGTATCGACAAGTTATGAACTGGCAAGTTCCCATGTAGGGTGTGGTAGTGTGGGTGCTCATAACCGAGGACCGTTGGGACTGTTCTCCCATCAGAGTACTGCGCAATGAGAACTGAGGCAAGTGTAAAGGCGGCAGTAACTTGGGTAAAAATTACCTTTACAAGCTGGCAATTCGTAAAAATAACATTATAATGACTTACTCGATAAAAAACTTATAAAAACACTTATTTAGTACTTAATTTAAGGAAACTTAATCACTGTGTACTGCAAGATAAAAAGTTAACACGTTTATGCAATGGTAAAAAACTTCAATCTTCGATAAAAAAAATACAGACTACAAAACGAATGTAGAGCCATTAATGTTACCAACGATGGAGTATTGGATCGTTGATGAATATTCTACTAGAACAGATCTCTCAACCTAAAGGCCTCTACAAACTACAACATATATGTAGAACTGCGAATGTTACCAACGATGGAGTATTTGATTGTTGAATTAAACTGTACTACAACATACCTGTCAACCTAAAGGCTCATACCAACAACAACAAGAATGTAGAACCGTTAATGTTACCAACGGTGGTGTTATGGATCGTTGATTAATACTGTACTAGAACACACCTGTCAACCTAAAGGCTTCTACAAAAAACAACAAGTATGTAGAACTGCGAATGTTACTAACGATGGAGTATTGGATCGTTGATGAATACTCTACTAGAGCAGATCACTCAACCTAAAGGCCTCTACAAACTACAACAAGTATGTAGAACTGCGAATGTTACCTACGATGGAGTATTGGATCGTTGATGAATACTCTAATAGAACAGATCACTCAACCTAAAGGCTTCTACAAACTATAACAGGTATGTAGAACTGCGAATGTTACCTACGATGGAGTATTGGATCGTTGATGAATACTCTAATAGAACAGATCACTCAACCTAAAGGCCTCTACAAACTACAACAGGTATGTAGAACTGCGAATGTTACCTACGATGGAGTATTGGATCGTTGATGAATACTGTAATAGAACAGATCTCTCAACCTAAAGGCCTCTACAAACTATAACAGGTATGTAGAACTGCGAATGTTACCAACGATGGAGTATTGGATTGTTGATGAATACTCTACTAGAACAGATCTCTCAACCTAAAGGCCTCTACAAACTACAACAAGTATGTAGAACTGCGAATGTTACCAACGATGGAGTATTGGATCGTTGATGAATACTCTAATAGAACAGATCTCTCAACCTAAAGGCCTCTACAAACTACAACAGGTATGTAGAACTGCGAATGTTACCTACGATGGAGTATTGGATCGTTGATGAATACTGTAATAGAACAGATCTCTCAACCTAAAGGCCTCTACAAACTATAACAGGTATGTAGAACTGCGAATGTTACCAACGATGGAGTATTGGATCGTTGATGAATACTGTAATAGAACAGATCTCTCAACCTAAAGGCCTCTACAAACTATAACAGATATGTAGAACTGCGAATGTTACCAACGATGGAGTATTGGATCGTTGATGAATACTCTACTAGAACAGATCTCTCAACCTAAAGGCCTCTACAAACTATAACAGATATGTAGAACTGCGAATGTTACCAACGATGGAGTATTGGATCGTTGATGAATACTCTACTAGAACAGATCTCTCAACCTAAAGGCCTCTACAAACTATAACAGATATGTAGAACTGCGAATGTTACCAACGATGGAGTATCGTTACTAATACTATACTATTGTACTATAGAATGGATCCAAAGCGAAACGGGCTTCAATATATTAGCCTAAATGAACTCATAAAACCAATAATGGTTGTCGGTACTTAATTTATTTGACAGTGCTATGTTTGTTGATTTGGCCAGCCGCTTGAACAGGACAGGAAGGAGCGGCAGTGAAAGGCAAGTGAAAGGAGTCTCTCGACTCTCACACACAGCTGAGATTACATTCACAAAATACAGCAATTAACCGAGGGTCGTCTTAGAACAGTTCCGTGCTTTGAGTACGTCTCTGATCCGATGAAGTACTATAAATAATCGAAAGAAGTAGTTTCTGTAAAGCCATAGAACACAGTCTTTACAATTTTATAATTTCCGTCTGTTTAATGATGCGTGATAAATTACAGTAGTACGTACAATAACAAATAATGCATATTTTTTTAATTTAAATAAATAAGGAAAATCCGGTGAGATAAAATAAATAGAAAAAAAGTGAACGATGTTTTTAACGATTAATTTATTGTACTGTAATAACAAAAATCAACACATTTACTGTAAACATAGTACTGTATAGGCTAAAATTTAATTGCATAAACAAAGTGTTTACATATTACTCACTTTAGTTGTAACGCTATAAAATGCGTTGCCATTTCTCCTGGCCTTGGACTCTCATTGACATTACATTCATTTTTTAGTCTAACGCTATAAAATGGGTTGCCATTTTACATTTACATTACATTCAATACGTATATCTCACTTAGAAATATCTCCTTCTAATCACAAATGTATAAACTTTTCTGTTTACAGGGCTACTTTGACTTGATCAATTGTACTTGGAAGAAGCTTTTTTTTAAGCAAAGCATTGAAATTATTTTAAAGCCAAATATAATCTAATTTAATTTTTTTTTCAGTCGTTCAAGCCAATAGGTTAACAGGTGTATTCTTGTAAAGTATTATTCAACGATCCGTAACTCCATCGGTAACGTTAACAGTTTTACATTCTTGATGCTGTTTGCAGATGCCTTTAGGTTGACATATGTTTTCTAGTAATGTATTAATCAACAATCAACAACTACATCGTTAGTAATGTTAACAGTTCTACATTGTTGTTATTTTTTGTAGAAGCCTTTAGGTTGACAGGTGTGTTCTAGTACAGTATTAATCAACGATCCATAACTCCATCGTTGGTAACATTAACGGTTCTACATTCTTGTTGATGTCTGTAGATGCTTTTAGGATGAGAGATATGTTCTAGTAGAGTATTATTCAACAATCCATAATTCCATCGTTGGAACATATCGGCTCTACATTCTTTTTGCTGTTTGTATGAGCCTTTAGGTTGACAGGTATGTTCTAGTAGAGTACTAATCAACAATCCATAACTCCACCGTTAGTAACATTAACGGTTCTACATTCTTATTGATGTTTATAGAAGCCTTTAGGTTGACAGGTATGTTCTAGTACAGTAGTAATCAACAACCCATAACTCCATCGTTGGTAACAGTTTTACATTCTTGTTGCTGTCTGTAGAGACCATTAGGTTGAGATATCTGTTCTAGTAGAGTATTATTCCAACGATCCATATCTCCATCGTTGGTAACGTTAACGGTTCTACATTCTTGATACCGTCTGTAGAAGCCTTTAGGTTGAGAGATATGTTTTAGTAGAGTATTAATCAACGATCCATAACTCTATCGTTGGTAACATTAACGGTGGTACATTCTTGTTGATGTTTGTAGAAGCCTTTAGGTTGATAGATATGTTTTAGTAGAGTATTAATCAACGATCCATAACTCTATCGTTGGTAACATTAACGGTGGTACATTCTTGTTGATGTTTGTAGAAGCCTTTAGGTTGATAGATATGTTTTAGTAGAGTATTAATCAACGATCCATAACTCTATCGTTGGTAACATTAACGGTGGTACATTCTTGTTGATGTTTGTAGAAGCCTTTAGGTTGATAGATATGTTTTAGTAGAGTATTAATCAACGATCCATAACTCTATCGTTGGTAACATTAACGGTGGTACATTCTTGTTGATGTTTGTAGAAGCCTTTAGGTTGAGAGATATGTTTTAGTAGAGTATTAATCAACGATCCATAACTCTATCGTTGGTAACATTAACGGTGGTACATGCTTGTTGATGTTTGTAGAAGCCTTTAGGTTGATAGATGTGTTCTAGTAGAGTATTAATCAACGATCCATAACTCCATCGTTGGTAACATTAACGGTGGTACATTCTTGTTGATGTTTGTAGAAGCCTTTAGGTTGAGAGATATGTTTTAGTAGAGTATTATTCCAACGATCCATAACTCCATCGTTGGTAACATTAACGGTGGTACATTCTTGTTGATGTTTGTAGAAGCCTTTAGGTTGAGAGATATGTTTTAGTAGAGTATTAATCAACGATCCATAACTCTATCGTTGGTAACATTAACGGTGGTACATGCTTGTTGATGTTTGTAGAAGCCTTTAGGTTGATAGATGTGTTCTAGTAGAGTATTAATCAACGATCCATAACTCTATCGTTGGTAACATTAACGGTGGTACATTCTTGTTGATGTTTGTAGAAGCCTTTAGGTTGAGAGATATGTTTTAGTAGAGTATTAATCAACGATCCATAACTCTATCGTTGGTAACATTAACGGTGGTACATGCTTGTTGATGTTTGTAGAAGCCTTTAGGTTGACAGGTGTGTTCTAGTAGAGTATTAATCAACGATCCATAACTCTATCGTTGGTAACATTAACGGTGGTACATTCTTGTTGATGTTTGTAGAAGCCTTTAGGTTGAGAGATATGTTTTAGTAGAGTATTATTCCAACGATCCATAACTCCATCGTTGGTAACATTAACGGTGGTACATTCTTGTTGATGTTTGTAGAAGCCTTTAGGTTGAGAGATATGTTTTAGTAGAGTATTAATCAACGATCCATAACTCCATCGTTGGTAACATTAACGGTGGTACATTCTTGTTGTTGTTTGTATGAGCCTTTAGGTTGACAGGTATGTTGTATTACAGTATAATTCAACAATCCATAACTCCATCGTTGGTAACGGTTACACAATCTTGTTCCTGTTTGCAGATGCCTTCAGGTTAACAGGTGTGTTCTAGTAATGTATTAATCAATAATCAATAACTCAATCTTTAGTAACGTTAACGGTTCTACATTGTTGTTGTTTTTGTAGAAGCCTTTAGGTTGACAGGTGTGTTGTAGTAATGTATTAATCAACTATCCATAACTCCATCGTTGGTAAAATTAACGGTTGTAGATTCTTGTTGATGTTTGTAGAGGTCTTTACGTTGACAGGTGTGTTCTAGTAGATTATCAATCAAAAATCCATAACTCCACCGTTAGTAAAACTAACGGTTCTACATTCTTGTTGCTGTTTGTAGAAGCCTTTAGGTTGACAGGTGTGTTCTGGTAATGCATTAATCAACTATCCGTAACTCCAACGTTGGTAACATTCATGTTGTTGTCTTTTCGAGGGTTGACAGGTGTGTTCAAAACTTGTTGAAAACAGCTGATTTAATTTAGTATACTATTAAAACAGCAGCTGTTATAACATTTATCTATTACTATTTGTTAAGTTAAAAGAATGCAATCTTTTTGTATTAATAATTTATTAATAAATACTTTTTTATTACTTCTAATTTTATTTATTAATTGCTGTTTTCTGTTAAACAATTTATAAATTATTACATTACAATGTTACTACGCTATAATAGAGCCTATTATTATTTGTGTGCAGTATTCCATTATTGCACTCTTGAGTCCATGCCATACTTTACAGTGTCTCACGAAAATTATTGTAATTTCTTTGTTTCTTATTTTATTTAAGAAACAAGGTATCGTTTTTATTATTTTTATAAGCACTAACTATTACCTGTCTTGTTATTTTTCTCATAAAACCATTCATTATTTTTACTGGCCAACACTTGCGTACAGTGGCTACGAAAATTGTAATTTCTTTGTTTCTTATTTTTTTAAAAACATGGTATTTTTTAATTTGTATTAGGCCTGCAGTTCCTAATTATTACTGTACCTGTCTTGGTATGTTTTCATAAAACCGTTAGTTTTTTATAATGCAGGTTTATTAAACACTTTCAATAGTAAAAAAAAAATACACAGACAGGCAGTAAGCGAAATAAGATAGACCAATGGTTACATTAAGTTTTTTGCTACATTTCACCCAGCGAGTACAGAATAGAAATAGAGGGACTACGTCTATCTACCTAGCATTACCGGCAGTGAAGCAAAATCTGCCACAGAATGGTTGGCCAGACGCGAAAACTACTGTTACAAATGGTAGAAAATTTTAACACGCACTTTTGAAGCAAACTGCGATTAGATACACTTAGAATTTACCTAAAATTACCAAATTCGGAACATATAATGTGATTTAGTGCTTAACACTGATAGTAGTGTTAAATATTCCAAATATTTTGAATTTTATTTATAATAACAGACAATATTTGAACAAACCTTTTAAATAATTTTGTGACATGAAAAAGTTGGTCTGCGAGGAACATTTTTATTTTTTGGTCAGAAAAGTTTTGTCAGCGACAAAGTTTTAGCATAAGAGATGTCACGTAACATATATATATATATATATTTTTTAATACAATCAATGGATAAGACAATAACTTGGGTTATAAGATGATAGAAAGTCGAAGTAGCTACCACTGCTACTCGGAATTGTCTTATTCTTCTGTTTTTATGACACATTTCTTAAGTTTCATATTTATATCTGGTAAATATTACATATTATTTATTGTTATACTTAAAATACTTTTGTGTAATGTCACCGTAATAAATTTAACAATTATTATTTCCGCTTATAAAGCAAAGTGCCACTTTACTTTTAGGCTAAGGGAGTTTCAGATAATTAATTTACAACATAAAATTATATTTGCTAATAGTTTTAATAATTTAATATGAAATAATAGGACTTTTTAGGCTTTTAATTTTTTACATATATTTTATGTTTTTATTTAACCTTATACGGTTAAAATGGGGTAAAGGAAAAAATAACATAATATTGTTCTTGCCATCAGTATAATTTTAATTAATTTGTTTACCATAACACCGCAGTGACAAATATTAAATAAGTTAAAACAATAAAATATGTATATATTCTAAAAAAAGTTACATGTTATAAAGAAACTGTAAAGATATAAAATAGTAGTCTCAAAGGGCTTAGGATGTATTAATAATGTCCTAAATATTTTTATAACTACAGTATACTTATAGATTTGTACAGTAAATATAAATAAATGCTCAAATATAAAATCGATGTTCTTATCTAAATTGAGTCAATTTAGGGTCTTTTATTACTCAGTTAATTTTGTATAAAATAATAATGTTTCTGTGTGTCTAGTTGACAATAATTTTCAATTTGTTTTTGTTTTTATACCTCATTTTTTGTACCATAAATTGTCTACATTTAATTCCCCAAAAAATGAATATTTTACCATTTTTATTAATTGTGTGTTTAACATATGTACAGTCAAATATTCATTATATTTTCAATTTTGGATGCTGAAAATGAGTACTCTAGTAATGCTTGTATCAAGTTATAGGGGGGGGGGATGTATAGTATTTAAAAATGATTATATTATAAGGCAGTTAAATTTTCTTGACTATAAAAAATTATTATAATTATTATTCTTGGTGGGTTTCAAATTTTACAAGTTTCCAACTTTTGTAATAGCCAATTTACTCACAATAAAAACTACTGTAATGTACAAGTATTGTAATTATATAATAATACATTATCTGTGAAAGGTAACTCTGTAAATTTTTCTTTTGTTATTACAACCAAACGCAACACAACTTTGTGGCGTTGAATACACTGAAGACATTCATAAGAAGAATGACAGGTGTCTCACGAAAGCAGACCGGGGACAGGCACAATCACCGGGAAAGTGAAGACGCAGTGCAGTGTGGAGTGTTCAAATGCTCGGGACTCACTGTCAGCCGCCATCTTTTGGTGGTGAACACCGCATATCGCCTGGCTTCACTCTTTGTACTGGGTGGTCTCTCTATTTCTATTTGTGCTCACTGATTTCATTCGAGGAAAAATATCTTAAAGTTTGTGTAGATAGTTTTGTACCACCCTGTATAGTTAGTTATCTGGGTGTTATAAGCTTTACAGTAATATGAACACAAGTATTTAGCGTTTACTAGTCAGCCTAACCAATTTAGTAACACACAACCCAATACTCACAACTCCTCCCGCTGACGTTGCGACAACACCATTTTCATTTCTCCTGCGTGTCTGATGTACAGCTGGTGCTCGGAGTCTACAGCCGACCGGCCATCCTGCAACATTTACCAAACAGATCATATTATTATTTCCAGCCACAGTAACCGTCTTGATTGAGAATATTTCTTCTAAAATCAATTACAATAATGTTGTCCGCTCAACAACGTGAGGACAGCAACAGTCCGTTAATTGTGGTTAGATAAACATTTTGCTTGCTGGTTTAATTGACAATAAGACTTTGAAATATGAAAATACTGTGTGTATAGGCCTAGCCCTACAGTAATTCCAAAATCTACATCATTATGTTAACCAGGTACACAGAAAGGTCATTCTGCGTTCCAACTGTGACATAAACTTCTATACTGCGAGTATTAAGGGGGTATTAGACACGCAGACTTGCTCGTGGGCATTATCAAAAGCATGCTTGTGGGCATGCTGATGTACCTATTACACGCGCGGACTTGCTCATGGACATGCTCGTGAGCATGCTTGTGGGAATGCTGATGGACCCATTACAAGCACGGTCGTGCTCGTGGGCTTGCTAATGGCTGGTGAGAAGAGAGCGCCAGACAACCAGAAGTTCAGTTCAGTAGTGTGTTGTATGCCAGCAGTGCTGTTTGAAAAAGAGATTTAGAATGAGTGAAAATGATGCTATGTTAGCAGTTTTAGGTGTAAACCAAGTATTGGACATAGTTTTTCCGCCTAGGAAAAAGAAACGCGTGTAGTAAAAGAAGTAACTTTTCAAACCTGAAATTCGCACAAACTATTATTACCTGAACTAGATGCAGATGAGTTAAGAAATTATCTAAGAATGGATGAAGCGGTTTAAACTTCACGAAACTTATTCATAATGGTTTCCTTACCCTTATCTTTTAAGTTCCTATCCAAATATTCCTGTTTTTAACTCTCCATAAACAAGGAACACTTCTCTATATATCACATTGAGTTCACTAATAAATTCTCTTGAATAAGATCTGATTTCACCCATTTTTTTAATTTGGATACGCGTGATCGTCCGGTTTGAAAATAACATTGTTCTTATATAAAAAGGCCTTGTAGATAAAATAAAAGTATAAAATAAGTATATGTGTGGCAAATCGGTAAATTAACGACAACAATAACATTGGTTTACGCAAGTGGAAGAGCTCAAACAGCGAGGCGGCGTCAGGCCGTCAGGGTTGAAAAATTCACGCATGCGCAGTACAATATGTTGACGTGGACTTGCTGAAAGAACTACATTCCTATTAAACGCACGGACATGCTCGTGGGCAAGTCCCAAAAATAATACCGATCGGATGTTGACCAGCAAGTCCACAAATCCCTATTACACGCGAGGACTTGCTCGTGAGTATGCTGATGTAAACATGCTCGTGAACAAGTCCGCGCGTGTAATACCCCCTTTAGACCCGCCTACTGTTGAGTCCCCAGCCTACAGTTGCACTCGTCAATACCATTGTACGTGTATGGGTGGGTGGATTGGTCAATACCACTGTACGTGTATGGGTGGGTGGGTGGGACAATACATATCAATACCACTGTACGTAGTATATGGGTGTGCGGGTTGGTCAATACCCCTGTATGTGTATGGGTGAGCGGGTGGGCCAGTACCAAGGTATCAGTACCAGTGATTTTTCATTATATCAGGTGGTTTTGAGAGACACTGACAATGAAACACTCCATTCCTTGTCCATTTTGTGTGTGTTTACTCAATTTATTTACCCCTAAAATTTAGGGGTGTGCGATGCGTAAAAAATCTATTCATGACTAGTCAAAATGTCGATGCATCAATAGTGCCACGATGCATAAGCATTAATTTTGATGAGCAAAAATTACGAATTGCTATGAAAAAATTCCTTTTTAATCTATAATATTAATTGGTAAATCTTATAGAACTACTACTTTGTTATTTTAAATAAAATAGTTTACATTTAGAATTTCAGCAATAACTACCTGTAGCCCACATATTAAATTTTTATACAACAACTGACAAAAAATCGTTACATAAAATTTTAAGAGTACAGAAGCTGTCAGCCATGTTGGTTTAATCCCAGAAGAACAATGTTATTTTTGAACCGGATATAAGATCACGCGTATCCAAATTAAACAGTTAATTTTAAACAGATTTTCCCAAACAAATTGCATTTGATCAAGAATTAAATTGCGCGTTGGATTTAATTTCTAATTAGTTTTATAGAAAAATAAATAAATTTTTACAGTTTGAAGTTTTTATTTTCACCTATTTTTCAAAACTAGGCGTATGTATTCAAAATATCAAAATCAAACCCAATGCACAATACGACACGTTAAAATTGACACCTCATACAGAACTGTTGGTCTATAAATAACGAAAATACGTGGATTTGCAAATAACATTGTTCTTATGGGAATAAAACCAACATTGCTGACAGCTACTACAGACTCTTAAGTCATAAGAAATGGTAATTTTTGATAGTATTTGTTATATACTCGTATTAGTTCACAATTGTGAGTATATAGCCTGCACTTATGGTCAATACGTATCAGTCTCGAGCGAACCGTCTATGACTCACTGATTCCCGTTCGCTCTCGTTTGTGAATCACACAACCAAACTCATTTACGTGATTTCAATTTTAGAAGGATGTACAGAGTTACAAGTAGACATTCCTCGCCACCTATTGACAAAAACAGGTATCTCTGCTAAGATTTTTTGTGTAACTTTTTTTAACAAACTTCCAAGTTTAAGTACCTATTTTTAAAACTAGGTTGCATAAATGGTTGTTTCATAATCCACTTTACAGTATTAAAGGCTTTTTGAATATATGTTACAATACAGTTTGAAGTAAATTAAATTCTGGCCTATTTTATCTGTTCATTCTGTACCAATCTATTTTACATTAAGTCAGACTGATGTTTTGAATGCACTATTCTATGATTAGATATCTGTGAAATTCTTATTTATTATATTATTTTATTGTTTAAATGCAATTAGAAAAAAATGGTTCCAAAGAATTGGCACAAACGTTTCCCCATATTAAAAACACAAAAATCAAAACTTTGAAAATTGTTAGTTTGATTCCCATATATGTTTTGTTGCCATACCTAAAAAACTAGTCAAGTTAGAGACATGCAGTTTTTACTAAACCATCTTAAATTGCAATTCACATCTTTCTTGAAAATTTAATCAAAATCGTTAAAGCAGTTTTTGAGAAAATTCCATTTTTGAATGTTTTTTGCCTATAAAAAATGTTCAAACAAAAAGTGAAAAAATGGTCTGGAGATATTGGCTTAATACACATACACACCAACATTTCATAAAAATTGATCCATCCGACTGGTTTCTAGCGAACAGCACATACGGACAGACACCAACATTTATTTTCAAACACTTTTTGGGTTAAAGGGACCCTAAAATGGGTTTTTAGTCCAACTCGTAAAAAGATTTTTTTGGACGATCACAATACTCTAACGCATAACGCTAACGCATATGGGAGAAAGTAAAAATGTACAGCCTACGTTGCTATGTAATTTTTGTGTTGACATTGCCTATTCCGGGTAATAAAGTTCTTGATAAAGCCCTAGTCACACGGAGCTGGTAACGGCGCTGGTTCGCCAGCGCTGGCTGCCAGTGCTGGCGAACCAGCGCCGTGTGATCGGGTTTTTCGCGCTGGCGAAACCAGCATGCTGGCAATTTGAACCGCGCTGGTGTTATTTGACATGTTTAATATTGCCAGCGCAGGTAAGGAGAAAAATGTCACGTGACCCGCCAGCGCAGGCCAACCAGCGCACTGCCAGCGTCGTGTGATCACTGATTTCATGTCATAGCTGGCAGTTGTTATCAACACGTGGCTTGGAGTGGACCTGTTCCTTTGTTTGTGCAGATAATTTCTTTGTGGTTTAAAAATGAGCAATGGCTGTTGAGGAGGTGAAAATAGAAAACGTGAAGTGGTCAACAGACAAGGTTATTACATTTCTTAATATTTTTAAGCAATACGAATGTCTTTGGGACACTAACAACCCAAATTACATGAAAAGGGATGCAAGAGAATCTGCTCTAAAAAACTTGCAGGACCATCTTGAATCAGAAGGTTCCACAGCAATGACAAAAGATCAGTTGAAATCAAAAATCAAATCTTTGAAAGATTCTTACCGTACAGAACTGAATAAAATTAAAAAATCAATTAAAAGTGGAGCCGGGCCAGAGGACATCTACAAACCTAAATTAGGTTGGTTTGTTGTAGCTGAAAGCTTTTGGAAGAAGGTTGTCACTGGCAGGGATTCCCAGTCAAACCTACGTTTAAGTAAGATTAAATTACATTTTATTTTAATTAATTCCCTTTCCAGACTATATTATCTTATCAAACACGATAAATATTTGTTATGCCTCCTTCATATGAATCACTATCAAGGTCTGTGGTTGGGTCCAGGTTAAAAAAATATCAAGAAGAAACTGCGTGTGCTATTCTATCAACATTATTTTAGAATTTGTACTCATAATATGTAAATATCCCTGATGTTCAAATGAGCTGCGTTCTGAATTCACCTTTGAACCTTTTTTTCTTCTGCTAGTGTTACCTAAAAAGTCTTAAATGTATTTAGGCCAACAAGAAATAAATAAGAATTGTGAGGTATTTAGTATAATGAAACAAACGTTTTAAAGTTATTATTTATTGTATAAACTTATTAAATTAAATTATTTTACAAGCACAACAGTATTTCAATGTATGTAAATGATCAATGGTTAACAAAGGATCACATACAGATTACGTGACTGAGTCTGGGTCTTAGCATTATTATTGTTTCCAGTGAATACTATTCATTTGCCAAGGAACTGTGCATTCGTTCATAAATGCTCGAGCGTATCTGTCTCGAGCACGTTTTACTTCTTTACTGTATTTTTTTGAGAACTTGTTACGTCAACATTCAATAGAGGGGTAACTTCTGCACGCCAAGTACCAGGAATTATCTCTCCGTTGTTGAGATCCTCGGTATCCACTGAACCTGGTGGTAAGTATACTTTGGCCGACGTCTGCCTGAGCCAGTTGTGAAGAGCGCATGATGCTTTCACTACAAGGTCTGTTGTCTCAACAGACAATGGTATTGCGCCAGTGAATACACTAAATCTTGAAACTAGTATTCCAAAGGCGTTTTCTGACACTCTCCGTGCCCTAGAGAGCCGGTAGTTAAATATTCTCTCTTCCAGAGTGAGGTTTCTGTGGCTAAATGGTGTTAACAAGTTGTGACGAAGAGTAAAAGCATCGTCACCTACACATAAGCCATTTAACGGCCAATTGAGAAGATTTTTTCCAATGCTATATTTAAATCTGAGGTTTGAAATATCGTACTATCATTACTTCGCCCATCTGCACCCACATCTATATACTTAAAACAATATTCAGCGTCCACCATAGCAAAAGGTATGATGCTATAAGTATGCTTGTAGTTGTAGAAACTTGATGTGGATTTAGGAGGCCTTACAATTTTTATATGTTTCCCATCCAATGCTCCACAGCAATTAGGAAAGTTCCATACCAATTCATGCCTGTGTGATTTTCTTCCATTCTTCTGTTGCGGTCGGGACCTGGAAAAAAATTGCATTTCATTCCTTCTAATTATGTATGTTTTTCAGAGCTTGAATGACATCGAAAACACGGAGGATGAACCAGAGAATAACACTTCCAGTGAAGATACTCAACAACCAAGTACTTCAAATGATGACAATGTCAATCTTGTGACAATGGGCAATACTTCCACTCCAGCACAAAACAAGAAGAGGTCGCCCAAGAAAATGGTTCCACCTGTAAGTACTCGGCCAACAAAGAAACTGAAGCAACCCACAAATTTTGAAAAATCGGTCGCCCAACTGACAACAATCGCTGAGTTGACCGCTAGGGATACTGTTGATCAGTACGAGAGATTTGGACGACATGTTGCTGCTCAGCTCCGGGAAATGCCCCTGGAGAGTTTCCTATTACTGCAACATGAAATTCAAGGCTTGATGGTAAAAGAAAGGCTTAGACTGATTCGGCGAAATGTTTTAGCTCCTGTTTCATTGTCGTATTCTACAGAGACTAGCTGAACAGACATCTTACACAAATGAGGATACACGCACAAGTGCAGACCTCTTACAAGGATTTATAAACCAATTTTAACAATTTTCAAACAATATATTAAAACCTGATACCTAATCGTTTAGCTTAACTTGATTTATTGCTCTTTTAGATGTATTTTCTTTCTGCAATTTAATTAATGTTGTAACTTTTTCACGAAAATAAATATATGTTAATAACATGGGCTTTTTATTACTGCCAATTATTAAAAAAAAAAACAACATAATATATATATTGAGTGGCATACTATCTTTCATAGTCATGGTTCTTACCTTTATGAATGGTTGTAGCACCTGGTAGATTGATCTCAAAACATCTGGTAAATTGGTTGATATAGTATTACTGGGAATACGGAAAAGGTACTGTAGGGATTTCAGTGAGTCTCCTGTTGCCAAATATCTCAACGTTATTTGTAGTTTAGTTTTGCATGTAATTGCCTGTCTCATGTTGGTGTCTTTTTTCTGAATTAACGGTGTAACCAGTTCTAAAAGTTCTTGAAATTTTAATTCCGACATTCTCATAAATTGTCTATATTCTGCCGGATCTTCTACTGCCAATTCTCTCAATAATGTTGCTGAAGCACCTAGTTCTCTTCTTCTACTTATCCTATTTCTCACCCACATACGACGTTTCTTTTTCTTCACCATCTTCTCGCATAACTCTTGAACCCCCAACCTCAAAGTTAGTCTTAAAGCTTCCCGAGAAATACCTATAGACGACATTTTAACTACACAGCACTCACAACCAACAACTGCGACGACAACAACCGACAAACTGCGACGACAACACTGCTGTGACTGCGCTGGCGACCGCTCGTCGCCAGCGCTGGCGACCAGCCTCGTGTGATCGGGGTTTTCGCGCTGGTTAATCCACGCTGGTGCTAGAGATGGGCAAGAACAGTTAATTTCCGGAACAGTCGGAACCGGAACAACTCCAGGAATTCAACTGTTCCGTAAAGCTGTTCCGGAACAGTTTATGAAGAACAGTCAGATTGTAACCAAGACCAGCTAGATTCATCCAACTCCTGAGTGTTCGGAATCGTTTGGAACCCTGAGTCTAAGGGTAAAAACATTTCTCTGCCAAAAAAAAATTATATTTCTAAAGTGGGTTAAATCAATCATATTTGGATAAATTCTTGCTTTTAATACATTTATAATTATACAAAACTGGTTGGACAAATGAGAATGCCAGACAATTAATTAATCATCCATTTATGAATTAATCATCCAAAAGACAAGAAAGTAACATTGTACAAATTAGTTCACATATTTAAATTCAATAAATATTTTAGAAAACTAATATAATATTGAACAGCTACAGAAAAACAAAAATAGTAGATAAAATAACAAAATCAAAACGTAAAATTACCATCAATAATATGGTAAAGTAAATTATAGTACTAAGACATACCATTATTTCCTAAATAAAAAAAAAAAAAAAAAAAAAAAAAAAAAAAAAAAAAAAAAAAAAAACATAAAAGTTCAGCAAATATAATAAAAAACTATACATTATTTTTATAATACAACATCAGGCCTATTATTTGCAGAATTCAGAATAGTTATAAAATACATATATACTTATATACAACTGTTTGGACAAAAGAAAAAGTCTATTGATAACCCAACAGACAAGAAAGTAAAATTGTAAAAATGAGTTCCCATGTTTAAATTCAATACGTATTTTAGAAAACTAATATAATGATGAAGAGGTACATACAAACAAAAATAGTAGATAAAATAACAAAATCAAAACGTTAATTTACTATGAGTAATATGGTAAAGTGAATTATACTAAGAATCGGATTAGTTTAAACTATTCATTGTTTATTGGCCGGATGTGTGTCGAGTTAGTCTTCAACGAGTCCGTCTTCAGCAAACTGTTCCGGAACAGTCATTTCTATTTCTGGTTAACTGCGTATGTGTCACTCAAACGAGTCCGTCTTCAGCAAACTGTTCCGGAACAGTCATTTCTATTTCTGGTGAACTGCGTATGTGTGACTCAAACGAGTCCGTCTTCAGCAAACTGTTCCGGAACAGTCATTTCTGGTGAACTGTTCCGGAACAGAACAACTAACTCTAGAGAACAGTTCCAATAAGACTGTTCCGTTCTTTTTGGCCCATCTCTAGCTGGTGCCAGCATGCTGGCGCCAGCAGATGGTAACCAGCTCCGTGTGACTACGGCTTAATTGGTCGGTAGCGTAGTTGGTTCAATCCCAGCTTCATGTGCTAAAGGTTCTCAGTTCGATCCCAATCAGAGTCAATACATTTTGAGAAGGATGAGCTGATAATCACCGGCTGTTCATTTGTCATTGGGCTATTAATTAATGACACTTTCTAAAGAATAGTCGGCCTTAGTTTGTAACAATGACTACATTCGCTTATCTACACTCATCACACTCATTCGAAATCCATATTCGCCCATATCTTGACGATCGGCGTCTTATGAATAAATAAATAAAAGTACAACAAATTTGTACTACTTGCTCTGTGTGGCGAACTAGTTTCGTGAGGACGGTATATCACATGCTCCCGACCTCGGAATGTTTAATATTGCCAGCGCTGGCAAAGAGAAAGAGGTCAAGTGACACTACCAGCATCGTGGGATTAATAAACCAGCGGATCACTAGCGCTATAGGATTATCAACATCAGGTTCAGTAGTTTAGTTATTTCTTACGATTAGTTTTTTTTTAAGTTTAAGAAATCAATCACAATGGCATTACTGAAATAAGAACAACTGAATTGGGCAACAGAAAATATTATTAAGTTTCTCAACATTTATTTTAATGTTGTTTTTTATTTTTACGTCAGCATTTGATATGACTTTTGCACGCCACGATTCTGAAATTATTTCTCCAGCGTTGGTGTTTCAGTATACAAACTGTTGCACCCAAATAGCACGCTTCTTCAGCACATGTTATACTCTGGCTGAGGCACTTGTGAAAGGCACATGACGCTTTGACAACAATATCATTTATCTCAACAGACAACGGTATTGCAACGGTGAACACATGAAATCTTGAAGCTAGTATGCCAAACGCATTTTCCGATTCTCTCCTTGCCTTTGAGGTGGTGATTATGTATTCTCTTTTCCAAAGTCAGGTTTCTATGGCTAAATGGTATGAATATGTTTTACGAAGGGGAAATGCATCGCCAACCACACATATCTTAATATATCTAAATATCTCAATGTTGAATCAAGCTTCAATTTACAGATAATGGCCTGTCTCATTATGGTGTTTCTTTTAGAAATACATGATGTAACAAGTTCCAAGAGTTTTTCAAATTTTATTTCAGTATAAATACGTCATAAATTTTAGGTATTTTTGTGAATGTTCTAGAGCCATGTCTTACAAGTGTTTATATAGCTCCTAGCTCTCTTCTCCTACCAACTCGACTCATCGCTAAATGGCACGTTTCTTCCTCATCAGCAGATTTTGGCATAACTACTGATCACCCACCCTCAAAACCAGCATAAATCTCTACCAAGTATAGAAAGAAAGGAACCCAATTTATATCCCTTTTAAGTTTACATAAGCTACATAAGCATTTAATATAGCGGAAACAAGTTTTACATAGGCGTTTTGCCTGTACAAAACAAACATTGTTATATGAATTAGTCAGATAGAATCAATGTGTAAAATAATTACTATAATAAAATAACAAAAATGTATATCCTATACCAAAGGAAATAATTCGTTAGATATTGACTACTACATAGAAAAATAATTTAAAAAGAAGACATATTCTTATAACAGCGAAAAATAAAAATAAATTATTAAAATAAAGTAAGTGAGTACTATGAGCTTTTAATTTTAAAATATATATTAGTCATTTAAAAAAGGGTATGATGTTATAGGATAGAGTCAAGTAAAATATGAACAGTTGCGGAAGTGAAGTAAAAAGAAGTGATTGGAGTCAAGTAAAGTATTAAGTCAAGGAATCGTGTTGTCAGGTGTAGATTGTATTGAGGAGGTTCTCCGCGTAATCACAGCCGCTCCTTAACAGCTAGGCAGAGACGAACTTAGCCACGTAGATCCCTTATCTCCCTCTTTATGCTTCGATATAAAACATTTGCAAGGTAGAAGGAATTCGTATTGTTTACAGATTTAACTGTTCTATGGACCTGGACACCAACATTCAAGGCATTTCTTGTTATGTAATTATGTGAAATAGGAGTATTATTAAATCGGAATGACGAAAAACGAAATTTAGAAGATGTTTTATGAATATTTTTCTGATGGTGAGAACTATTTGTATCTTGACTATTTGTGTCTTGAAAAAGTCAATCAGACGAAAACATTTTTATCTTACGGAAGCTTTCAAAATAGATTTTTGAATAACAGATAACGATTCTACTATTTACAAGCACCTCCCCAAGAAATAATACCGTATTCTAAAATAGATTGAACGTATGCAAAATATACAGTTTTAATTCATAATCCCTATCAACGACATATTTTTAAAACTATACACACAACCAACAAAAAGACCCGATTCTGTTCACAACTCTTGTCTTCGTTTTCGCGCTAGTGAACCATGATGGTTATCGCAAGCTGGGGCTAATTACACACAAGCAGGCCTTAAAAGGTGGCCGTTTCCCTCTACTAAAACTCCCAAGACATGGGTTTCAATTTCAACGATTTGATTCCTAATACTAATCGTATCGTAACACGTAAAGTGTCATTTGTTAGACGAAGGCCATAAGTTGGCTTTTGTAAAAAAATGAGTATTTTTTGCTTTTTTCACAGTTAAATATGTGAAACTTTATATGTCAAACTTGACGTATTTTAATTTTAAAAAACTCAAAAAATTAACTTACAGTCTATTAGAATGGGCCTTAATAAATAATTCAGTAGCTGTTTGGAGAAACTGCGCCTAGATAGCCGCCGCATGGATAGGACACACTGGCAGAACAGCCCTTGCGGTATCTGGTCGTATTGTATGCGCCTAGTTTGTAGCATGCATTGATAAATGAACTCGTGCAAATCACGAGCTTCATTTATCACGATCGTATTACGCAACATAGTATTATGTTTTAGAGAGTTATACAAAATATTATGCTTAGTTGCAAAAATTGAGTCCATTACATTATTTAAAATGTATACATTTATTTTTATCCTCATAATTCTTTATGGTTTCCTAAAGCTCCGCGCGAACTAAGGCGGGACCGGCGTGCGGCAACGGATTTTACAAATTAGGTGGTCCAACTACGGCGGGACGGCAACGGACTACCGCAATTCTAGAGCAGGCGGACTCCTCCAGCCAGGCAACAAATACTCAAAAAAGAGTATGGAGGGAAATGCATGGAACACAATTTTTGACTTCGTAACTTTGTTTTGACTAGTTAGGAAGTGAACATATAAAACGTTCCCTCCCGTAGCCTTTGAGCAGGCGGAATGGGGGAGTCTGGAGGTCCCATTTTTTAGGTTTCCGCTTATATTTAGGAAACTATGCGTCCTAGCGTCATAACTGTCCTGTATGAAATGAAAGCTGATTAAATTTGCTACAAGATGTATACTGTCACGTTTTTCGATATCTTGCATAGTTTACGAGATATCAGCTCTTGAAAGTTATAATTTCGGAAAAAAACATTTTTTACCCACATATTTTGCTATTTGTGACCGGATAACCCTTCAATAATGCACCCAAAAAATAAATTCCGGCCATAGAGTTGTAGAGAATTAAATTACCATTCATATTAAATATATGTATGTACATACAGGGTGTATTGCGAGAGGCTGGCACAACTTCAGGATATGATAGTAGACATAAAAATGACCATAAGAGTTCCTGTAAACATGTGGCCTATCTCGCCTTGTTAAGAATCTGTGTTTTTTATTTAAAAAATTATATCTCAAACATGGTTTGAGCTAATAGTTTGAAACTTGGTATATTTTGTGACCTAGTTAGAGGTAGTTTAAAATTAAAAAGTTACAAAATTATCTTTATCAATTTCAAAATGGCAACCATACGAAATGTTAAAAGTTAAATAACTTTAAGACCATTATTTGTATTGAAAATGTATTAGAATACTTTAATTTTGTAAATTTAATAATATATATAACTTTTATTTTATCAATTTTCCTTAAGATTTTAAAGCAATTTAAATATTGAACGTGAAATATGCAATTTTGCGACAACTGTCGACTAATGAATCATTCAATTTCAATCAGTTGTTTGTTGATTTTCCAAAACAGCTGTTATATTGGTTTTATGTGTTTTGTTTATTCAGGAGCTAAACTAACTGTTGCCTTGCCGTTTGAGGTTATAAAGTGTGTTTATATTGTATAAGCTGGTTCACGAGTTAGGGCTAGTAGTTTAATAAATTGAATAATAATTATAATGAAGTACCCTTTATTCATATTTATAAAAATACATGACTGTTTTTCGGCTCTTAGGCCATCTTTAGATAGTAAATAATATAACCTATAATAAATGAACAACTATAAAAATAAAACAGATGAAAATAACATGTGACTAATTTAGTGTGTGGGTAAGTTGAATTTTAATTTTGATTTTTATGTTTTTTTAATTTCTCTTATTTTTTCATATAGGATTTTTCATTCTTACATATGAGACGCCGACACAACGTTGTTGGCATTTTAAGGCGAATGTGAATGGTTATGAGTGTAGGATGAGTGTAGTCTGGTTACTATTTGAGTTCAACTGTTCCTCAGAAAAGGCAATTTATTAATAGCCCAACAGCCAGGGAAACTAAGGGACCTACAGCTTTACGTGGAATCCGAACCACGTAGTGCTGGTCTGATTTTCAGCTAATTGACAAGTCTGATAATCAGTTATCTCCCCCACACAACATCCGCACAATGATTAGGCCTACCACCTAACATGGACATCCCAGACTTCTCTAGTAGTGTCCACGCCGATAGCAACCACCAAGCGGACGCCATGCCTGTATTAAGAGGACCGAGCATCCAACCTATCGCCTACAATCTCCCAAACACTTTGTCCCCATGTAGCTGGGTTAAAGCACTGCGCCACCAATCACGTTACTTTGTGTATTTAATATGTTCTGTGGTTCATTATAATTGTTTATGTATATGTGTAAATTTTCTATGGTTTTCATTTTTCTCCTTTCTTCTCATATTCTAAAACTAACATTCTAAATTCCACAAATATTCTAACATTTAATTATAAATGAAATAAAAAAAACACAAATGAATAAATGTCCGTTAAGTTGACCAGTTTTTATTTATATTTATCAATAGTTGATGACAATTATTTGTACAGCCCGAAAAATGCATTTTTTACTGACATAACCAAACATAACCTAACTTATCCTAATTGTTTATTTACTGAACAAAAAAATCGTAATTTGCGTTAAATCCAGGTGTCTTAGCCTTATCTCCATGACTGCCTACCGGCCGTCACTCCGGCAGGAATATAGGTGAATTCAGGTTTTGTGATATATAGTTGTTAGGGGCGTGCGATTAGTAATTTTTTAGTTCGAGTCGAGTAGTTGGCATTTTCTTCGAGTATCGAGTATTTTCGAACGAGTATTTACAGAAGGATTTCCTGCTCACCCAAGACAATTTAACATAGGCAGACACCGTCCTAAGCCTATGTTAAGTTTTGTCAGATTCGTAAATATATACATCTAAACTGAACACAATAATATTGATTTGTTGTTTGTAACTGTAACATTTGATAAATAAAACTTGTTACTGCCTGCCTTCCTACATTTATATGTGGAAATTGTATTATGTAAGAACTAATATTATGTAAGAAATTAAGAAAGTATATTATTAATTGAATCAACGAGGATTATAAAGATTTAATCTGTTCACTCAAATCACAGATCAGATTTTCTATGCAAGCCAATTATACTGTTTCACAGCCGGCCGATATGTTTATCTGGTGGTTCAGTTCAAAGTGTACCGCGAAAACGTAGTGAAGCTTGTTGGTAAAAGTTGCATCCAACCAAATTGATGCTAAAATTCAGGCATCATCGTCAAATGCGGTAATTTGCTTTGAGAATTGCTCCTATCAACAAACGATTTATTGTCTACACGCCAAGAAGAGTGGATCTGTATTCTGTGGGTATTTAATTCAGTAATAACAAGGTTACAACTAACCGGAAATAAGCTCTGAATTATATAATCAAATTTCAAAATCTGGATGACAATGACTGTGGTTCAATCAATTGATAATAATAACTAAGCAGAATTCCTAAAAATAAATTTTAAAGTCGCTTGGGATGAATTAGTTTTTAAATTATGATCGGTAATGAAATATGTGCAACTTGAAACTACTTCGATACATGAGGCTACACTGAACAACAGATAAAATTATGTCATAACGAGAAATTCATTAAAACCTGATGTAATCGAATGAAAACCATAGACGTCGTCGGCTAATACTCGTGCAGTCTGAAATATCAGCTAAGTGCCAGATTTTGGGCAGCTAAACGATAAACTTATGAATAATAAACGGGACGTTTGATAAGGCTTCGGTTCAATGAAAATTATTTTCCAAATCTCTAAATTCGTCGTATTTTGTTTAGAAAATGTCTTCCAACATGTTTTTCTCTCACTTGGGTTGATTCGTGATTGTTTTAAAGTTTACATCGACATCGACGTCAATGTTAACAGGGGACCGTTCAGTGAATTTACGAATCAAAATTATCGTACTTTACCACCTTTTACACTCCAACTGTTTTATTGTCTAACCTACTATCCGTAACAAAACTTTGGAGACTCGAGTTTGGATGACTATAACAACGAAACTAATAAAGCTATGGTGATGGGACTTGTACCAAACTTTTCACAATTTTATTGTGCGTTTATTGATGTAAACCAAAAATTTTTCATGCAACATTGGCATATTTTTAATGCGTGCCGAACAAATAAAATACACGATTTTACACGCCTTTCAACCAAATCTCGACTTTAAAAAATCGCTGAATAAAAACCCGTACATGAATCGTTTTGAAACTTTAATACGTGATTGGTTATAGTGTTGATAACGTAATACTAAAATATAAAAATTGTTCGTCCATTAGAAAAAAAGTTGTTGTAGATTTTGTTCAACAACTTTTTCTCAGCAATGACTGATCGGAATAAGTTCAACTTTACACTGTTATACAAAGCTAATTTTACATATTCAACAACAAATTGTGATAATCGTTTATAGTCCATCATGTATTTTGTAGCGATTTTTATTTGATAGCGTAGCGATGTGCACTCAGCCGTGAGTAACCGACCCCACCGATGCGCCTGGTCCGCCGGTATTCGTCCGGAATGCGGGGGGTTGCCCGGTCGAACTGTCGAACACGGTGAGTCACAGTGGTATGTCCACCACACTCTACCCTCCGCAGTAAAAGAATGTCTTGAACCATTTTTAAACTTGCCATTGGAGGTCCAAAGCCCTCATGAGAAAAAGTGATGGGAAATGGTATAACAATTAACAAAATACGTACAGTCAGAGAAGAAACAATACCGCCTACATTAACTATTTTAACAATTAATTTGACTTTAATGTTTGACTAAAACATATGTATGAATATATATCATAGGCGATTAAAAATATCAAAAATATTACTGTTAAAACACAGAGCATTTATTTGTATGTGTATGGTATCTTCTGTAAAAACTAAACAGTTTTTCGTCTCTCCTGTAAAATTTTCGATTTTTCTGATAGGCGGTATTGTTTCTCCACTGGAGATTTGGAAAATTAACGCAAGCTTGAGAGCTTCTCTTGTACGAGCCAGGATGACGGCAGGACTGGCAGCGACTCGGCAACGACTCGGCAACGTCGCAATCCCGCCGAGCTTGTTACTTACGGCTGAGTGCATATCGCTACGCTATCAAATAAAAATCGTTACAAAATACATGATGGACTATAAACGATTATCACAATTTGTAGTTGAATATGTAAAATTAGCTTTGTATAACAGTGTAAAGTTGAACTTATTCCGATCAGTCATTGCCGAGAAAAAGTTGTTGTACAAAATCTACAACAACTTTTTTTCTAATGGACGAACAATTTTTATATTTTAGTATTACGTTATCAACACTATAACCAATCACGTATTAAAGTTTCAAAACGATTCATGTACGGGTTTTTATTCAGCGATTTTTTAAAGTCGAGATTTGGTTGAAAGGCGTGTAAAATCGTGTATTTTATTTGTTCGGCACGCATTAAAAATATGCCAATGTTGCATGAAAAATTTTTGGTTTACATCAATAAACGCACAATAAAATTGTGAAAATTTTGGTACAAGTCCCATTACCATAGCTTTATTAGTTTCGTTGTTATAGTCATCCAAACTCGAGTCTCCAAAGTTTTGTTACGGATAGTAGTCAGAAAACCGTTCAACAATTTGACAGGAAAAAATATCGTACGCGCAAATATTACACACAGTTTTTGCGATCTAAGGCGTTTTTATAGTAGTCTAATAATTAATAGACGTTCACCATGATACAGATATATGATACGGCATTTTATTACGTCAAATCATTGGACGATTCCCTGCTCAGATTAAAAAAAAAAATAGACCTCAATCGACTCGCAAGAAATATACGATAATTTCAGTTCCGAAAAGGAGCTGAACGGTTCCTTGCACGTACGTATACTACAACCGAGATGAACTTTCACCTATAAAAGATGGGAAGTTCGATTCTTGGGATGTAAAGTTACCCGTGCTCGGGACCCTTTTGATTGAACGGTATTATTGATAAGAACGAAAATATACGTAATTTCCACGATGCACACACTATTAGATTTGTATTGGTAACAGGTATTTTTGAGCATCTTGAACCGAATCTCTTGTCCCCTCTCTTGGGTCATAAATACACTAACCAGCACTTCAGTTAAAGAATAGCTGTCATTGTATCAATGCACCATCTAATAGTTGCACTGATCATATTTTTGTTGATTTAAACGAGCGTTGAAGGAGTCAGATCGGTTGTAATAAACACTGCTATTACGGACCATTACGTTGTGACTTCTGAATGGAAATCGTGTAATAACAGGCCACCTATACGGCCTAATGTTGAAAAGAGTTCATTGATAGGGTAAAGCTAAAGCAATTGTTAGCACAACAGAATTGCGAAGTCGTCAGGACTCCAACCTTTCTGCAGATAATTTTATTCGTGTTTTCAAAGAATTAGCAGTGTTCCTAATTCAATGAAACTACCTCACAAGATAGCTAAAATGTAAACCGTGGATCAGTCGAGGGATTATAAAATCAATCAGCCGAAGAGATCAAACCAGCAAAAGAATTAATGTATTACAAAACCAAAAAAAAAAAAAAAAAAAAATAAATAATCCTTAACGAACCCTAAAATGCTATGGTAACATATAGCAGATTTGACAGGAAATAACAGAAAAGAAAGTGTTTACCTTCCAGCATTTTGTGCAAAAACTGTTTTCTAATAACAGTAGTGAAATGATTTATATTTCATGTTTTTTAATATGTTCACTATTGGTTCATGTGCATTTACTGAACGTTTAAAGTTTATTTATTTTTTTTGTTATAAGTATTAATCAAGTTATTCTTAAGTCATTGATAGAGTGTGTAACTCGGTCTCCACGCACATGTCATTCATTACCCATGTGGGGGACCTTTTTCGTATAAAAATTGTACAATTTACTATTGTAATACATGTAAAAATAAATAAATTATTATTTTTAGTTATTTAAATCAGGCTGGCCAATTGACTGTCAAAGACGAACGTGCTTCTCCAGGGGACGGGTAGCCAACTAAAATGTCAAGTGAATGTCAGATCCAACTGTCATATCTTATACTACAATACAGATATGAGGTTAGATAAAATTACAAGTGTTTTTAAAACAAAAAAATAAGTTTGATTAAAAATATCTTATGCAGATTTTATTACATATATGTTTATATATAAAAACTATAGAATCCCCCAAATGTTTTAGCTTATCACATCACATAAAACTGCTTAGGCCCTATGTTATAGCCGATTTAAAAGACAGATTTTATATTATATAATAATTTATTATAATGCACAACGAAAATTAAGAAAGTAATCTTTCCAAATAACGCAGTCCTCGCTCCTCTAACCCTTGGCGCATCATTTTACCCATCAACGAGCTAAGCAGATCTCACAGGCTTACAAACCACGAATAATGAAAGTGTTTTACGCGAATGTTCATACTACTCAACCCTACCCCATTTCCTAAAACTATTGTACGAGATCCATGACCTATAAACAAAATAAGTGGGTAGATTTTCCGGATTCACACCACTGAGGTAAGTGATGGATCAAAATAACAAATTTGTACTCAAGGCGTGGGGAAACCATAATTAATAAACCCGACTAATACAGCCCAAAACCATGTTTGGCTGAAATAGTAATTTTCTTCTAACAAGAAATATGACCCAATACAGAGAGAGGTTGTGGCTCCAGGTAACAATGGTGTGGGATGGGAGAGCTTTCTCCAAGAGCGTGCTCCGCAGAGTGGCTCTCACGAGCACAGCTTATACTCACGGGTCATCTAGATAAAGTAAATACAGTCACTTTGAGGGGAGCGTGAGTTAAGGCCTAAAAATCAGTTGTAGGATACGAAATAAAATTATGACGTTTATTATTTTCCTCCAACCGAATGGACAGATAAGTTGTTTCAAACTCTTTCATTAACTGGTTTATTATCTGTACATGTTTTGAGGAAACATACTATCCAAGCAAACGAAGAATCGCTGGAAAGACTGCTAATATTTATATTTAAAATCTGGTCTTATATTTATATTTTTATATTATTAAAAACTGATTTTACTATACATACATTATATACAATATATACATTCGTGCATCAACACCCATCACTATCATTGGACATTCATATTCGCCCATCTTGGCAATCGGCGTCTTACGAATAAATTAAAAAAAAATACATATAACAAAAAAATACAGTTAATATCACTAATAGAAAAACGGTTTTATAAAACTTTTCATAATTTAGAAACTTTTAACTAATAGATTTCATGGGAATATATCTGCTCCTTTACGCGACTGTTGCCACCTCCCAAAATGGCAACTAAGCGTATAGAAATTGTTCACAAATACAAATACAACAACCTAAAAGAGATGACCATTAAAGAAGATATTAAGTTTAACAAGAGATGCCTAAGTGAGAATATTACTCCAAACTATGTCCAACTATATACAAAAGTAAAATCTAGAGCTGCACTTATTACAATGGAAACTGCCAAGAAAATATGGAACAAAGAAGAAATTAATACTTTATATATGAAACTACACAGATTGAATCAAGAAAAAGAAGAATTGTATCAAAATCTTAAATCACAATACCACCATGAATCCATCGAAGAAATAAACCATTACATCAAAAACTGGATCCAACCTATCATTAACAAGAAAAGGGAAACTCACATATCAAAACTAAATTCATTAAAACAAACAATTATACCATCTACTCAAGAGAACAATTCACAATGTAAGTTCAAATTTTATTCTAAATTTCATAATTTGACTACCATACCTTTTAATGAAGAAGAAAGTAATAAATCAAATAAAATAAAATCAATAACTTTAAATAAATTATAATAACTTTAAATAAATCAATAAAATAAAACATAACTCTTGACCACAAAATACATGAAATCGAAGATGATTTAATCAATATAGACGTATCCATAATGACAACTGATGTAAAAGAACGAGAACCTTTAAGACACGCTTTCATACATGAACTACATAAAATGAATATAAACACAAATAATAATATAAAAACACATACAGCAAACAAAGAAACGACAACTATACCATCCATCTCAACAAAATCAAAAGAGAATAATGCTATACTAACCAAAGCTGATAAAGGGAACCCACCAGTTGTTATGTATAAAGATGAATATAACAGTAAAATAAAAGATTTAATTCAAAATAACAAAATAAAACTTAAAAAAGAATCCTACTAACCATTAGTCAAAAACAACTAACAAAATCATTTCTGAATGTAATACAATTCCAAAACCTGTACAATATCAATTAAAAATGACCAACCCCAAAGCTCCTACACTAAGAGCTCAACCTAAAACACATAAACTAAATATACCAATCAGACCAATAGTCAACTTTCAAAATGCACAATCATATAAATTATGCATATATTTGAATAAAAAGATTCAAGAAAACACCATTTGGGACTACAATTACAGCATAAAGAACACTATTGAACTGATATACAATATACAAGATATTCAAATTCCAAACCAATGCCAATTTATATCATTTGATATAAAAGACATATACACAAACATTCCTACTAAAGAAACATTTAACATTTTGAAAAATGATCTCACACTAACTAACAGACCCAACACTAATGAAATTAATGATATCATAAAATCAACTGAAATTTGTATTGAACAAAACTATTTCAAATATAATGACAATTTTTACCAACAAAGTAATGGACTACCAATGGGATCTCCTTTATCAGGAATAATAGCCAACATCTTCTTACACAATTTGGAACAAAACAAAATTTTAAACTAATCAAATCCTCACAAACAAAATATAATCTATTGGTTTCGTTATGTTGATGATGTAATATGTCTTTTCCAAGGAAGTGAAAAAGAAGTGATGAATTACTAGACTACTTAAATTCGTTAAATGACAAAATAAAATTTATAAAAGAAAATGAAGCAAAAAAAAAAACTATTTAGATCTAACAATTTCAAATATTGGAAATAATCACTCTTTCAAAACTTTTAGAAAATTAACCCAAAGTGACCTACTAATTCCATATAATTCTAACCACCCATGGAAGTATAAATTATCTAGTTTCTGATCAATGATAAACAGAATGTTAAACATCTCAATGAAAAAATCTGATTATGAAGAAGAAAAAACAACAATAAAATACTTAGATTCGAAAAATGGTTACAATCCGACAATTGTTGACAAAATTATAAAAAGAATAAAAGGACACAAAAATAAGAAAATGAAACAAAAAGAAAAGAAAAATTTATCAGCGTTCCTTATAATAGAAAAAATTAATAAGGCTATTAGAAAGACATTTCAACACAGTAAATATACACTCAGTTATAAAACAAAGAAGACATATTACTTTAATTAATATGTTTACTTATTAATAATATATTACTTTAATTAATAAAGTAATATGTCTTTAATTAAAGGCATATTACTTTAATTAACAAACTATCCAACAAAGAAAATAAAAATAACAAATATGAATAATCTGGAATATATAAAATAAAATACTCAGAATGCAATTCTTTTTACATAGGACAAACCGGAAGAACATTTAATTTACGTTACAAAGAACACATACAAGCCATAAGAAACAATAACTCAACATCAATTAAATCTAACTTTGGTGAACATATTCCCCAGTCAAATCACAGTTACCGAAATATCAATGATAATATTACAATTTTAGAATATGAGAAGAAAGGAGAAAAAACGAATTCCAAAGAAAATTTACACATATACATAAACAATTATAATGAACCACAGAACATATTAAATACACAAATTAACGTGAAAAATCCTATACATGAAAAATAAGAGAAATTAAAAAAACATAAGAATCAAAAGTAAAATTCAACTTACCCACACACTAAATTAATCAATCATATGTTATTTTCATTTGTTTTATTTTTATAATTGTTCATTTATTATAGGTTATATAATTTACACTCTGAAGATGGCCTAAGAGCCAATTATAGTTATTATTCAATTTATTAAACAATTACAGGATTAACACATACCATAGTTAATTTTATCACTACGTTCTAGAGATCTTTAAATATGATCATACAGTTGTTTTGTAAACAAAACGCCAATTAAATTGACAGTATTGAACATACGCATACTTGTCATAGATGATACATATGGTTAAATAATTCTCAGAAACGATATGGCAACACCGCCTAAAATATCATCGGACTATTTTGATGCGGTTTACAAAAGTAACGGGGTTATATATTTCATAATGATAAACCAGGGAAGGATGTAATGAACACGTTTGAAATAGGCCCAGTAATATCATTGGGTGTTTATACTTAGAAGTAGGTAGCAACGCAAGTAATGTGAGTGAGATATTGTAAATAAATTTAATATTGTGATTTTATATTATAAAGTTAACGTACTAATTTGCAGTGAACATTCACAGTCCGAGGCGGGAGGCCGAGGTGTAACGAGCGCAGTGAGTGATGGGGTTGGCACATGAAGCGTGCAAGGGCGTCCCCTAGTAATATATAACACTCAAGATTAAGACTTAACCAAATCGGTTTTTACAATGATAAGCATTAACACTACCATCAGTTTTATCATTTTTATAAAATGATTGACTTCCCACATCAAATATGAGTAATATTAATCCTATGAATCATAAAGACACCGAATACTGGCATAACTTAATTAATAGTTTTTTAGTAGACTTAAATCCCAGTTATAAAACAACCAATAAGAATTTTTAATGTCACACTGTGGTTAGTGAACAACGAGACTGAACCTATTTAGAATATCAGTGTATTGTCTATAGTTCGAATAAAATAACTTTGGTACTGGCGGAAAGGCCACGCACCACTGGTCTGAAATGAAAAAACTCTGAGCTTTAATTTGCTGTCAAACTTAAAATAAGTAAGCAATAATTTTCAATTTAATGTTATAAGATGTAACAAACACTCCAGTAAATAATTTTTTAATTTCGTTAGGCCTTTTGGTAACAAAGTTACCATCTTCAGACTTTGTTACCGGAAAGCCTAACGAAATTAAAAAATTATTTACTGGAGTGTTTGTTACATCTTATAACATTATATATCCAGTAAGAAACGAGCTTGAAGAATGAATAATTTTCAAACTAATTGTATAGTGTCCACCATGTTTATTCTTTAAGAAAAATTATGCTGGAGATTTTGCTTAAAATAATTTGCTTGTTATTGTGATATTTGTTTTTAAGAACATATTCTTATGAGTGAAATTGCGCGTAAGTCGTCTTTAACCTGTAACTGTAGCAAGAATATTAATAATAAAATAATTTCTCGTGGATGGATGATATTTTGATTCATTGTGATTAGTTTGGTATAGAGTCTCATTGAATAACTAAAACAAGTTAATGAGAAATTAATACATAAAGTAATACATAGAAGAGATTAATAATCTTACTATTATAAAGAAATCTAATCTTGTCGGTGTGTGTAATGTGTCTGTGTTACTCAATCACGCAAAAACTACTAAACCCATTCATCAGAAATGTTGCATGGACATTCTTAGGGTGTCTGGTTAACACGTAGGCCTATCTTTATTTTGAAATTCCATCAGGAAACCACCTCAGGGATTCTATGCAACCCCTAAAGCAATACCAATTTGAGTTAATTGTTTATAATAGTTTTAGTTGTTGGCAATACAATCAGCTGTTGTAATAAATAAACGACTTACATAGTTCTAAAGTAAATACCGGACCAAACCTTAACATAACCATAGTACGCAAGTTAGTCACTACTTATCTGCTGGAATTGTAAATTACGGGAATTAGAACAGTATTTTTTATTTTATTTTTTTGCCCTTTCGCCTATGTGATGTCATATGAAATGCATGTGATTCCTACCGTCTTCTTTCCTTGGAGTAGGCCTACTGTAACCACAACGCACTTTTGCATTATACAGATGTCAGTAAGTACATGTTTTGAATTACCGCACAATATAAATCTACGTAAACCCCTTACGAAGGACGGGTACTGTGCTAGTAAAGTAAGAAACTAGTTTCAGTTTTGAGAAAACTGAAAATTAAAAAAAAATAATATGCCGCAATTTTTAAACGGAATACAGCATTGAATATTCTTTGTAACATATATGAATGAATAAGCAATATACCAAATTTTAACTCAATCTGTTGAGTCGTTAACTCGGAAAAGAAACATTTTAGGAATACATTTTAGAGGGCATTTATCCTTTATTCTGTCCCATAGAATCAGTTCCTAAAATATGTCCGCGCACTTCTATTCACCCTGTATACTTTGATGCAGGAAGTTGACATCTTGAATCGTATAATAATTTTGGCTATTGGTGAGAGCGATGTCGAGAACTGCAAATGAATTGTGGTGCAGTCTTGAGATATATTTTGTTAATTAACTAGGTTTACTCTCATGACATGTACCTCAGCTCTATAGTTTCTTCCTTTACATGCTTTACAATCACTCTTGGGCTGATTGAATAACTTTGACATCAGATTTGGTTATTTCCAGAAACAACCAATACTTATCCCTGTTTCATAAGTGAACGCACATAAATAAATCATTGATAAACAGTTTCATTTTTACTTACGTTTTTCTCTAATGTTTTCTGATATAAGAAGCATGTGTAACTTCTTATTTATATACTTTATTTTTTCTAGGGAACAATACTAATTTATATAAAAAAATTTCATTTTTTTAACAAAAGCCCTATTTTCGTTCTTATTTGTTAAAAAAGTTTATTCGGAGCCCTATTTAGTCTGTTGTAGGACCTACTTTCCTCTGATTTCAAAGAACAATAGGAATAACTCCCTTATAGGGACCGCACTAGGAACAGTGCAGACATCAGTGTAACGGACACAATGTAATCAGCTGGGCCTTATCAAAGTAACCTCGACACACAACCTTGTGAATCACTCAGGTCCGACATTACATTGATAAGTGTCCTCGCCACGAAATGCATTCTTCAATCCTTGCAGGACATTACCGATATTAGTTTTGGTGAAGAAATTTTTTAACGCAGAAACATAATATTAGATCTATATTTTATGTATTTTAATACTGTACATAGAACCTCTCTACACTGAAGTTATTTTACAATTGACCACAGAAGTTGGAATACTCTCAAAAATGTCTAAGACCGAGAGAACAAACACACTCCTACTACTTCGACTACACTTTCTTTTATTATTCCGAGCTAATCGCAATAATGATGTCGGCTCCAAAAATCTACACACATTAAACCTTCGTCTATATTTCATACTAATTTGAAACGCTTTCTTCATACATAGAGGCCAACACTGGTTAAAATTAATTAGGTATTAATTACGCAATACAATGCGTCCTTACAATAGGAGCGGTTCTGTGAGAAACACCATGAGAAATTTAATGTACTATAATGAGACCTGAAGGTCAGTCTGGGGGAGATACGTCGTCAAGAGATCGAGTGGCCTTGACAATGTGGCCAGGACGTAGTAAAGTCGGTGGCCAAGCGGTCTAATTTGACCTGGGTTAGAGTTAGCACAGGATCAAATTCGGCCTGGAATGGAAATTTGTATCACTAATCTTCGACTTCTACTGTACTTGTTCGCTTATGGTTCAGTCACTGAAGGTGAAAATAAGGTAAAACATCCGAAAGTTTTCAAGAAAGACAAAATTTTCTGAAAAGTTGGAATTAAGCTCGTCTACTACTTTAAAAATGATATGAGTGCACGTTGTGCTTTTTGTTTTAATGAGGTAAAAACCACCCCTTACTGTATAGGAAAACAATGTTTGTAAGCATTGTAGGATATAAAATTGTATTGATATATGTTAAATATTTATTATTTTATACTAAACAACATAAATTGTGGCGTTTTAATATATTAATACCCTTTAAAACTACCCCTTTTTGACAAAAACCGTCTTTAAACGTTATGCAGAATATATTTATCTTAACGCATATTACATACTGATGGGTTTTTATGATAGGACTTAATTAGTGGCCCTTTGAGACGTTAGTACCCTTTAAAAAATACCATTTTCATTCAAATTTTGACAAAAAAGTATATAATCCTACTTGCGGTGGCTTGCTTATTTCTGTCGGTTAAGTTTGTGCGCTAAGCGGCAGCCTGCGTATTTCGGTCGGTTACGTTTGTGCGCTAAGCGGCAGCCTGCGTATTTCTGTAGGTTACGTTTGTGCGCTAAGCGGCAGACTGCGTATTTCGTTCGGTTACGACGCGCGAGATTTAATATTTCATTATTGAACCCACGTTGACAGTATCGTTATTATTTATTCACCACTGAAACAATAGAAATACAGTATGTCTAATTTGATGGTATATTTTGGTTGTTGCTATGATGTGTTGTCATCTATAAAGTAAAAGACAAAGATAAACGAATCATGGAACACAACTTCTGTGTGATTGTAAAGTAATATTTCTTTGTATATTTACGTTTTATTAGTATTTTTAGTTTTTACATTGTATTTGATAATGTGTTCTGAAGATTATTAGGCTTTTTGAATAGTGAATGTAGTGTTTATACAGAGTGAGTTTTATGTCCTGCCACACCTGGATATTATTTAAACGGCCTGAGATATCAATGTGAGACCTTGACCATACTTATTATAACAATCTTTTTAAACTTTTTAAGCTGTTTACCATTTTGCTCCCCTTTTATAACGGGGGCAACTAAAAATGTTCAAATGAAAACCCCTATCATGTGAGCCCTCGTTTTTTAAAGTTAATAAAAAAACAAATCCAATGATGCAAACTAGTGTTCTCTACGTTTAATTTAAAAGAGTAAAACGCTCATTTACATTAACAAAACCATTTATGTGAGTTTTATGTCCTGGCACACCTGGATATTATTTAAACGGCCTGAGATAACAATGTGAGATCTTCAACATACATACCTATTATAAATTTTTTTTTATTTTTCAAGTTATAAAACATGTTGTCCCCCTTTTATAAAGACGAGCAACGGGGGACAACTAAAACATTTCAAAGCAAACCCCTATCATGTGACCCCTCATTTTAAAGGGAATAAAAAAATGTTAAGGATGCATAACATCTAATGACTTCTCTTCGTCAATTACAGGCTTGGGTATATCTTTTCCGGAATGTGTATCATTAAACCATTGAATACTTCTTGTTACCGTAAACCTCCTTATGGCATTGATTTGGTCCGGAAATTCCTCATTGAATAAGTCTGCTAATTCACTGTAAGATCTTAAACAGTCCCCATAACCTGTCATCATTAACATACTGTAGTAATTCTTTCAAACTCAGAACCTTCCATAATTAAAATAGAATAAGTAACACTATTCATCAGGAAAGTAAACTTGTAAAAATAAAACTTGTTACATTGTAAACTTGTAAAAGTATGCTTGAACTAAAATTGTTAACAACCTAAGCTATGAGCTGATAAAATGCAAGTGAGTAGTACACAAAAGAAAGTCAAAAGTAGATTGTTGAAAGTGGTAAGATAAGAACAAGGGACATTTCAAAGTATGTTCAAGCAAGTTCAAGCATGTAACGAAAAATAGGGCTACAAGTAAACTATTCTTTTACTCTTTTAAATTAAACGTAGAGACCTCTAATTCGCATGGTTGGATTTCATTAGAAATGGGGGCAAAATGTTTAACAGCTTGAAAAAATGTGTTATAATAGGTATGGGTAAGGTCTCACATTGATATCTTAGGCCGTTTAAATAATATCCAGGTGTACCAGGACATAAAACTCACTTATTGTAAATTAGTCTTTTACTCTGTTAATTAAACATAGAGACCTCTAGTTTGCATCATTGAATTTCTTTTTTGATTGCCTCTTAAAATGTCACATGATAGCGGTTTGCATTTGACAATTTTTAGTTGCCTCCCTTTACAGACGGAGTGAGAAATGTTTAACAACTTGAAAAAGTAAGAAAATATGTTATAATAGGTACGGTTAAGGTCTCACATTAATATCTCAACCTATTTAAATTATATCCAGGTGTGCCAGGACATAAAACTCGCCTTGTGTAATACGTATATATAAAAAAAAAATTCCCTGCTAAATTGGCGCTACATATAAATACAGAAGTAACTTTATCAATATTAACTTAATAGATTTACACATTTCATTCAATACTATCATTTTATTTTAATATGTATTATAGTTAAATAACTAAATTTGTTATACAATGGTTTCCATTGTATATAAAAAATATGCTATTTATACTACACAATAATGTAACACAAATCTTTTATTTATTACATATCCTCATATATTTGGTATTTCATTTGGTATCATCGGTATTTTGAAGAAAGTTTATTATTATTAGTTTTGTTTTTCTGTTTTTTTCTTTTACTTTAATTGTTAGTGAGAAATATCTCAACTGACATAACCTATGCAATGTCTTTAGCTAGCTAGTTAGCTTATTCTTTCTCCAAAAGTCAACTAATCAGAGTTGTCCATTTGTTAGATCCATGGCCTTCTTTGGTTAATTCAACCAAAATGTTGTTGTTGAAACAATAATATTAACCATGGTCAAATAATTTAACCAGGATCAAACTAACCACGATTAGAGCAAATATAACAAAGGTTGGTGAAACTGGCCATAAGTCTTACTTAAGTATCGAACTTAAGTCCAGGTCTTAAAACCCCTGACTTTGGAATCCGGGCCTAAGCATAGTAAGTTAGTGACATCAGTTGAGTATTCTCAATTAATATTATTATATAAAATCTAAAACTATGTACTCACTTATTTTTTCCATAAGAGTAATAGTATTAATTTAATAATTTACTTCAAACAGCAGATACAAAAAATAGGACAAAAAAGTTTGGCTAACTTTATTTTCATAGTGAAACGTGTAAGATCATTTCTACTAACTCTGACATGATTTCACTTCTATGCATCCCTTAAAGTAGACTTGTAGGTTTTTCTAGACTATAGAACTTAATCATCTAGGTTCTAAAGCTGTTAGCAGACTGAGTTTTTATATTGATGTGATAGTTTAGAGAGGACCTAGTGTGTAAGGGAAAAGCAAGCGTAGAGAATGACCCCTTAGCGAAGTCTTAAGCTTAACACTGGATCTATGGAACACAGGATTAAAGAAGTTGAAATGTGTGATAATGTAATAATTGCATCTTATTACTGTAGGAATAATAACTCATTTAAGACTAGAACGTAAATTACTATGTCTTACTAATAATGTCTAACTATGAAAATGAATTCATTTATTTGTGTTAATTCAAATGGTTTGTGGGAAAAGCAGATTATTTATGGTGTGCTATAGCAGATTATTTTGAAAAGAAAAGTATTTGAACAGACAAATAAAGATCAAATCAGATCATAGATAAATACTAGTTTGGAAGTGGTTAGATTTATTAATTTTGGTGTTAATAAAATGAAAAAGGGCGAGTGTGGGGTTTAGAACTGGGTTTCTCTACTGGTGAGATGCAAGAAGTATCAGGGAGGGGAGGGATCAGAAAAGGCAACAAAAATAAAACATTGCTTTTACAATAATTTATTTAAAGAGACACACATTAGTTTTAGATTAATTTTACAAGTACATATTTAAAATCCTATCGTTGCAAAATGTAGGCTTGTTTGGAATCAACCAATTATATAATATCTGGATTTACTTTTGTAATATAAGAACGATGTAATTTTTCCAGTGCCACACAATTTCTTAATTTTGTTTTAGTTGTGGGATGTGGCAAATTGTATCAACATTTTGAAAGCTACTCTTGACGGTTCTTAATATTCCTTTTTAATACTTCATTTTGTAAAGTGGACAACGCTGAGCTCAGCAATTGGTCCACCTTGCGCATTAAACACATTAATAACCCACAAATATCATGAGGTATGTTATAGGTAGACAACCGAGAAAACTATGGGTAATATGTGAAATGGTAGCAAAATTAGAAGAAAGTGCAAAGGAAAAAGAAATGAAGAAGAAATAAAAAAAATAACAAACTTAACAACCAAATAACAACTAGCTAACCAAAACAGTTTATTATTTTATGTATTTTCAGGTTAATAAGTTTTAACTAATTTAAATTTTTATTGATGCCTTCAAGATTTATTGCAATATACACCTGAAGATGATATAAGGATCGAAACATGTAGTATATGAAATAAAAGTGATTGAACAAGGTAGTATATTTCCAATCCAGGGTCAACATGATTATTATTATTATTTAACTGTTTGTATGTTTGTTAAGTACTATATTGTTACATGTGTTATGAGTTTGCTTAGTTTCATTCCTTAGATTTTAAGTAATAAAATATCTTTATTATTGAAACAATCTTTACATAATATATATTTTCCATGATGAGCTTTCAGTTTGCTCAGCATTACATTAATCAGTGGTCTATATATGATCACATGCTAGTTGGTCAGCCCATTGCGTTTCTTGATCTTTTCTTTCTCTAGATAATTATATTATAAATAAATATATATATATATATATATATAAACAAAATAAATACATATAGATAGTGAATTTATATTGTCTATGCTCTGTGTTATTCATGATTATTTGTGAACTACATTTTTTTCTTTTATTATGATTTCTAGACTATCATTGTTATCACTGGTGTTTGACGTTGTATGTTTATATAATTTTTTTATTGTTATTTACTGTTACAATTAGGATGCATAGTTTATATTCTTCATTATTGAATAACTTGTTAATGAATGTTAACAGTTGATTCTAATCACAGGAATAGATTTGTTTGCTTGGCTTGAGGACTTTCTCACTGATTTAATTTTTAGATTTAGCCACGGCTTTAAATTTTTGTGTAAAATGGTGTTTTACCGTATATCTTATTATCTAACACAAGCCACATCCGGACAAACTTTTTTTGGCTCCAAGGATTTTTAATTTTTAAATATATTAGGGTTTTTGACCACGAGAAATCAATTGGCACCAGTTTCAACTCTGGTAGAATTCTGATTTCTGCCCCAGAGGCTCCTAGACTTCCTGTGTATCATGACAAGGCTGCACAGTAGACTGATGTCACATGCGCGAAATTAGCTGATTTGTTTATTCTATTAAATACTTGTAACTAAAATGGTCATGTCTAGAGGTAGGGCTCCAAATATTTGAAGATTTATCGTGTGCAGGAATTTGTTCGAGTACTGGGAAGTGTGAATGGTGCTTTGGAATGTTTGCTTGTTGTGATTGTGCATGAGTGGTGTATGTTTGGTTGCACGTATACTTGTATATTGATGAATGTTATATTCAATGTGTTAGTATAATTATGTTAGGGATCATGATATATGAACGTTCGTGGTGAGTCTGAGTATATGAATGGGTATATTTGGTAGGCTAGCCTATATCGCTCAATTTAACTATAGATTTTTTTTAATACAATAACAATTTTGCATTTTTTATTTCATTCTTAAATTTTACATTACATTAGTTGTGCTGCCATAAATATATTCAGTAACAGTCTATAATTTTAATATCAACTTATTGTTTAGTTATTTTGCTACTTATATTAATAATAAATTATATATTTAATCTTCTCAATGTAAGTACATCATAAACTAACTGTAAAAAGTCTGCTTACAAAAAACTGTTTAATTGACTAGAACTCGGCTTCCACACACAGGCTTTGCCCATGTGGAGGTCTTCTCAATATAATATTCATTTGTATTGGTTTCCTTGTAACAAAAAGATGTAAGAAATAAAATTTATTATTATTATTATTATTAATTACCAATTGCACAGAAGCATTCAGCTAAATAATAAGCAAGTTATTTATCACTTATCAACTGAAATTGTAATTACAGGAATTAGAACAATATTTTTGTGTTCATTTTTGCCATTTAACACATGTGATGTCATGAGAGATGCGCATGATACCTACCGTCTTCTTTTCTATGTATCGTGGTTTTCGTGTGTGTTGCTATAGTTACTTAGCAGTATAATGTTATTTATTTTGCATTTTGAAGAATAAGGTTAAACCTTATAAAATCAGCGTTTGTCCGAACTAATGTCCCGTGTTATTGACTTATAGCAGAAAAACCAAGATGGAATCATTATCGACTTCTAGTAGAAAATGGGGTAGCAAACTATGTATTTATCTCCTGAATCACACTATACCATTACGTTTTGGAAGAGATAACATTTAAGGGCTTTGCCCCACTTCCCAAATAAAAAATATGCTAAAAAATCCTAAATTGGGTAATGTTAAACTAATACACCCAAGCAACAAACTATACTACTGGAACGCTAGCTACCCATAAGGAGCGTGTTATAGTTTCTGAGCGTATACAGCTGTGTGTGGTAAGTGTATCCAGGCCTAGCAGGCGTCGTGACAGGGCGAGAACTCCAGCCACTATATAGGAATTTGGTGGATTGCAACGTTCGGCCATTCATATTTCGACATTAATCATGTTAAGGAGGGTTTGGACGTCTGATTTGAGTAAGACAGCTGGTTTTCTGTTTGCAATAAATTTTGTAATTTTGCTAAATGGTTAATAGCTGCACAGCCTACAGTTGTACTTCAAGATGGTCAAAAAACAGTGATATTTCTTTTCACAAGTGCTCCATTTATTTCAAATCAAAGCTCGAATTGTAATCTCTAAATTAAGATGCAAGATTGTTTTCTTTGTTTATGTTACGAGGGTCGTCCAGAAAGTAAAGAATGATTGTGCATCATGTGCGACGCCGATCCCCCACCACCACTGCGACTGCGTGCACGCTAGTTACCTCTGGCTGTCCTGTCAGTGTGAGCCGAGTTTCATGTTCAGTCACACGTCTTTGCTCTGTAACTTTCAAAATGGCGGCGCCCATTGAAAATCCTGCCAAATGCAAAGCGTGCAGTGTCATTCGGTTTTTGAATGCTCAAAATGTTCGGCCTATCGAAATTTATGGGCAAATAAACACTGTTTATGTTCTGATTGTAATGAATGAATCTTCAGTGAGGAAATGGTGCATTATGTTCAACCAAGGAAGAACCAATGTGCAACGTGAACGGTTTTGGGAGGCCATCACTTGTGACTGAGGAATTGAAGAAAAAAGTTGACGACAACATTCAGGATTTTCAGGCGATTCACTTTAACCACTTTAAAAGACGCTATTCCAGACGTTTCTCGATCCATCTTACACGAAATTGTGTCTGAGCATCTTGGGTATAAAAATGCGCTCGGTGGGTTCCAAAGTTTTTCACAGAAGTCCACAAGACTAAACGAATAAGAGCAGCCCTTGAACTTCTTATCCGATATGATAGTGAACAATTTCTTAAACATATTGTGAACAGAGATGAAACTTGGGTTTCATACAAAACTCCGGAAACAAAGCGTCAATTCATGGGGTAGCATCATTCAAACTCGCCCTAAAAACCTGTAAAAGAAAAACCTAATCTGAACACAAGAAAATTGATGGCAACTGTTTTTTGGGACTGCAAAGCTTTAATCCATGTCGAGTTTTTGTCAAGGGGAGAAACAATAAATTCAGAAGCCTATTGCGAAACCCCTCGAGGACTCAAACATGCAATACAGAACAAAAGACGTGGCATGTTGTCAAAAAAAAAATGTTTTTGATCCACGACAATGCTCTGCCCCATGCATCGGTACGAACCCAGCAAGAACTTCAAGGTCTGAAGTGGGAAATTTTTGGACACCCTCCCTATAATCCGGACCTCGCGCCTTCAGATTACCATTTGTTCCTGAAACTGAAAACATTCTTGGGTGGGAAGCAGTTTGGAAACGATGAAGAACTGAAAGAAGAAGTGACATCCTGACTCAGATCTTTGGTGGCTGAAGAGTATAACATTGGCATTGAAAAACTGATTCCTCGGTACAATAAATGCCTTGACAACCAAGGCAACTACATTTTGAAGTAGGCTAGGTTACTGTGAGTATATAAATAAAGTTCTGTGTTTTATCTTTCGTTTTTAATTTTTTATACCAAAACGTTCTTTACTTTCTGGACGACCCTCGTAACTTTCAATAACTTGCCAAATTAACCAAAATTCAAAATTTAAGCAAAAACATTTTTATTGGTTGCACTAACGTATTATTTTATTAGCTTTAGTAATAAAATTAGTTTTCAATAATAACAATCCTTTGAATTTATGATTTTCAGAATATTTATGAACAAACTTTTATTACGTCTAAATAAATCTATTCTGGAAGTAGTATTTATTTAATGCGTGTTTTTATCAGTTTGCAAGTTACACAGCATAATTCCTAATTAAGACTTACGTAAAAATTCAATTAATTCATGTTGATTCCAATTAACTTAACAAAAATATAAAACAAATAGAAGAAAAGTGTATACTCAACTGAACACTTAGTACTTTGAGGTACTCAGCTGCAATAAATATTTGATTACAATTAATTTGTTTTATATTTTAGATTTCCCTTGAATAATGACGATGATCGGATCTCCTTCATTATTCAAGGATTGATGAGCTCCTCTGTTGGATTGATGCAACAAAGAAAATCAATTTTAAGCTTACCAAGTGTAGTGTTTTATGTAGTAAACACTTCACCAAAAATGATTTCCATTTAACTTTCCCGACCACGATAAAAAAAAAAACTAGTGCAGTTCCAACAGTTTTTGATTTTTCAGCTCATATGCAGGAGTCATCGAAAAAGCAGAGGAGGGAACTTGTTAGAAATAAATTATCGGTCAGTTACAATTATTAGTTATTACTAAATGAATCCTGTATGAATGTAAGTATACGAAACGATCACTGCTACAGAATACTTCTTTGTATAAATTAGCATTTATTAAAATATGAAATGTTCTTTAATGTTATAAATATTTGCTATATGTTATAAATATATGTTATAAAAATTACTGTTTACCTCATTTATTGCTAAGTTAATTAATTCGTCTTCCTTGATTCTAAGAGAAACGGATCCAATCTGCATTAGAATCATCTACTGTGCATTTGCATAGAAAAATCACTATTTTTATACTGCAGGATCATGTTGTACATTTTTATTAAATTTGTATTAGTGTTGTAAATTTTATCGTATATTTAGTCTTAGAATTTCAATTTAGTCTTACTTCTAAAACATATATTGTCAATCGTTTATGGTGTTTTACATTTCCAAATTTGTACATTTCTATTGTACAATAAAATGTACAACTTGATAAATGTATTTAATTTTCCAGAGTTGTTAATTTTCATGAAAAAATTAAATATAATTTAAAATGGAAAATGCTTCTTTTTAAGTATATTTTGTAAATGGTATAACATTTTAATTTAATTTATTTAACCAAGATTATAACGATGACTACTAATTCATTGACAACAGATGCAAATATGATCAAATCAAATGAAAGTATATTTTGGTTGCTTTCACAGTATAATGAAGTATCGTCTGGTCTTCTGGGGAGGTGGTCTAGTGGCCTTACGTGTACTCCTATTGCAGAAGAGAATTGTACGTTCTATCCGTAAGGCAACTTACCTTGCCCACTGCAAACCACTCTTTGTGGAGTTAAGTGTGCTTACAATACTGGCATTGTTTATTCTTGAGACTGAATTGATGGTTAAAATGAAACCGGCAATTTTTATCAAGAATGAGGAGATCCACAACTATGCTACCAGGCAAAAGAAAAATGTACATATAGCTCAAACAACTTCCAGCTTAGCGCAGAGCGGCCCTAGATATATAGTTGGACAAATCTTCAATAATATCCCACCTGAGATCAAAAGCATCAATGACATAAGTAGCTTCAAGAGAAACTGAAAGAACATCTCCTGAGAAGGCCCTACTACTCCAATGAGGAGTTTATAGAAGAATATTAGGCCAACAAAATAAATTACAACTACGGCGCAGTAGTGCTACTAATGAGATCTACTCAAGTATATAGACAAAATCATGAAATGTAATTATTTATTTTAATCGATATTACCAATAAAAACTTAATATAAGGAAGGTTGTCTGAACATATTTACTAATATCAATAATTTAAAAGTATCAGTGAAACAAAGCTCATAACAAAACTATAAATCACTCCATCATCGCTTGTACAAGTCACTGTTTGTTACGTTATTTTGAACTAGTTCATAACAGTGAACAATTCAGTTGAGAACTAGTTTTGCTAGTGGACTACCTTTACCTATCTATGGAGTGGCACAAGCGTAGTGTGGTTAGGGTTTACGCAAACTTGCACATGCATTAAAGGTGGCCAGTGCCTAAGTTTCGTCTCACTGCAGTCTGCTTCTGCTAATCAGCTGTTGTTTATTTCATAAAATCGTAAAATCCATCTGTCATTCTGAATCAGTCAGTACATAGTTTCTTATTAAGTTAAACTACAAATACAGTTATAATTAAATGTTTATACACAAAATCAGATATCATTCTGCAGAAATGAATATTGTAATTTTGGGGTACGAAAAAATAGTCTCTCAATTAGATGATTTCTTTCTGCAACCGTATCTTTCGTTCTGACAATGTCGCCCTGTCGCACATATTCTGCTTTGGGGTAACCCTAGCTATTACCTCAATCTTACATAAATACTGTAAAATGTGTAAAATTTTAATTGTTACATATTTACAATATATGAGAAAATAATTGGAAGAAAGTTTATGAAGCTACAGGCACTAATAATAAATGGAATATTTTTCTTGATATGTCTTGGCATTTAGAATATATGAAAAAAGATGTCCTATGAAAAAGATAAAGGTATTTAAGGCTAATATTTCAAAATCAAATCGCATAGCTTTAGACAGTAAAACATTTAGGCTTAAAGAAAAAATGGAAAATATGTATGACTTATTTAAATCAACTAGTATTAAGTTTTACAATGAACAATATGATAAGATAAAATATCAATATCGTAAAGAAGTTAAAATCAGAAAAACTTAATAAGATTCAGAGCTCCGATAATGTCTCAAAAACATGTTGGAAAATAGTTAACGACTTAAGGGGACAGCAAAATCAATCCTCATCTGAGAATGTAAATATATAGTTAAGAGGTGAATAATGAAATTGAAAAAATCCTAGCATTGTAAGTAGCGTCTTCAATAACTACTTCATTGATGAAGTGGAAAATGATGTTTGTGTGCCTAGTCAAAGTAATGGGTATATACCAGTTAAAAGGTTTGAAGCAGAAAGAATTCCTCCAAATAAGCTTAGTAATATTCCTCACATTCAATGTATTAATGTCTTAAACATGATTGATGGCCTTAAGTGTAAACGGTCTGCTGGAATTGATGAAGTTTCTCCCTTTTTACTGAAACAGTGCAAACATGAGCTAGTATTGTCTTTATGCCATCTTATAAACTGTGTAATTGAAGAAGGTGTTTTTCCTGATAGCCCAAAACTAGCAATTATTAAGCCATTGTTTAAAAAAAGGGAATAAATTCAATGCTAAGAATTATAGGCATGTATCTTGCTCTCCACTTTTATTAAAGTTATAAACAAACTCATATTAAAGCATCTAATTGGGTTTCATAACAGTTTTCATATTTTGAAAGTTTCTCAACATGGCTTCTCAATTACAGCAGCCTCAGAATTTTTATATGTTGCACTAGAGAAAATAGATGAAGCAGACAAGTTGCAGCAATATTCTTAGACTTGTCAAAGGCATTTGAGAGGGTTCACACTTAGTTAACTAAATTAGTAAAAAATGATATAGGTGGCAATCTCCTTCAATTATTAAAATCTTATGTAAGTAATAGAAAACAATGCACTGAAATTCTTCAAGATAAATAGATCAGAAACTGTCAAAAATAGGTCATGGGTTAGGAATATAATTTTTGGAGTGCCTCAGGGTTCAATTTTAGGACCTTTTCTGTTTATTTTAACGATTTGCCTAATTTTACCGATATATTCTCGTCTATTTATGCCGATGATACCTTCAGTCTTTGCTGGCCCAAGTACATGACTGATTTTATAGAAAGGGTAAAATCTTTCATAAATATTATTAAGCGCTATTTTGAGGAAAATAATCTTAAACTAAATCTTGAAAAACAGTACTAATGATCTTTAGCCCTAGTAGAATCTCAGAGAAAATTAATATTGCGTTTTTAGATTGTAATATTGAATGAATCACATTCTATAGGTAAATTTCTAGGTTTGCACAGATGAAAATCTAAACTGGAATGAGCATAAATCATTTATGTAAAAAACTGTCCTCTAATAATATTTTGCTTAGATGAATTAGTTCTTATTTTAATCCTAATTAACTCAGAACAGTTTATTTTTGGAGTAATATACCCATATCTATCTCATGGAATTGAATTATGGGGAGGTACTTATTTCACTTATGTAAATAGAATAATTCATTTTGCAAAAACAATCTTTAACAATCATAGATAATGTAGATAATTGTACCTCTAATAAATATTTATTTGTACACTACAATATTTTGACAGTGTTTGCAATGTATATGTTCCAATCCATTTTGCTTGTTAATAATAATATAAATTTCACTTGTAAAAACAATGAATATCATAACTACAACACTAGACAAAAGCTTGATTTTCATTCGCCATCAAGGAAGCTAAATTTCACAAAGAAAATCCCCTTTGTATGTCGGGGAGAATTTTATAATAAACTTCCTAGTGAATTAAAATGCCTTGCGGGAGTCAAATTTAAAAATAAACTAAAAGATTGGCTCATTAAGCTTTGCCCTTACTCCTTTGATGAGCTAAAATAGTCTTAAAAACTTTTATTTTTTATTTGTTTATTTTTTTCACATTATAATGATAGTAAATTTAACACGTTTAGAAATTTGTATTTTATTTGTATTTAGGTTTAGTTAATGATGTGTCTTGAAACAGTGGTCTCAATTTGACTAAGAGGATTAATATTATGTAAATAATTAATTGTATGTGTAATACTTGCCATAGGAATATGTTTTAATATAAATAATATTCTATTGCATTAATTCTATGCCTGTTTAGATTTTTTGTGTATTACTGTAAATATTATTATGAAACCCTAGGCTTATCTTTGGCAATTAATTTATTAAGTAGGCTATAAGAATTTGTATTGTTTAATTGTAATGAAATTAGTTTATGATGTGTATTCCATGTGTGTTTTAAATGTTTTATTAATATAGTAATCTTTCTATAAATGAATGGTTTTTAAATAATGTAACTATTCTATAATCTTGATGTATTGTAAATTGCACTATAGGCCTACTGTTTTCTCTTATGTACATACTATATGTATTTTAGACATAAATAATTTTGTATTTCATTATAAATCAAAGCCTATATTTTAGATATAACCATATTCATGCATATATACATGTTACAGACAATAAACAATTTCATTTCATTTCAATAAAAACAAGACATTTAACAAAAAAAATCGCTGTGCATATAACTTGAGTCAAATAATCATACATTATACGTAACATTTTTGGCTTGATAGAAATAATCATAATAACACTTGAGACAATTTACTTCAGAATTTTTTAATTGCTGTGCCCCTAGAAAAAACATAGGCTATGAACGTTTAAGCATTATTTATAGATCTAAAAAGGCCTTTGTTGCATCTTTGACATTTAGAACTGCCAAGGAAGTCTTATGAAACATCTTAACCATGTATTTAGCCTCAGGAGCGGTGATTGTCTTCTCTGTTTTGGCACATTAAGCGAGCAAAATCATAGGAAGCTTTATACATAGGCCTACTATCACTTGAAACATAAACCTTTGAGAGACTTTTTGTTTTATGATGTTAACAAGATCTTCTAACCTGTTCAACTTTTTTTCTTTTTGACACATTTATTGCAATAATGATAGCTGTTTTTATTCCAATTTATTGATGATAATGTCTTCTCTAAAGTGAAAGGAAATATTTTTAATTTGATCTTGATTGTCTTACAATTATATTGCATAAACATAAACCTCTGATTGTTGAAAACTGGGTGCAACACTGAGAATATCAAGGGCAGCAGAGTACTCTTTGTGTAGTTTGTCTTCTGGTAATGAATATATTGCAGGAGGGTTAGGATAACGGACTACCAACAATATTGCATTGTAGGGCTACTCTGTATTGCATACTGAGTATTTATACATCAATTGCTAATATTTATCTCTTAATTGTTGTTTCTGACATTTAAATACTGTAGTATATGTCAACCTAACTACGTTAAAACTGCACATAAAACTCCTTACAAATCTAATTATATTTTAAACCCAAATGTACAAAAAAATACCTAAATAATTACACTGAAATAAAAGAAGGTTGAATTATTGTTTTTATTTGTAAATTATTGGCTCCCCCTTTCAATAATTCAATAAATTTTATTGTAAATTTATTGTCTGACCTCTTCAAGCTTTTGACAGGGGTCAGCTGACCCCTCATCTATAAGTAATAAAGTATAATGTCACGTAACCATTCTTGGGATTAACGATTAAATTTAATCATTACTTTTTCTATTAACTTTTTAACTTATTCATTAGTTTTGGTAATGTTTAACTTCTAATTTTAACTAGTTGAAAATTAGGCTAACGGTTAAAGTAACTCAGTTAGTTTTTCGAATGTGATAAAAGGTGCCATTTGGTCTGTGGAATGTGAACTGGGGAGAGTATCTAAAACTCAGGTCAAAGGCCCATTGTTTTCTTCGTTTCCCAATTATCACCAGCAAGCAAGGTCACTGTTTTGAAGACGCTCGCCCTACCCTTTAGTCACATTTTACTGCCCTATAAATAAAAAAGGTGGACCATACGGGTATACCATTGCTGTGGTGTTGACCTGTCCCTGGGGTGATCATTTCACTTGATTAGTTTATTTTTAGGGATAAAGGCGAGGTAGTCATTTAGTTATCTTGTATTAAATCAACGTAGTGGGCCTAAGCTTGTTTATCTTTCATAAACTCTAATACTGTAATTTTACCTGTTTACTCATCTATATGTATAATTAATAAGGAAAATCAGTTGTATTTTGACGTTAATGCTGTCAATACTTGATTAATTGATCATACAGAATTACATATCTAAATTGTCCGGTTCAAAAGTAATCGGGGAAAACTATTTAAATGGTTAATCAAACCAACATTTCCTCAAACGTTTACTTTATTTTAAATTAGGTTTACTTGGTAAAATCAATCTACTATATGATACCACGCAACAGATTAAACTAGCTTCAAGATATTAAACTAGGACACATTTCAAGTAACAATTGCTATAATTAGTTCTGTTTTCATTATTTAGCAATCGGCACCGTTTAAAAGAAAAGATAATGATAATACTATCTTTAATATTAATATCAATAATATTTTAATGGAAATTAGCTTTGTATTTTATTAATGATTTAGATAGTTTTCATAATTCTTAATTAACTTATTTCAGTAATAATAAAACATGCACGCAGAACGACAAATTCTTAAACACCTAATAAACGTAATTGCTTTTCGAAAATAGTACGAATAGATCTGCTTTCACTCACTTATAGAGTAAGTATATTTTGTTCAGTTTTTGTTTACCTCTAATCTGTCCATACTTTCTTATCAGTGACCCTTCCTTATCATCTCCAGTTTGATAAAAATCACAGGAGTCAACATTTCATGATATTATTTGGCCTTTCTTATTACATGCACCAATTTTTTTTAAATGTTTTGTAATCGTGAATTTCCTGTAAGATATTTATTGATTTTTCAAAGCATGGCTTTAAAATGTAAAACTTGTAATTTCAAAAACTTAAGTCAGTTTTTGCTAACAATTGTATAATTAAATATTTAATTTTTAAGATTTCAGACATTTATAGAACAAAAATAACTGTAGAATTTGCTATATTCTAATTAATATTATTATATAATAATGTATTATAAATAGGCCTATTTATCTAAGATATTATAAATAATAAAAGGTCATACTGGTTAAGTATTTGTTTATGTATATTTAACTGTACCAAAACTAATTTTTAACCTTCAATTTCAGTTAATTTTCTGATACTTTAATTTTGATCGGTTAGTTTCAATTTATTCTAACTTTTAACCTCAATTAGTTACTTTTTTAGAGTATTAACTTTAACTTTCAGTTTTAAAAAATCATTAACTTTCCCATATGCATGTAACTCGTAATTGTTATACTAGATCTCATAAATAAATGGTATCAGTTGACATATCCTGTGCCTATAAAGAAGCTCTTAGTAAGCTTTGGTTGTATTCTGACTAATTTAGGTAAAAACATTTAACAACACTGTAAACAAAAATAATTGTGTTACTCCACATGGGATTTGTGAACAAATTTAAGCTGCAAATGTGCAAGACTTTGCTTATAGCTTACTGTAATAGGGCAGGGCTATAAGGCATATGTCAAGGTAAATTTAGACTATATGCAGCTTGTTATTAAAATAGAAATTGGGAGTATTAACAGTTTTTAGGATATCAACCTATATAGTCACTAAAGTAGAGTGTTTGACTCTGTAATTGAAGGAAAATATTCAATTTTCTTCATTTAAACACTGCCATCTTTGATCTAGTGATAGGCCTAGCTGCTGCAACACTTGTTAAAACTATTGAGTAACAGTATAGCCATTCTCAAAATTAAGATTTATGAAATAATAGATTGTATACTTACCTAATCTAAGCAGATGAAATTAAATAGGTAATCCAATTAAAGAACACGCGAAAATAAACTCTGCACTTCAGATCGTTTATTCACAGAAAACCACTTTTTTAGTAAAGATTCTCGGAAACGGCGAGATTGAAATGTCAGAACTAGGCAAGTTCTCTGCAATAAAAAAAAGGGCTTGAAAATGTAAAGCAGATGGCAAGAAATGTGACAAAGCCTAATACATGTATAACTGGTCATAACAAAGCCACAGCCTTCATTATACCATAATGTCCATAGTATAAAATGTTTTTTAAAAATGAAGTAAATTAATTAATGTATGGAGTCTTAACTAACACGTATTCAGTAATACTTTTGGAATCTAAGGAATACCAAATTTATGTTAGTTATTATAAAGACTTTTTTTTAATCTTAATATACCCCATTCTAGCATGTGAAAGAATCTTAAGATCAAATCCCAGGAGGCCAATACAAAAAAATATATAAAAAACTGCTTTGGACCACATTATCTTGATAAAAATTGTACATTAAATTTTTAAAATGGCACTGGTACAGATATACAGTAAACATTATATTCAAACGCGTTGTTTACCATGCAATACATAAAAGAATCTTAAAATTATTATTTAATCCACAGCAATAATAATATTATAATAATAATAACAATCTTAAAAATAAGGATTGACAAAGTAATATACAATAAGACTCTTAACAAATTTAATTATTATAACCTTAAGTGTAGTTTTCCCCAATCGAAAGTAAAATGCTGGTGATCCTATCACGTAAAAACGTAAGATTTCATACATCTCTCTGCTTTTATCCACACAGAATTGGAAATTGGATCCAACGATTGATTTACAATGCTGTACTATAGGAAATAAATCGTTACAGTATATTGATTGTTCAGATACTACTAGGATAAATTCAATTCCATTCATTCTTACATATAGTATGAGGCGCCGACACAACTTTTTGCGTATTTTGCCTGGTCTGCAACAAATAATAATTGCTAACTACCACTTTGCAACCACTTACCAATACCGGCCTGATGAAAACGCAAATGCTATCTGTAACAATTTTGGAAGTAGTCCGTCAGTATTCAAGAGGGAAGTAATTAGAAACTTTCTAGATCTTGAAGAATGTCACACTGATAACCATGATCATATCCGTTATTATATTGCCATTGTCTAAGCCTAATTTTGTTTAATATTTATACAATTTAATGAAATTACAAAAAAGATGTGCCACTTTAATAATACAACTGGAATAGATACTAAATTATTTTGAAATGTAATAATATTAATTTATTTGTGTACTGTACCGTATTACATTATTCACGATAGCGTTCTTTGAAGAAATATAATAAATAAAATAGATAGGAATAGTATTAAATGTTAATAATTTTAAGTATTAAATATTAACGCTTAAAGTAATTTTGAGAGGGTGAGCACTAACACTGTTGAACTTGAAGTTATCTTTGTTTCTTGTGATGTTTGAAATATTTGTTACTAAAAGTGTATTTTTGCTTACTGTGTACAAAAAGAATTGCAAAGTAAACACACGATTCAAAAGTGGGTAAACATTTGCCAGTGATTCAGTCAGTGACAATCGTCTATAGAATAGTGTATTGACTATAACTATATCTGCAAGCTTATTGAGTCAAATTGCTACAATAGTGAAGACTACATCTCTTAGCCTATCATACTTCAAGTTTAGTCACTTGTACATTGAAACAAAGAAATGTTACTCTTCTTGTAATATTTTTCAAAGTCAAAATTCTTTATTGATAAATTTCTAAGATAACTAAAATTAAATGATAACGTGATAATGAGTTTATTACAAAAATGTTTAAATTTTAAAACTTTTAAACTGGTTAAATTAACAATATTTTAATCAGATAATATTAGTTTTAACAATTTTCCAATGCTGTAAAATACATGCACTGACAAAAACATTCCTCAACTTATTCCCAAAGCGCCCACCATCACAAGTAAGTATATCTAAGTATTATGTTTGTTCTGTGATAGTGGTAAAGCATTGTACAGCTGAATTCCGTTGTGAAGGAGGTGCCTTTCAAAGAAACTTGTTTTGTGATTTGGTGGCTTTAAAATATTATGGTCTCTAAGGTTATATCGAGATTGTTGATAAATTGTCTGAAAAAGATGAATATGGCTTTGGACGTAAGTTAAAACAACTAAAATTGGACATGGAAGGGAAAGTTAATATGTTATTGTCTTTAAACAACTACCTGCAAGACGTGTGTTGGGGTTTCTTAAAAATAGCTCTCAGCGCTCTCTTTTAAAGACGAAATAAAAGTCCTGTCTTTAAAGTCTCATAACACCAAACTGCAACTACATAATATGATAGATAAGGGAATATTAAGCCATAATACGCAGTAAGGATTATGCATGTGTCGGAGCATTTGGAAAGAATTTTTAAAACGTATCCCTAAACTTAATTTTTTACAGACATATCTATGTTGTGAAATTTGAGCTGACTGTCTATAATCAAGCCAATGAATTTAGGTGAATTACAAGAAGAAACCTTTTCATCTCCAAGCAATAATGTCAGGGGTTCAACTGATTTTAGATTATTTATGTGAAATCTGATAATGTTTGTTTTTGAACCATTAAGAACCAGTTTGTTTTGCTGAAACTATTGGAGAACTTTGTTATAATAAACAAATGCTAAGTTTTTGATAAGGTCATTATCCTCAGCAGTTATACAAAGTGATGTGTCGTCCGCGAACAGACATACTTTAGCGTGTAAACTTGTTTTTTATATATATTCTGGTAGGTCGTTAATGAATAGTAAAAACGGAACTGGGCCCAGTACGGAACACTGAGGGGCGCTCAAAGATATACCAGATACATCTGAGTTAGCCTGACTTCCACTGCCCCCGGCGTTCACAATAGGCAACCGAACTGACTGCGTTCTACCTTCAAGTTAAGATGAAATCCACGATTGAGCCAAACCTAGTATGCTCAGACAATAAAGTTTCTTCAGAAGAATGTCTGATAATGTCTGGTATGATCCACCATATCAAATACTCGCGTGAAGTCAAAAAATATACTTAAAGCAACATCCCCGGAGTCAAGAGCTCATACGATGAAGGAAAATTCTGTATTTATAGCTTAAAGGGTAGATTTGCCTTTTGTGAAACCATAATGGTGTGGAGTTGATATGTTGTTTTTCTCAATGAATAACATAAGTCTGTAAAAAAATATTCGCTCAAAAACCTTAGGGAAGGTGGAAATCAAAGAGATCGGACGATAATTATTGTAGACTGTCTTTTATCAATTGTTTTGCTTATGTTTCAAGGAATGAGGGAACGCCCTTCATGGTACGAAGTATTTATTAATTCTGCTAATGGGGTGGATATCAAATCATGTATCTACTTTAAGAGTTTTGCGGAAAAACCATACATACCACAAGATGACTTTGGCTCAAGAGAAAGTACAACCCATTACTTGTTCTTCTGTTACTGGAGTCAAAAAAGGTAGCTGCAAGTGAGATGCAGTGAGTATGGTGTTGATAAGAAAATGAAATTATGTTCATCTTACTATTATATAAAAATCTAATGGTGTCTGTGTATATGTATTACTCAATCACGCAAAAACTACTGAATCCTTTCATCTGCAATTTTTCATGGACATTCTTACGGTATCTGGTTAACACATAGGCCTATCTTCATTTTGAAATTCTATCAGGAAATAACTCCAGAGGTTCTAAGAAGTATAAATCTTTGTGAATTGGGTAGTTGGCAACAAGTCAAGAGGAACCTCAACAACAGAATAGAAACACAAACGCCATCGTGTTGGTACTGACACAACTGACAAGTCCACAGTTGGTGAATCAGTTCAGCTTACAAATAAGTTTGAGGTTTTATCTTAAAATCAAGAAGACTTCATGAATACCACTGTACGTGTATAGGTGGGTGGATGGGTCAATACTACTGTACGTGTATGGGTGGGTGGGTGGGTCAATACCACTGTACGTGTATGGGTGGGTGGGTGGGTCAATACTACTGTACGTGTATGGCCAGGCGCGTGGGTTAATACCTCTGTACGTGTATGGCCAGGCGGGTGGGTGGGGCCATACAGTGGTACGCGTATGGGTGGGCTGGTGGGTCAATACCACTGTACGTGTTTGGATAGGGGGGTGGGTCAATACTACACTCAATATAACTGTACGTGTATGGGTGGGTCAATAGCACTGTATTTGTATGGGTGGGCGGGTGGGTCAATATCACTCTACATGTATGGGTGGGTGGGTGGGTCAATGCCACTGTACATGTATGGACGGGCGGGTGGGTCAATAGTTCTTGATAGTCGTGACAAACTGCTCAACCAAGGTTTCCAAGCCACTCCCACTATTTCTCTCTGTGGCTTGGAATATTTCGGAGTGACGAATCTGGCACCCTTTATCAGAGCATTGGATTCAATGGTGAATAAGGCTGAATACGCTTACAAGTGCCACAACCAGGATAGGATTAAGTTATTTTCTTTAACCCCTGACTCTTACAAAAAAATAATTAAGGGGCTCACTGATCTAAACGTTAGTGTTCATACCAATCAATTAAATCAAGAACGTGCATACAGAGTTGTGCTGAAAAATATGCACTATTCTACTTGTATTGTATAGAAGAACTTAAAAGCACTAATGTAGAAAAAGGTCATAAGGTAAAAAATTTGACTAATATTACAAATAGGTTTACTATGGAACCAGTAGGCCTATCTTTGTTTTTTATTGATCTAGAGCCACACCATACTTATAAAGACGTATCCCAAATTCAATATTTACTGAATGCCAAAGTTCTATTTGAACCACCTCTTAAAAAGAATGAGGTTATGCAATGCAAGAGATGTCAACAATATGACCATACAAAAACCTATTGTAACATTTGTAACAATGCATTTCGTTGTGTCAAGTGCACTCAGAATCTTGACACAAAAGATTGCTCTAAACCGTCAAAAGTACCACTAACTTGTGTATTGTGTTCTGATGAGCACCCAGCTAATTACGAAGGCTGTCCTGTTTATAGGGACATTCAGCAAAAACGATTTCCACCTCTTGAAAAAAACTCTTTGAAATCAGGACATTTTTGAACCCCAAAAACCACCTAGCACTAACCTCAACCGGTTGGTTACAGAAGGAGTAAGTTTTGTTCAAGCAGTGCAGAATAGTCCTCGTATGTTATAGAGCCTGAGATAAAGCTCAATGATCGTATAAAAGAGTCTGAAAATTTGACCACCATTCTTCAAAAGTCTTTTGAATGTTTTGAGAAAATTCTGTCAAAAGAAGCGGAACAGATTAATAATTTGCTTAATCTGTTTACAACTGTAATTTATCGTCTAAAATGAAAAATTTTCTGAAAGTTGCTTTATGGAATGCCAATAGCTTGGCTCAGCATAATCAATAGTGCCTGAGAGCAGTTTGAAGATGAATAATACGTCCAGAACTTTACGTCTGTCCTCCAAGCCTGACAATCCCATTTCCGAGGCTAAGGCAGCTACATTAACTTCTCCGAAGGGGGTTCCCAGCCGAACTCCAACCGTTCGAACAAATCTGTCCTGAACATGCTGAAGAGCTTCAATTTGTCCTGCCTGATAGGGTGTACAGGCTACCGAGGCAAACTCCAAGACCTGATTCATAGAGTCGACAATATTTAAAACCTGGGAATTCACTTGACATCCACCTTGGATTTTGGTGAGCATGTGCTCCAGGATATGCAACTAGAACTCTGGGTCTCATAGGTCGAACTAGTCGCTATCCTCTTTCGATTGCCACTTAGATCTTGGTATTTGAGTCTTATGCAGTCAATTATTGAATATTCAACTGTTGTATGGTCCCCCAACCAGATTGGACAAAGTGCGTTATTTGGACTCAACGAAAAACCGCCTCCTCAGAATGGTTGGAGTGAGGCTTGGTTTTCGGTATCTTGAGGTGGATATTCGGGAATTGGAAAGATATCCTCAACTCACCCCCCCCCCCCTCTTAGCAGCTAGGAGAACTGTGGCTGACCTGGTTTTCTTGTTTAAAATTGTAAATGGCATGATTGAATTCCACATGCCTGTACATGATCGTCATCCCCAATTGTTTACCAAATACAATCTGTCTACCAAGTACCTGTACCATAGCCCAATACCAAGGCTGATGGGAACCGGCAACGAAGTGTATGCAGAGGTAGACATTTTTGAATCAACCTTGGATTCATTTAGGAAAAAAACTATTTCGTTGTCACTATTCTTCATGACTAAGCTCATTCCTTGACCACTACTGTTACATTTAGTCTTGTTTTAACTCAGTTACTGAATGTACTGTCTGTCTCCTGTAATAAGTTTTCTAAGCACTGACATATCGGTTCAATCACCTTATAGACTTGTTGTATTGTATTATAGTTTGGCCTAAATCCGAACTTAAACTCAGCAGAAAAAGCTTATTCACAATTCAACAAAGAAGCACTTAGTATAGTTTATGGTGTAAAACGATTCAACCAATACTTGTATGGTAGACCATTCATACTTTTTACCAACCATAAACCATTATTGTCTATTTTTGAAGAGAAAAAGGGTCTGCCAACTTTTGCAACAGGTAGATTACAACGCTATGCGTTATTTCTATCAGGGTATGAGTATAACATTTGTTATATTAAAACACATTCTCATGGTAACGCAGATGGTCCCTCCAGATTACCATTACCTGTAGAAATTATTAACCCCAGATTGCGAATCCTGGCACATGTCCTATTTTCAAACGTATACATGATCGCGAAAGTAGGCACGTCGCGTGCTCTTTTGTAAAACTCAATAAAACATATGTTTATCATAAAGCAAGTGCGCCAAACTTGGTACCAATTGATGAAGAATGTTCTGTTCTGTACATTTCATATTTTTAATAAAATTTTATAAATGTAAGAATAAAATTAAGACGTGCAATTTGAAATTCTCGCCCGGCGGGAGGCGGGAATGGAAAAATGGCCAATGTTTGTTGCATAATTGTACAATAACCGATAGTCGGAATAATACCGTATTTACCATAATAAGTGTAGTGAATTGAAATTGTAGTTTAGTGAATAGTGTATTGTAGTTCATATATAATATATTTTAGTGGAAGTGACAGTGCATAAAAGGAAATTACTTTTAGGCACTGTTCAACAAGTCCTACCACTAATCAACATTACATTATATTTATATAAAAGCACTAGCACTTCAAAATCATAATAATAACAATCCTACATACAAATAATGCAATATAGGGCTAAAAAATAGGCTGAAGAACAAAGACTGAGTAAAATATTTCATTTTTCAAAGTGTATTTTAATTTTACAACAATATATATATATATATATATATATATATATATATATATATATATATATTGTTGTAAAATTAAAATACACTTTGAAAAATGAAATATTTTACTCAGTCTTTGTTCTTCAGCCTATTTTTTAGCCCTATATTGCATTATTTGTATGTAGGATTGTTATTATTATGATATATATATTGTTGTAAAATTAAAATACACTTTGAAAAATGAAATATTTTACTCAGTCTTTGTTCTTCAGCCTATTTTTTAGCCCTATATTGCATTATTTGTATGTAGGATTGTTATTATTATGATTTTGAAGTGCTAGTGCTTTTATATAAATATAATGTAATGTTGATTAGTGGTAGGACTTGTTGAACAGTGCCTAAAAGTAATTTCCTTTTATGCACTGTCACTTCCACTAAAATATATTATATATGAACTACATACATATATATATATATATATATATATATATATATATATATATATATATATATATATATATATATATATATATATATATGTGTATGTGTATGCGCGCTTAAATGTTGTTAAGGTTAAATTGTATTTCTTACTGTTTGCATTTGGTTATTAGAAATGATCAGTCACTAATTTATACAATATTAAGTTACTGTTATAAATCTTCAGAGTAGGCTATATTTCTCATTTGTTATTTATTATATTACTGTATTTATTATTACTTTTAGGTTAAAGCAAATCACTGTTGGTAATATTTTTAGTTATTTATTTAACTTATCTATTAATAAAAGTAATATTATGGTTTATATTATGTGCATGAAGTGAGCTCAAGAAACCCCAGCATGAACTTTAAGAATAAATTGAACTGCTTTAGTGTAATTGGTTTTGTAAACTGTTCTAAAGCATGCAAATAAAATAAAATAAAAATAAAATAAAAAATATATAAATATATATATATATTCGGTTTTTCAACTGATGATAGTCTTACGAGACTGAAATCGATCTTGAAAATTAAAAACACCAAAAAGATTGCTAAGTGTTATTATTTTTATATACAGTATATAAATATATTAAGGGGAGCAGACCACTTTAAAATTTAATTTATATGGGTTTTCTGTTCTTGATACTACTGGAAAGATTGAAGTTTCCTCTTTAAAATAATATATAACATGATATGGTTTGAAATCGTCTTATTTGTAAAAAAAATATATTTGTAAGGGCTTGCAACAAATGTCTTCTATCGAAAACACCGCGCAAAAAGCAAAATTCACATAATGTACCATATTGTGCTAAATATGTTGAACTGTTTTATTTGAGTGTCTTTGGAATCAGCTGTTCTAAGCATGTTGAGTCAATGAAAGTGACTAGTTAGTAAATAGCAACTTTTAGGTTATGTTTAGTTTACTAATGCTTGAGTCTACTAATGATACGGGCAAACGCTTGAGAACATATAGATTAAAAATTTCAAAAAAAAGTCCTATCAGATGGGAAGAAGATTGGTGGACAAGGCCGTCTAACAGGGCATGCTATAGACACCATACAAATCTTTTATGGCCTAGCTATCAGACGGAATGCCACGAAATGTGTTGAAGCTATGAAAACTGGAATATGGGCTGAATATTTCCATCTTGGCTCCACCGACGAAACTCCTGAACACGGATTATGCCCGAAAGATGACAATACTTGGTGTAAGTTCCAAAAATCTAAACTAGATGGTACTGAATACAAACATTCAGAGCATACTTACCTCCCCTCTGCAGTTCTTGAAGAAATAAAACCTATTTTTAGGGACTTGGCCAATCCTGTCCAACTTGCCAAATGTGCACAAGGTGGAACGCAAAATATCAGCGAGTCGCTCAACAATATTATATGGAGCAGACTACCAAAAAAAGTATTTGTAAGACTAGGAACCCTTGAACTAGGTGTGTATGAGGCAATAGCAGGGTACAACAAGGGAAACATTACAAAGTGCCATATGTTCAAGCAAATGGGTCTATTGGCTGGTGAAAACTGTGTTTCAGCGATGAAAATGTTTGATGTCCGAAGAATAAAAAAAGCAGAAAAGTCAATACAAGAACTCCAAAAGAAGTGTAGGCAGCAAACTACCCTAAAAAGAAGGAGGTTAGAAGATGAGTTTGAGGAAAATGAAGATCCTGACAACCCAGCCTACAGCCCAGGACACTATTAAATTTGTTTTTGTCATTTTCCATAAGTTGCATTTTTTCATTTTAAGGTACAATTTTTTTCAAAACCACTTGACTTAGAGAGCTGAAAATTTGTACACCTATAGATCTCACTGTTTTACACAAGTGGACATGTGGAAAGTTTTCTACTTTTCTTCATTTTTATTTTGTACAACTTTTTCCTCTAAAAATTTGAAGTTTTTTACATTAAAACAAAAAAATAACTTTTTTTTTAATTTTGGTAAAATATTACAAATTGTACATGTCCACATATGTAAAAAGGTGCATTCTATTAGTGTGCCAAATTTCAACTCTCTAAGTCAAGTGGTTCATGAGAAACATGTACCTAAGTTAACATGTACAAGATAGAGTTTTTCAAAGTGGACTGCTCCCCTTAGCAATCTATAAGCTACAAATGTTAAATAATTAATTGTATTGGACGCAACATGGGCGAAACATCAATTAATAAATTAAGAGCAATGTTCTCCAGATTTGGTTTAACTGAATTAATTGTAAGCGATTACGGACCTCCATTTGGTCAAAAAAAGTTTGATTTTTTAAATATTTCATTTACTTTATATCAGCTATTAAATGCCTCCTGAGTAGTTCTTTCATTAAAATTATGTTTAGTTATAAATACATCACCTCAAAGATGCAAATTTGCGCTTTCTTGGTACATACAGAATTAGGAAACTATTTTCCTAATTATTCCTACATTTTAAAAACAGACCCTCACAGGACTGGTCTCGTTCATCAGTTATTTTTAATTACGTAATTTTACTGCAAATTATATTTAAAATAATTAAAGTTATATATTTGTTTTTATTTTATTATGATGAGAAATACCATGTTGTGTTTGGCATCTTATGCTTTTTAATATCACACAATTTAGAAAATTTATTAACTTTATATTCTCAACTTTTGGTTGTACTTTTAACTGCATGTTATGTTACAATCCAATCACTACGCACACGTACAGCAAGACACAGCAACCGCAGGATTGCGCTTAAACGACTTCCTGAAATTATACTCCACCCATCCCAGGGAAGGGGGAGTGTCTGTGTATGAGTAGATCGCGGTGAGACGTACAGTCAGCGCTGCAAGCGGAATTCAGTTGTCCATTAAGCCGAGACCTCAATTGCTCCATATCATCCAAGTAATAATGGTAAGGATTACCTAAATTAATGTAAACTCAATCAAGTAAGTAAAGAAATGTCTAAAGTGTGCTTTATTTGAAAGTGAAGATGTAAATTTAGCATTTAACAGGTTTTTGTTATTCTATAGAACCTCTGTACATAGTACTGCACAAGAAAGCCCAGCTAAATTAATGTTTAACCATTCTCTTAGAACTAGATTAGATTTAATTAGACCTTGTATTCAAAGTAAGATTTGTGCATGATAATCAAAGTAAGCCAGTAAGATATACTGGTGATTGTAAAACTTAAAACTAGAATTCTGTGTAAAGGACAACCAGTCCTAGCATGGGATTTCAGAGGGAGAAATAAATGGGTTGCAAGTAAAATAATTAAAGCATTGGGCCAGTAATATATTTGGTACAATTAGATAATGGTTTGATGTGGAAACGGCACATATATCAATTAGTGGGTTTAAATTCAAACCCAGAGTTGAGCAATGTTTGGAACAGAGGAGACACAGAAATAAGTTCTATTACTGGGGAAATATATTAAGTTAAGTCTAATTATAATTAGAAATATCACGCCATTGTTGTAATATCATATGTAATCAGGTGATGTCAATAAACCGTTCCGGTTGGCTGAAACATATCACGCCATATCCATACTCCGACCTACCCCAAAGGATCACACCACTGCTGATCTGCAAATCAGTCTTCAGTAGCTGTCGCCCTCCGCCTATACCATGTCTGATCCCTGGTACCGTGGCCAACCAGGCATTATTTAAATGTACTATTGTATATTACTCCCACTTCAATTACGCATATCTATACTACATACATAAAAGGTTTTTAGGTGGTTCTGTATAGAGTTGACCTACAACTGTGACCCACACTTCTCCAGTTTTTAATTTTCATTCTCCACTCAATGTTCCTGTACACAAAGATTATCTCTTCAACAAAAACAAAAGTAATCTCAGGTAATAAAGTAAGGTAAAAGGATTGTCGACCCTGAGCCTCTAGGCCTTGTGGTAAATCCAGACCTATTTCTTGCACATCATTAAGGTGATAGTTGAACTGAAGCACTTAATACTGCAACATTTCCTGGGCATGTAGCAGAACGTGATCAGTGAATTTACTTTACACATTCTTACATATATTTGAAAACCAATCATTTTTTCATTGGGAATAGGTCCTGTCGATAAAGTGCGAAGCGAGTAGGAATACTTGTTGATTAGTTGATTGCAATCCACAATTTTGAAAAAATGCTCCATGATAAAAGCGCGATGCTCACCTGACCAAGCTATTGCATATGCTGAAAATGGAATCCATACAGCTATTCAATGACGCATCCTCCACACTGCTTTACTCTGTAACTACTGCAACATTACTTTTGCAGTACGAAGTTCTTTCTGCCGCACCCTATATATGGCTTTTGCCCATGGAACTTGGCATAGATATTTTTTATAGGCTCAAGGTGCTTAATAAGAAATGATTTTTAACCATTTCTCTCAAAGAGCTCAAATACAGAAGATAATAAATATTCCTATATTGGCCAATAGGATCCTTTATTACCATTCATATTATGAATGGAAGAACTTATAACAGCGCAACTTGACACAAGTGGATATTTTTTAACAATTTATGCTATGCAATGTGAAGACAAGTAACAATATATAAAATTGTTAAACAATTTTAAAATGCTGAAGTACATATAGGCTCAGGTTTTCTGTCTCTGCACTGTTTTGCATTACTTCAATGCGTTTTCAAGTAAATGGTCAATAATGTTTAAAATGTATCTGTTTGGGTACAGAGAGATATTATCCCAATGAAGTGTCATGAATCAGTAGAGGTAAGACACTGTCCACAGTCAGGCTTACCTCATCAGTTGAGTTGACCATGACCTGACATCCCATATCCTCATCAGTACAGACACTGCCCACTGGCAGCCTCACCTCATCAGTGGAGTTAACCAAGACCTGACATTCCCTATCCATATCATTAGAGGCAGACACTGCCCACAGACAGGCTCACCTTATCAGTGGAGTTGACAATGACCTAACATCCCCTACCCTCACTCCTCCCGATAGGGATGGTCGAACCAGTGACATTCGAATACCAGTGACAATGGTGACAGTGACAACCACATACCAGTGACTTTTACCGGTGACAGCTGTCACCGGTGACGGCCGGGATTAGTCCAGTCACTATCCCACCGCCATCCGTCTCAAGTGTTGTGGTGTTGTATTGAACACAGTTTAGACTATGATAATGTTTCCCTACATTGCTTAAATTACTTAAGCGTATTTTTTGATAAATGTACGTTTATTAAATAAAAACAATAATATTATTTAGATTGGTTATAATTACGATTTGTGCAAGTAGGCCTACTTTTATTATTCTAAGTTATATCCATTTAATAAATATAACAATAACTAAAACAACCTAATTGTATGTAAATGAATTCTTATATATCCAGTAGTAAACTAGTTAAATTAAATAATTATTTTAAAACCCACACTGTTTTAGTTTTTGAGGGCAATAAATAAATTATAATTTTGCTTGCTCTAAGTTGGGAATAAAAAATAGACATAAAATTTATGCCTTCACCCTACTCCGGCCGTGTCAAGGTCAAAAAACACTGGCAGCTATCTGAGCTGTCGCCGTCAGTGCGTCACCAAACACCGAGATTTCAGTGACCGATCAGAACGATGTCACCGATCGTTTTGGAAGTAGATGTTTGGGTACCCAACCATATCCAGGTCCAATTTCAATTCAGTGACAAGCGAATCGGTGACAAGCGCCGTGCGCATGCGCGATTCACAGTAGCGTAGTTCATTCGATATCCACTTGTAGCAGTGCAAGCTGTAATGAATTCCTGTCACTGGTATTTCTCACTTTCTGTACCAGTGACTATCGGTGACAAGCAAATACCAGTGACAAAGTCATCGGTACGTAAATATCGCCCATCCCTACCTCCCGACACTCTCATCTCAATGACGCCCTCCACCCAAGATAATTGTCCCCCATTTCATTGTTCCTGCTGCTCTTCAAATCCATTCCTACCATTTACCTATTTTGCTGCCATTTAAATCCATTACTTTTCTTTACCTGTATTTTCCAACGGATGGGTGTTTAGCAATGAGTATTGATAAGACATAGCATTTAACTTTATCTGAAAATATCAGTATAAGTATCTATATAACATACAATCAATTATAGTTTCAACAAAACCAGTAGTAGCAGAGGGACTTGTAGTTAGTTATTTACAAAGCTCACAAATTTGGTGTATTATTTACTTTATTAAAAAAGATAAGAGTATAATAAAAAAGTTATGAATGAATAGCTATATATATATATATATATATATATATATATATATATATATATATATATATGTATATCATTTAACATACTTTGTTGTTACAGAGCAAATTTTTTTCTATACAACAAAACAAGATACTATTGTCTATAGACAGAGTTAAATTTTAACTGCAATTAGAGAATAAGTACACTTTGTAGTGGCTGTACTGAGTTTGATGTCACTCATGTTAACTAATCAACGTATATCATTTTCTGCATCAAGGCCCCCAAAGGCTGAGTGGAGATTTCCATTGAATTTTTGCATGAACATAATCTTATTTTTCAAAATTTCCTCTCTCGCCTCCAATGACTTTAACAGTGGAATTGAAATCTTGTTAGTGATATGTAGCAGGGATTTCGTCAGCACTACAACAAATCAAAATATTTATATTGATATACAATATTTTACACACTCAGCAACATATAATAATGATGTGGGATTGATTTGTGTCTAGGAATTTAGAGCCACACTCTTGACTGAAAATTAATCTGTAACTATGCATATTTGGAGTATTTATATGAAATTATATTATAAAATGCTTTGGTTTCTTTTAATTTCATTGTTATATGAATGACAATATGAAGGAATTAAAAAAATTATATACATCTCTTTTTTGTAGTTTCACCTATTGTGTATAATGGAATACAGTACTTAAGTGCATGATGAGGTAATGCTCAACAATTACAAGGCTGCTATTTAGTGACACACCATTAGCTCTTAAAATGTCTTACAGCAAAGTTATGTCCAACATTATTACTGCCAAATAATTATATGCCTTGCACTAGTTACATTACTTATAGTACAGTACTCAGATTTACATAGAGCAACCATATTAACTATCACTAGAACCATGAAGAGATGCTGAAATCATTGGTGTTTTCTCGCTGTTGCTATTAGAGCAACAAAGATGAGAGTAGAAGTGTATTTTGAAATTAACTGAAGAGGAAACAAGAGGAATATAGAAATTACCATAAAGAATACTTATTTTTCAAGATATCATAAGCAATTTGCTAAAACTAAACAAAATTTAAAACATTTTGGTAATCTTGAAATTTGTTTGTAAATATGCTATTGATTTATAAGCACACTCATCTTTTTTCAAAAGTAATTTTTTTAAAATAAATTTTGCTAACATTTTCAAAATATTTTACATTCTATAAAATACCACTAGTCTAATAAAGATTTAACACTATATTCTATATTCACATACTTTATCAAAGTATGCCAATGGCAGCAAGCAAAAACTTTCTTCTACTGGCCAGGTATTTCTCCTGAAGTAAGTAACATGGTTACTACATGCCGTATTTGTCAAAGCACTCAATCCCAAATATACCATTTGCAATAATTGGTGCCTACATTAGTGAGTACACAAGAACTAATATACTCAGTTGTTATGGACTACTTCTCAAAATGGCCAAATACTTACAAAATTACATCTACTAAGAGTTGTTCAATAATTGATAAGGTAAAAGTAGTTTTCAATATATTTGGTATACCAAAAATAGTAGTCAAGCTGTTTTAAAATGTGTGGAATTTTGAAAATTAATTATAACTCTGAGCCTTCACAATCCCAAATCTAAACGTCATTTCATTATTTGGCAGCAAGAGCACCTCCTCACTACAGCTTTAAAGATCAAGCCTCTTTAACACTTTGAAGCCTAAGCCCGAAGATAGATCGGGCGACGCAAACTGGCGTACTCGCCGACGCCCGAGAATAGCTCGGGCGCCCATATTTAATTCATTATATCTTTATTATCGGCATATAATCGGGTTTAGGTCATCTGAATATGTCTTTTAGTTATCTGTTATTATATTTTATCGGTCTATTAATTTTTTTTATCTACATCTGGTCTTGGATAAAAAATTATTGTAACAGCTGACGTGAGACAGCTGAGCGCGCGCCGAGCGGTATTGTTTATGTCAGCAATGTTTATGTTGTTATATTTTGCTATTATATTTATTATATGTTATTATATTTAGCTTATATTATTATATTATTTATATTTAGCTTATATTAGCTTATATTATATTTAGCTTATATGTTATTATATTTTATGTTATTATATTTTATGTTATTATATTTAGCTATTTTTTGTTTTACATATTTTTGTACTTATTTGTAGCTTCTGTAAAAAATAAAAATGTTTTGCCCATCATTGAAAAGAGAATTTTCTCCCCTTTACAAAGATATATAATATAACCTTTTTATGAAATTTATAAGGCATTTACAATTTTTTTAATGTGAACATAAAACCCCCAGGATTCCATGCCAAACGGAGTATTAAGGGCCCAGGCTTCAAAGTGTTAAATAATAATTTTACGGAATGGATAGGAAGAAAAGGAATATTGAATGGCCTGTCAGGTCTCCTTACTTAACTCAGTGCGATTTTGGTATGTGGGGATTGTTTAAAGATAATTCATTCTCAGTGAAATTTAAAAAAGTACAATATTTAAAAGAGTAAATAACAGAACACTTAAATGCTCTACCATAACTATGCAACAAAATGTGCAAATCAGTGTTGAAAAGGTGCTTCAAGTGTCTAGACTATGGAGGTGGTCACTTCGAGGAATTTCTGTAACATGTAAATTAAAACTGTTATAGTTATGTGACATACAAGTTATAGCTAAACTGTTATAGTTATGTGACATACAAGTTATAGCTAAACTGTTATAGTTATGTGACATACAAGTTATAGCTAAACTGTTATAGTTATGTGACATACAAGTTATAGCTAAACTGTTATAGTTATGTGACATACAAGTTATAGCTAAACTGTTATAGTTATGTGACATACAAGTTATAGCTAAACTGTTATAGTTATGTGACATACAAGTTATAGCTAAACTGCATTTTCGGTTAACTGACTTCTGTCACACCCTGTATTTATTTATAATGTCAAATTTGATCTTACACATTTCATTGTGTACTGAAGACAAGATATCTGAAGATTCACTAGTGCATTCCTTGAAACTTTCTTTCTCCTCTTGGTAGAGAATGTTAGGAAGTTCACAAATTGTCTGAAAAAATTCAAAAACATGTTTAAACAAAACACATTAGTTAACTCTTTTATAGAAACCAATTTATGTGCTGTGTTGGTATTATTTTGGTAGTTACTAGCTTATTCATTAGATGTTGTTAAAGGTTAAAAATACAAACTTACTTATGTTTACACTAACAACTTTTAGAACTACACTTTGCACTAAAAATAACCCATATTATAATTGTATCTCAGTAAAAATATTTTTGAGGCAAAATACAGGCTGCAGTCAAATATTCATTGCTGTTATTAACGTTGAAAAACTTGAAGGTTGTTAGTTTATATGACACTAGATAAGGAATTAATAAAATATGAGTAATTGAATTTCCACATTTGGCTGAGAAGACAAGTTCACCAACACAGCACAGTAAAAACCATTGACTATAAAAAAAGACAATTGTCTGCTCATATGGGTCCCATGAAGCCAGTTTTCCTATTTTGTAACATTAATTTCTGTTCTGTTTTCACAAGTAGCGTCAGCAGTCTCTTTCCCTAATCTTAACTCTCTCTCTCTCTCTCTCTCTCTCTCTCTCTCTCTCTCTCTCTCTCTCTCTCTCTCTCTCTCTCTCTCTCTCTCTCTCTCTCTCTCTCTCTCTCTCTCTCTCTCTCTCTCTCTCTCCACCCCTCTAGCTGTCTTACTGCATAATGCACTGAAGTGTGTAAAACTAATAGCTGAGAAGTGTCAAACAGTTGTCCGAGTGCTTATTTGAGACCATTCAATTATTTTAAATAAAATATTTCTCCATTGAAGAACTGGAACAAATTTGAAAATTTTAATAGTTAATATATTATAGACTTAACATTTTTGGGTAAAATATGTAGTTTTTTGATATTTGACTCAACATTTATATGCTACATTAAATCAAATTCAACGATATGCATGTTTAAAAGATTGAGTGATAAATAACAGAGAAAACTTATTAGAATAATAGAGAAGCTTTCTTTTAAATATGCATATAATTCAATATGGCATAATGTGGTCTATAAATTTTGTGTCAACATTTTTTGATAAAATTTGTAGTTTTATATATATATATCGTATGGTTTGTTGTCAGCTACCATTTGTTAATTTTAAACCTGCAATGTATATTCATTGGTTAAAAATTTTAAGTGATCTCCTGTCACAAAGCTAAGTCCAATCCATCAAGCCATCTGCCAAGACCTGCCTCAATGATTCTATGTATGTTGGCTGATCCCTCCTTAAAAGAGCACAGGGAGCACTCTGTAACGATGTGATCCATTGTTTGGATACTCCCTGCAATTACATGACTGATCTAGTGTCAATCCCCATTTATACTTCCAATAATTGCATCTGCCAACACCAGTTCGGAACCGATTTAAGAGTGTCCACTCCTTTTTTGGAGGATTATCCCACCTCCAAGTATGGTTGGATCGTTAATAAGAATTTATTTTGTCCATCAAAACTGTTCCACGCTACGGAGAATTATTTTATTTTATTTATTAGCCTGGCACTAAGCATTGACTCCAAAAGTTGCAATAGAAAGGGACAGGGAAGGAGGCTGTCGAACTTAAACAACAAACCTTTGCTCCATACTGTGTCATAAGCTGCTGTAAGATCAATAAAAGCTGCAGATGTTTTCAACTTCTTTTCAAACTCATTCTCTATAAATTATGTTGGAGCTACGATCTGGTCGTTACAACTTCGGCCAGGGCAAAAACCAGCCTGCTCAACTGTAACATTAGAATCAAGAATGGGTGATATTCTATTGTATAACAGCCTTTCTATCAACTCACACTAAGAAGAGATATTGGGCGATAACTTTCCACTCGTTCAGGATCTTTGCCAGGCTTCAGAACAGCTACTACTTTTGATCGCTTGGCAAATTTCCTGTAGCTAATATTTTATTGTAGACCATTTGAAGCCATTGTTTCACTTTGCTACCAGCATGCAACAGAAATTCTGGAAAGATACCGTCAAGACCGGCTGCTTTCCCTGCTGTTATAGCAAAAATTGCCCATCTATCTACCGTGAAATTTCTGGAGACTTCCAGGGGTGCAAATTTTCTCTTTTTAATTTCATATAGCTTGTAAAGCAGATATTTGTCAGAAGGATGGTGGGCTGACTTCAATAAGCTAACTATTTGTTTAGCTATATTAGCAGTCTTCAGGCGGAGCACTTCTCTTTGATTTGGAGATTTACCAGTAGAGAGTTTCCTTAAAAGTGACCACTCTTTTCTACCGCTGTGGGTGAAGTTTATATCTTCAACAGTTTTAACCCATTTTTCTCCTGGCACTGTCTAGAGAGTGCAGCAGCAGATTAGCTGTGTTGGGAGTTTTCGGGGCATTAAACTCTTTGTAAAGGTCATTGATTCCTTACTCCATCCTGGTATTTACTCCTTTCTGTATCCTCTCAGTATGCAAGCTTTAGCAATGGACGTGACAAGATTTGTAAAATGATTGTAATTTCTTATTGTAGGAGGAATGAGCCTGATGCTTGATATTCAAACCTAGTAAAGGCCTCCCAGTGTGCTTTATGAAAATTCCATCGAGGCCATGGAAAAGATCGAATTATGGGAATCTAGATCCCAATGAAACCAGTACTGGCCTATATTGAGAGTGGAGAAAAGCATCAAGAACTTTTCTCCTAATTGGCTTTGGTCTAAATGATCATTCACATAAGCAGAAGCTTTAGTCAGGGGAGTAACCTCGATGCCAACGAGCTGAATAAAAAGTTGCAGGAAAAGGTTATTCATTTTAGCCAAGTCAGAAAGCTTTCTGCCATTATCATCGTCTGTGTTGTAACCTCATTGGCTATGGTAACTTTTAAAGTCCCCAACATAGAGGACAATGTGTTTAAAAAACTTGGCAAAATCCCATCGTCAGACCACTGAATGTTAGGAGGCTTATAAACATTAACTATTGTAGTTTCTGACATTTGGATTGCCAAGACAAAGAAACATGCCAACATCAGAGCTCTTATGGGTAACTGAGACATTTTCAATGCCATTCTTTACATAAGTTGCAATACCATAAACCTAATGCCCTATGGAATCAACAAGTCTGTATCCAGGAATATTGCACTATTATTATCTTTGATACAGGTTTCTTGGAGTGCAAGTATGTCAACATTGTTTTCATGAAGTACTCTACTAATGTACTCACTCTTCGCCTTGCTTAAGCCCTCAGAGTTAAAATGTACTACGTTTAAAACAGAACCTATTAATTAGCTTGGTCCTCAAAAGGGCCTTTTTTATGTTTTGTGGTAGCAGCCATAGCTGGGAGATCACAAAAATATGACAGTCCAGCTAGCGTATTTGTTGCTCGTTTAGAACTACCCACGGTGTATGTAGAGCTTTAAAGAATTGCTGTGGACGCAAACAACATCACACCCCAGTTTTTTTATATTTGACTTTGAAATGTTTAGACAGCCGCCATTTTGAAACTAATAATCTTAAGACATACAGCCTTTTTACATGAAATGTATCTTTCTAAGATCAACTGTTACACTAAAATTCAGTATTGTGTGTAAAACGGGTATTGAGACATGCACATTTTTTTTAAAAACATATACAGACAGAAAACAAATTGAGAAAGGACACGCGTTATTTGCTTGTTGCTGTTGCTTGCTAATTATTTGCTTGTATTAATCTGACAAATAATTCTCTAAAATATGTGACAGTATATAACAATAAATATTTTGTAGTAATTTAAATATTTTTTCGTATTTTTTAAAGAAATTTTGCAAAATTTCTAAATAATCCTGTCAATATAAGAAAAATAAATGTCACTATTAGGGTTAGTAACAAAATTTTTCCTTTTTATTTTTAATTCCCATAAAATAGGAAATCCTCTATAAAGTACATTAACACACCTAAAATATTTAAATTTTAAATAAATTCACCTGTAAGCAGCTTATATTAGAAGAGGCAGGAGAGTTCGGCACTACGTAAAATGGTATAGGCTTCCTTAAATAACAAACAATACCATTGTCATCAGTTGTGCTTTCCGACTGGAAACATGTCAGGTTCACTTCATTATCCTGTAACAAATGTGTAAGGCAAACAAATGAAACACTTGATTCAAGTTAACAAAAGTTCCAAGCACAAATTACTAGGATCAATGCAAAATGGATTCTCTACACCAATGAAAAGTAGAAACCAGTTTGGATGTTCAAACATATTTTTCTTAATGTTAAGTGTTGTTAAAACTAAATTTAAGTTTATCAATTTAATAAGTAAGATAGAACAACTTTCTAAGAAGTTATATCCACTAAACACAAACAAGACATATTTGTAACAAAATAATCCACTGTATTTGTATGTCAAATGCATATTTCTTTAGGTGGTTGAAAAGAAAGTGAATAGATAAATGGGCTGTTGATTTTTGCAGATCTTGGGGGGGATTATTGCAGAACAACACACTAAATTATGTCAAATCTGCTGATGGTTGAGAGGTGAGAAAAATGTTTGCCTTATATTGGAAGATCACAGAACTTTGTTATCCATTGATGTGCTAATTCTATTCTTCAGAGCTAAGAACTATTGAAAAAAAAAAAATAGAAGGAACGTTATTTTCTATTTTTGTGACATGACACTGGTCTGTTTATTGAAACAACTATTAGTCCGAATTTTAAAATTAGCAATTAAATTTTAAATCTGTCCAATGGCCACCAATCATTCAATCATAGAGTTTTAAGTTATAAGTTTAATACACAAATATGGATAGAGTTGGCACTGGTGTCTTGGGACTAGATTAAACAGATCTAGTTTTTGATTACATTAGCAATTGGTTGTTGTATGATGAAGGAACAATCTGAAATATTACCGTACATTTTGTATTTCATAGGACAAAGTTGGGTTGTCTCTGGGATAGGCCGAATCACGCTTTGTTGATTTTCATTTGTGTGTCTCTGTGTTTCATTTCATTGTTCCGATTTTCCTGTTCGTGTTCGTTCTATCTTGTTTGCCGTCATTGGACTGCTGCCTGTCGTCGTCTGTCCAATGGTTGGCTAAGTCTTTTGGCTGTTGGCTCCAGGCCCTTGGCTGAGGACCTATTGGCTGGGCCGACCACTTAGCATTCTTTTCGGCCCAGCGGAGCCTTTTCAGCCTTCTTCTCCCCTTTCTTGCTGCGCTTGTTCACTGTTTCCCCTGGCAGAAGACTCCAGCATGCAGGTGATCTCAATCTATGTTTTTCTCTTCCTTACGGGGCATCAAATGTTGGTGTTTTATTATATAAAAAAAAATTTTAAAAATAAAATTACTAAATAGGCCTAAAGAAGAGTAGCAAGGAAAAAGGGAAATGAAATAGGTTTTGTGAATAACTATAAACAGTGAGGGGGTGATTTTCAATTTTCAGGGGATGTTGGGACATTCATAGTGTGGGAGGGAAATTGTATTTTTGAGAGGAGTTTGTCTTTTATAGATTTTAATTTAATTAGTTTACTTTTATATTATTTGGGGGGTTATTGTTAACAGGGTTCTCAGAAGCTTGTAATTAATCAATTTTAATTAGGAGCCACCCCGCTTGGCCCGCAGGACTCGGTAAATTTATTACCTTGAACCAATTTTTTCCCCCTTTTCTAAATTGGCCTAACATCGGAATTACTTTATGCGATTCCAAGGCCCCGTTGTTTATGCTGCCTATAACTTTTCTTATGTTTATTATTTGTGTTATTTATGTGTATTATTTTATTCACTTTTAGTTTGTTGTATTCAGATGTCTGTTGTGTTTCTATTTATTCTTGTTATTTGCTAAATACTATTATTGTTATTTTTATTCAAAATTTATATATTATGTTTTGGTTATGCCTAAAAAAATTGATTTAACCCTAAAATGGGCAACTGTTTTTTTTTCAAATTTTAATGCTTTGTTTTGCTACCAAATCAAATACTTAATCCTTTTCACCCAGAGGATAAAATTCATAGTCCCAAAAAACTGGTGCATGAAATTTTTCATTGGTCTTACAAAACTGCCGCAGTTTGAAAAGGTGATTTTTTTAGGCATGTAGCTAAAATTCCAAATCTCTGCTTCCTGAAGACACAGCATAATTTTATTTATACCAAAATGTGCAGGATAAAATTTCCTAACAGAATATAAGTAACAAATGTGATGAAAAATTCCTACTTTGTAAAATTTTAGTTTTTCAACTATATTTTTATTTTTTTTTACCTTTTTTTAGTTTTGAACCTAAAAAAATACAAAACTGAAAAACATTTTTAATGTCGGAACAGAATTACTTTTATTATACATTTCTTTCTCTGTTACATACTAAAATTTTGTATCCTCAGACCAAAACATAAAATAGTTTCAATAAAATTAATAATACAAGACATATATGGAAAATAACAATAAAATCACCTACCAGTGGCATCATATTTGTCCTTGAGTAAATTATATATATCCATAGAAACACAATTTTCCAAGTAAAATCAACACTAACATTACTAATAAAATATATACACCCAAGCCCGCTTCGCGTGCCAACCGCAACTCTCGCTGCACTCAATACACCTCGCCCTTTGGCCTCGGCATGTGACTCTGACTATGATTAACCCAACAAGTGGTGACCGTCCGTTTTCGGACGGTCTATCACTCTCAACAAGTGGTGACCGTCCGTTTTCGGACGGTCAAACGTTGCCGCGAATATTGCGTATAAAAAAGTTATACATACATATCTCATCGAAATAATCGATACCATTCGAAAGTCGGTTAAATTACCTATCGAACGATATCAGTTTCGATAGTTTTATTCATATGACAACTTGATGGAGAGAAGAAGAAATCATTGTTTACTATTTGATTTACTATTACTATTGTGAACCTCAAGTGTGCGTGATTTTAGTGTGTAAATATTTGTAAATAGTTTTTTTTATAAAGAACAAAGCATAAACAAACATCACAAAGTAATATGTGATTGTAAGGTAGTTGTTATTGAATTTATAAATGATGAGTAAAGTGTAAAATGAGTGTTTCATACTTTGAGATCGAAAAATTTAGTACGAAGGATTACATCTACCAGGATGGATATAACTTTTATGGTGAGTTTGGCAACATTATTGTATTGTATATCTAATACACAAACCATTTTCTATTGATAAAATTATAACATCAGGTTGAGACACTAATTGATACACAATTATAACATGTTGCCATAGTAACATCAATTTTCAGTACAATGCACTATTTTTAGTTTTGTTGTTATAAATGTATAAATACCGGTAATAAACCATATAAACTATACATTTTCTGAAAGATTATGAAATTTACAACAACTTGTATATCTTGGAATTTTGAAATATGTAATACACATTACCTTTCCAGGTAGGGTCCCCCCCCCAAACAAAATAAATTGATAACTTTTTTTTACATTTTATGATAAGAAAAAAAATTAAAAATGTTTATACTCATGTTATTTATTTTATATAATAATACAGAACTTTACAAGTAAAATGATGTAAAATAATACCAAATCTAATAATTAGAAGTATTTTTAAATATTTTTCAAAAATACCCTTGCAAAACATAGAAAAACGGGCCGCCACTAGAGGGTTTTTAATTGCCACTAGTTGGGTTAATAGTAGATAATCTGTATAATGTAAAATCACAATATTAAATTTATTTATAATATTTCACTCAAACTACTTGCATTGCTATCTATTTATTAGTATAATTAATACCCTTTGTTTTTGTTTAACAGCTGAATATTTAACTCTTAATGCATCAATAGGATAATGTCAAACATACAAAATAAACGTGTTTATTTATTTACAAAACAATTGTTATTAATTCACTAAAATCAACCCAATGTTATTCTAACGGAAAAAAGGAAATTTGAGGTGCTGTTTGTACCCCTTAAAAATGAAATTTCGAAAAATCCTTCATATTTTTTACTAATTATTCTTTATTTTTAAAACTATTTAATCTATAGAATTCAAATTTGGTATACACATTAATAAAGCCATTTTCTTACTGAAATAAAAAAAATCAAAAACTTAAAAAATATTTTCAAAATGGCAGCACTTGGAAATTGTTGATCCTTATAACTTTTAACAGGTTAGGAATACAACAAAATTACAAGAATACATTTTTATTGCAAATTTTATTTGCAATCCAAAAAAGTAATGTTGTATAAAATCAGATGACAAACAATCAAGATTTGAGTATTTTTTTTGTATTTAATCATTTACGTGTGAACGTGTACAGCCGTGGTGTTATGCTGCGCGAGTCAACCACAATAAGACATCAGGGATCTATTCTGATTACTTTCATCCAAAACACTACAATAAAGTGATTTGTGACATTATTGTAATGAAAATACCCCTAGCGAGCAATGGGAAAAAAGTTGCATGTGATTTTCATTGTTATTAAATTGAAAACTAACTTTAATTAAAACTAGAATTTTTGTAAAATTTATTTGTGATACAAAGCAGGTTGTAGACATAAAACAAGTAATATTAAAAAGGCATTAGACTATAAATTGAATCTTTAATTATATTTATTTTCACATTACAAATGATGCTCAAAATTTCGTCCTCTCACTTGATTGCAAAGGAAAAACGATTGGAAAGTGACTGACGCACAGCAGCAAATTTGGTTTTTTCTTGAATAATTCCAGCACCTTCAACGATTTTACAAACTTACATTTTACAAAAATTCTAGTTTATAGAGCACTACTTAAATGTTAAAATTAATTTTTAATTTAATAACAACAAAATCATCTGCAACTTATTTCCTGTTACCTGTTAGGGGCATTTTCATTAGAATAATGTCACAAATCACTTTATTGTAGTGTTTTGAATGAAAGTAATCAGAATACATCTCTAATGTAATGTTTGTGGTTAACTCGCGCGGCACAACACCATGGCTGTACACATTCACACGTAAATGATTAAATACAAAAATACTCAAATCTCGGTTGTTTGTCATCTGATTTCATACAAAGTTACTTTTTTGGATTGCAAATGAAATTTGCAATAAAAATGTATTCTTGTAATTTTTTAAAATTCCTAATCTTTTAAAAGTTATTAAGGATCAACAATTTCAAAGTGCTGCCATTTTGAAAATATTGATTAAAAGTTTTTGATTTTTTTATTTCAGTAAGAAAATGGTTTTATTAATGTGTATACCAAATTTGAACTCTCTTTGCGAAAAGACTACGAAATAGAAAAACACTACTACATTCATATTTGACATCGTAGATTAAATACAGGGCTGTCGAAAACCAGCGGACGGAGAATCGTCCACCCAGCATTTTCACAAAGTAGTTCGAGGACGATCTTCCGTCCGCCCGGGCACTACGCAAATGACACGGTGGAGCGAAAATTGTCCGCCCGGATTAAATCTTTCTTTTTAAATAAAACTATATTTTGACCATAACTTGAGTTGTTTTTCTGTGTCCTCCTGCATCCGGTGTCTTTGCACCCATATTCAATGGGCCCATTTTTGATTGTAAGACAGATGGTTGCAGTGTATAGACTGGTGGGTGTACCAATATAATCGTACGTGTATGGATGGGTTGGGTGTTTACCACCGTATGTTTATGCGTGATTGGGCGGGCATATACCATCATACATGTATGGGTAGGTGGGTAGACCAATACCACTGTACTTGAATTGGTGGGTGTATACCATCATAATTGTATGAGTGGGAAGGTGGGCGTATACCACCGCATGTGTATAGGTGGGTGGGTAGGCCATCCACACTACACATGTAAGGTAGAAGTTGCAGTTATATTTTGTGCCAAATATTTCTCTTCCTAAAGACTATGTTGCATAATCAAGGAACAATTTTAAATACTATCATAACAAACAAATTAACACCACAACCTAATGACAAAAAAAAAAAAAAAAAAAAAAAAAAACATAATGAAACAAATATAAATCATATTTCTTAACACAATCATAACATGTAATGTAAACTATGATTTTACCTTTGTTGTTTTGTCCTCAGAAAATACAGAACTTATGATTCCTACAAAGCTGCTAGACATCATTTGGTAATTGGCTTGTGTGTTAACATCTGTACAAAAACAGTAACCCTATTACACAATACAAATGATTTGTTTTGAATATAATGAATTACCTAATAATGATATAAATTACCTAATGCAGCAATTTTTATGTTCAGTTACTGGTATACAAAATTAAAGCAGTTTTAAAATTCCAATATCACTGGTCCTATAATTGGTGATGGGTATTTGCATTATGATGCCTCTACATTATATCGGGGTTATTGCAAGTGTGCTTATGTCGGAAATTTTGTAAGATTATTTGTATAAAATAAAAAAAATCCACATCAAATAATATTTTATTTACAACAAATTAAGAAATAAAATCTTATTTAAAACTAAACTGTTAAGTTTCGATTATCATTATTACAATATTAGCACTATTTTTAAAAATGTATATTTATATCAAACCTCAGATTGTAGGATCTGTACTCAAATAGAAAAGGTGAGTTTCAATTTCAAATATATTTAATGGACAAGAAACATTTTCCACCTCAAATTCTTATAACTGCAGTGAAAAAGCTTTAGGTTACACTGGGGAAAGACTGTAATAAACTTCTGAAGTAGCCTGAGGTCCATATTGTAAAAAAAAAACCATTTTAAAAATATAAATATATACACTGATATTTTGAATTTAAAATGCTTTGTAGAGTTAGGTATAATAACTGTTCCATCTACATTTGTATTCCAAAGTCGTCTTTACATTAAAGAAAATTTTGACTAATATGAGATGATGTGTTCCAATCATAAATATTCTACTAGAAATAGTGATTGCTTAGGGCTATTTAGGTGCAATTTCAGTAAAACACAAAAAATAATTTTATTATGTATCTATTAAACTTTACAATTTTCTTCCTTTGTATGTTAGAGTTGCCACTTCTTAATTTTAAAGAGTTTAACTAAACCATTTGTCAGTTAATAATTGTTTGTATAGCATAGATGAATTTCATGAAATAGATTTTGTACTAAGTTATAAGTAAAATTTTCTAATGAGAGCTGTGAGATTTATATACCTATGTATTATTACTTATTATTTTTCATCTGTTGTGATAAATTTTTGTTTAGTTTGAATAGTCGTTGTAATTTTAAGTAAATAAATATAACAATTTTATATTATTGTACTTAGTGCTATTTATTAACTTTTTATGTTTGTTACTTATTAAATATTATTGTAGTTTGTGATTGCTAACTTATATAAAATTGTGTTAACTAAAATTCTCATGTTTATTATTATTAATTTATCTTACTATACAGTAACAATTTGTATATATGCTGTAATTATTTAGAACCATAACCATATTTAGCCTAAGAAATTGACAACTGTTATGCATTTTGATGTTCTCATGTGCTTCTGCAATAAAAAAATTATTTATTTACTTATGAGTCTTGAACACAACAACCAGCATGAACCTATGAATAGGTTACTGACTGCATAGCAGGTTGATGAACTTGTGGTTTTGACTTATAATTAGGACGGTGTGGGGCAGTTTGGCCCAGAACAGTGTGTGGGTAAAATGCTGAGCCAAAATGAGCAAGGGTGGTCGAATGAGCGCACTGCTTAAGAGCTGTTACGTTGTATGCTTAAGAAATAAAGAATGGAAACAAGCGATGGCAATTGCTATCGTTTTTAAATTAACTCTTTGTGGCTAGAGGTCATTTTGTATGTTGTAGGTTGAGTTTTGATCAAGGAATTAGTCAAATTTAAAAATTTGTATTTTTTATAAAAAAGGAGAGACTGATATTCTCTTTAACTCTATTCTACCCGTTTCATATACAGACTATTGATCTGTGCGGGGAACTTATCAGACAGAACCAGTACAGTACATGGTGAGAGTATTACTGATAAAAGCTGAGAGTCAAGACCAGGATTCGAACCTGCGCTATCTCTAACTCAGGTACAAAGTTTTAATGCATTAGAGTACTAAGCCACTGGCTTATATTTTGCTATCTACTCGCTAACTATATTACATTAATATACCAGATCTAATTTTTTCACCATTAGATAAGTAAAATATAGTATGCTTTAACTAATTCAATATCGAATTGACATTCCCAGTTCAACCTAACTCTTATAGAATATTTGGAAAATATTGCTTTTTTCTTGAATTAGATGAATTGTTGAAATATGCCTGCTTACCCACATGAGAAGGCCACACCGTTATATGAGGATGAGAATGGAACCAACCCAAAACTCGAATTTCTTTATTAGACTTCTGTGATAATTTCTCTGCATAATCCTGAGCTGCAAGCAATTGGTCAATAGAAATCTCAACTCGATCTTTTTTCTTGTCCATGCGATGAGGGATTTTCATTGCATATATGTGTGCTTGTTCCTTATGATTAGCTTCTTTTGTCTGCAAATAAAACTGTGTCATCATGTTTTCGGTAGGCCTAAATAAATTTTTAAACTTCATAGCCATTTCATAACACTGTTACATTATGATATAGATATTAATGTCTAGTATTTATCCAACACAAGAACAATGAACTGGAAATGAAAAATAATATAGTTTATATTTTAACCTCCTCTTTATTTTTATAAAATATTACCCACTATCCACAGACAATAGTTGGACAACAAATATTTTAAAATTCATGTTGAATGTAAAAATTACATGCAAATAAAATTTGGTGGCAGATAACGCAGATGAAACAAGGGCAAACATTTATAAACAGGCAAACATTTATAACCAGACTATGGTCTTTAAACCCCTATAAAATGACCTAATTCCGAAGGTACATAAAGAAATGTTTGGGAAAAAAAATTCCCCCAAAAATTAGTTTTTCGACCCCTCAAAATTTGATCATTTTAATTGATAATTATTTAGATAATTAGCAAATAGTGTTTTGGGTATTTAAATTTTGTAGAATTCCATTTTGATCAATTATATGGAAAGAGTTTTACAATCAACCTGTTATTAAGCACAGTAACGTTGGAAATGTGCCTAACTTCATAAACAAACATGACATAACCTAACCAACTAAAACCGGCATGTTTCCAATGTTATCACACTTAATAAAGTCAGTAGTGACTGGAAATAAATATCATCTGCATGGTGTATAAAGGCCTATCAATAATATAGTAAGGTACAACTGAAATTAAATTAAAAAAATGATTTTAAAGATTTTATTATCCTCCACTAAAATTTGTTGTTTTTCTTCCTTTATCATCTCACATCATTTAACGTTCATTTTTACTTATTAAACCTGAAGACTAAAGTTGTCTTAATAAATAAAACATTTTAACTATTGGAAAGAGCACATTTTATATTTTCATGTTTTTTTTTCTAAATACTCATACTAATTGGGCTAAATTTGAAAATACTTAAAACATTTTTTTTTGGGAAAGCACTTTTTTGCAAAAAGTAAAATTTAAAGTATCCAAGAGCCAGGATGTGCTGATGGTTTATTGTGTGCTGTTCAGAAGTCTGTCATTGACCTAATTGTAGATCCTCTAACCAAAACAGTAAATGCATGTCTTGAAAAATGTGTTTTTCCTGAAGATTGGTAGGACAATACCTATCTTTAAGAAAGGAGAGTCTTCACTACCATCTAATTTCAGGCCAATCTTGATACTTCCTATATTCTCTAAGATTTTTGAAACTGTAACTAAGAAACAGCTTGTAGCCTTCCTGGAACACTACAAGTTGATAACAGATGCCCAACATGGCTTCAGGAGAGAGAGAGAGAGAGAGAGAGAGAGAGAGAGAGAGAGAGAGAGAGAGAGAGAGGGAGAGAGAGAGAGAGATCCACTATCACGGCTTTGCTTTCCCTGGTGAAAACAATAACAGATGCTTTTGAGAACAAAGATTCAGTGCTGCTTAGCCTATGCGACTTAAGCAAGGCTTTTGATGTAGTGTCTCATGACATACTTCTCTCTAAAATGGCTAATGTTAGTGGTGCGTCATCCGGATTGAAGAAGATAGTGAATGGTGTTATGCAAGGCTCTGTGCTTGGACCCCTACTCTTTTCAATCATGGTCAAAAACCTCTGGTTAAATGGTTGCACATTACTTTTTACCAATGATAGGATCTCAAAAGGGAGTAGTATTCTGCAGCTCTGTACCATTGCCCAGGATCTCTTTAGCAGGCTAAAATATGGTTTACTATCAACAGCCTAAACCGAACGAGGAAAAAACACAGTCCCTTCTTGTGCATCTTGAAGACTTGCGGACCGCAGAAGAGTGCAGTAAAGTTACTAGGGTTCTGGATGGATACCAAGTTAAACTGAAACCACCATGCATCTCAGGTATGTGTCAAATGATCAAGTGTATGCTACCTACTTATGGAGTTAAGGAACTTAGTGTCTGAACAATACGTGTTATGGTCTACCATGTTCCTTCTGACGCAACCATCGCTCCCACCGAAGACAACTGGGCAAGACAACTAGTTAAAGTAAGCTGTTTTCAATTGCCATGTTATGGTATATTGATTTGGGGCATTCAGCTTCTGTACATGACATACTTCAACTCCAGAAAAAAGCTATAAGAATAATAACTGGATCAGGCCATTCACCATTGTCGACCCATCTTTGGACAGCTGAAATTATTTACAGTGAGTCAATATGTTTATAACATTACTAATAACTAAAGCTTTTGGTAAGAACCTAGTCAAGGTGTTATTTACAATATTTACATCATCAAACGTTTCGCCCATGCTATGATGTAGCATCCTCTGTGGTACTGAAATTCAGAGATACCACTGAGGATGCTACATCACAGAATGGGCGAAACATTTGGTGATGAAAATATTGTAAATAACACCTTGACTCCCTTGTAATCGGAAGCTTTAGTTATTAGTAGGCCTAATGACACTGACCGCTTAAGCCTACAAAATAAGAATGTTTATAACGTACTCAATACACTAAAGAAAAACCTTGAAGCCTAAACTAAAGGATCTGCACAGCCATGGTACCCTGAGTGGAGAGAACCTATACATGAGTTGCTGTAGGCTGTCTAACACAGAGAGCCTACTCCTACTCTGCCATCAGGATTTTGATACTCTGCCAGAGGAAATCCAGAAAATGGAAGTCGGAAAATTTAAAGAGCGTATGAAGGGATGCCTAGTAAATAGGCCACTATAAGACTATTCCCTTCAGGAACTGGTTGATGAGCCACTCATAGGCCTCCAATTAAATTAAAATAAGGCCTTGTTTTGGCATAGTATGCAGTTTTGTGTATAGTGTTGTTTATTTTGTGTTTATAATGTTATCTGTTTTGGACGCAATCTATCCTACAAGTTCGGTGAGGGATCAAGCCTACAGGAATCAAGCACCCAAAACATTATATTTACACCTACAGTGGTAGATTTACAAACAAATTTATTGTTCAGTTTCCCTCATTTAACCGACCCCCACCTTATTTTTTAAAAAGTAAAAACTTTTACCCAAAAAATCCTAGACCTGATTCTGTCCTTTCATGATAAAAATGTCAAGTTTGGTGAAGTTCTAGAAAGTTCATAAATATATATATTTTATTAATTAATAGTTGGGATAGTTAACGCTTTGTACTCGAAAGGCCACTGGTAGTGGCCAGTTCCCACTCCTACACAACTCGTATTCGTTGCCGTTCGAACTGTCCTCCCATGTCGCACGGCCACTGTGGGTGGCCGCACTACCATCTTGCGCTATGCGTCAGCCATGTTGTCTGGCAGTTGTCACTGGGTCGGAATTGTTTTGTTGACACTCTTATGATATGGCAAAATGGACATTTAAAACCCCATGTAATTCAAAAAACTTTGATTGATAAGTTTAAAACGACGTTGTACCACAATAACAGTTTAAGAGAAATGAAAGAATATTTGTGAGTTTGTTTCGAGTAAGTCTCGGATATTATCTGATCGTAATTCTTCATTTCCCTCCATATTCACTAAATATTAAAATGCTAACGTAACTGGAACTAAAACACTAATATATAAATAACAATACATTTTGAAAAATGTACGGCTATTTTATTACTTTGATGACTGATCTCTTAGCAACACAAAAACTACGTAGTGGCTTGCAAGCACTAAGGCAGAGGTTAGATTTATGGAACATAACAGCTGGCTAAAATATTGGGAAACTGAGATATTTAGTTTCAAAGTTTCTAAACGGGTTACACCACCTTACAGAGGAATAATACAGAAAAATATATACTAAATGCAGACAGATCGCAAGGCCACTGACAGTGGAAGTGCCAGTGGTCGCCGATTCACACTGGCCACTCACAGTAGCCTTGTGATCTGGGGGGGGGGGACATTTACAACAACAAAAATTACAAGCTGTCATAGAAATGGCTGTGGCAACTCACAGTGGCCATAGGAACCCAGATAACATTTCTCTTGAGTGCAAAGGTTTAAGCCCTCCAAATATATTATTATTTATAACTATGATGAATGTAAATTTGAAGAAACTAACCTCTCCTAGAAGTAGGCAAATGACTTCTTCCTTCTCTATAGAAAGAGCCAGCTGAAGACAACTCAAGTATATATCACTGGATAGGTAAACTTCTTCAAGAACCATGGTATTGTGTCTGTGTTATGAGTTCAATCTCTAAATAACTTCAAATATCAAGCGATATGATTATCCACTAGCTTTTACAATAAACTAGATTTAGTAGATTTCTTTGTTTATATTTTATGGTTGACACTCAGTGTTGCCATCCTAACTTGGTGTTTTTCCCAAGATAAACAGTTTTAATTTCCCTAGATTACTCAGAAATTCCCTAGATACACGAATCTTGAGTAAATACCAGCGAGGACATAATAGAATAAGTCCTATACTAGCATAGAATTTCTATTTTACCTTATTGGTATAATAGAAGGTCTATGATATTACCAACCTTGTCACTAACAAACAGATACGGATGTAAATAAAGTTCAAAATATCGACGTTACAAACCAAATATCGATCTAACAATAAAATCGAAAGAAAACATCGATATATCGAATTATTAATGATTTATCTGTTTAAAATTATGCATGACTCTTATGTCATGACCAAAAATACTCTAATGTTTAGATGTCACTATTTAGAATAGCCTACTGAATATAACAATGAATCAACACGAAACAAGTTGTGATCTATGGTGCTGAACAAACATTGCTGACCTCGTAGGGATGACTTGCCTATGGCCTCACCAGCAAACTGCCTGTAACCACGTTTGTGGATTTTAGCCTGCATCTTCAAAACGAATCTCGGTTACGCATCATCAAGGAACTTGGCCTGTAGCCCCTGTTTTCATTTTGGAATGTAGCTACGTGAAGAAGATTGGCCAATTACCTCACCTGGACACTACCTGAATCCATATTTGTAAGTCTTTGACTGTGGTCGCCTCGCGGGCCTACGTCACCAGGAAACTCTCTACAACGTGCAGAAGGTGTTCTTCGAAATTCAGGCTGGGATCTATGACTATGTTGTGTCTCAAATTATCATTTTGTAATCCATAGTGAAGCGCTAGTGTAGTCCCATGTACATGAAATGCATTTAAAACAGATTTGGTAGCAGACCTCACTAACCAACCAAATTACTGGTAAAATATTCTTATTTATTTATTTATTCTTAAGACGTCGATCGTCAATATATAGGCGATTATGGATTCTTGATGAGTGTAGATGAGCGAATGTATTCGTTGTTACTAAGGTCGAAAATTCCTTCGAAAAATAGCCCAATGACAAATGAACAGCCGGTGGTTATTAGCTGATCCCTTTAAAAATTTGTTACGACTCTGATTGGGATCGAACTGAGAACTTTTAGTTTGTGAAGCTGAGCTTTGACCAACTACGTTACCGACCAATTTACATAAGATATCTTTTTGTAAGTGATAATATAATCAAGGGTAATATAATTGGGTGTTTCCACTAATAAATAGGTAGCAACGCAAGTAATGTGAGTGAGGTAAGCCCTGCTTAGCGTTTAGATTTCTAATCAACATGATGATGGCGTTCTTTTTTATTATCAGTTTATGTGGTGGCAACCCTGAAGGGCTTAATGAATTCAAAAATTCCAACGGATACACCTGAGCATTTTCCGTTTCTTCGCAGAGAACAGAATCAGAAATTAGATAAACTTTTTCATCCCCAGGTAACATATTTGAAACAACATAATCATTGATTGTGGTACAATTGTCATTTTTTGGACATAATATGGCTGATTAATACAATTGGTTGACATTGGATTCATTGATTTCGTTGACGTCAAAAACTTTGGAAATGAGCCTGTTGTAGTCAATGTGGCAATGTTTTGGAATTGCGATTGCTTGGTTGGGGTACTCTGGAACAAATTCTAAATCACCATTCCCTAATTTTAGTAACCATTCTGTGAAAACTTGGTCGTCATTTGCTCTGATGTTTTTCGTTAATTTGCGAGTTTTTACATGAGCCCACAATGGAGACCGTTTAACTGAACGTTCGACAATAGCTGTTCTAGCGCCGTGTCTAAGTACTGGCAAAACTTGTCGGAAGTCGCCTCCAAAGACAATAATTTTTCCTCCATAAGGTAGGTCGTTATTCATTATGTCTCGTAGGAGTCTATCAACTACGCCGAGTGTCTCATTCAGAACCATGGACACCTCATCCCAGATGATGAGGTCTGCTTGACACAGAAGTTGCGCGTCCTTGGTGTGAGTGCGCATTGATGAGACAGACGTGTCTAAAATGGGTACTGGTAGTTTGAAGAGAGAATGTGAGGTTTGTCCACCTGGTAGAAGCTGTGCAGCAATTCCTGTCCACGCTACTGGGAGTACAACTTTGCTCTCTCCGCGCAAAATATAGCATAGCGTTTTGTAGACGAAGGTTTTACCAGAACCGTCAATGAAGTAAGAATTTGGAATTTTGTTTCGTACTGAATGAAGTACCTCATCAGTAATGGTCTTTTGTTCATCATTTAGATTTTTGTAAGCTGTTGTTCCGTTTGCTTGCTCTTCTTGTTTGTTGTAGAGGGTTTTTGTAGTTTGTTCCAAGGTAACAACTGGCATCGGCAGATGAAAACCTTCACAGTTTCTGAGTAAACATTTCTTCAGTCCTTCACAGTCACCATGCTGAGTAAACATTTCTTCTAGCTGCTGCAGCGTCAGGTTGTAAGCTTGTATGGGCATGTGTTGCATTAGGAAATCTTCGCTAAGTGCATCTTTAAAAGTCTCCCAGAGCTCCGGTATGTTAGCTGGATAGCAGAAAATGCAGATTGTTGCAAAAAGCCATCTCAATTGAGTTGGCATCTGGTGTCCGGCAGCTTCAAGCAGACAATCTTTCCACTCAGCGTCGTTGACCACCAGGTGGAGTTTTTCTGCAGCTTATTGAAAGGAATTGCATAGATTTCCATCTACCGTCCGAATGTCCTCAAATGACAGTGGGCCTCTAACGTGGAGAAGTAGTACTTGCAGATAATAGCGTTCAATATCAGAGGGACTTACGGTGAAAATTCGTCCAATGCATTTGGTCTTATTCTTGCGGACGTTCCATTGGCCGTTGGTCCACACGAAGTGTTCAGGAATCTCGTGGTAAAGGTATGGGCATGCAGCAATATTGGTTTGACACAATATAAAAAACCCCTTAAGTTTGGAGGTACACTCAAAGTTGACGTCATTTTCTTCTCCAGCTTGAAAGAAGAGTATCTGTCCCTCCGGTAAATGGACAGGGAGTCGCTTGATGGAAAAGCTTCCGTTCAAGTATGCGCCACATCGCCTCGGGGGGGCTCACATATCGGCAGCTCAAGAAGTTATCGATTTCGTCAAAGTTGATGCATTGTTGCCCTTCATCATTGGAGGTCACATGTAACGCAGCACAGTCATAACCCTTGTACACATATTTATAAAGATATTTGACAGATTTAATTGAAGCGCATGTTCCACATTAATGTGAGCATCGTATTTCCTGCTAAGCAATCTGTTGTAGGGCACAATGCATCGATTATCAATATCAAGCGATCGTACAGTTATTATAATGCCGTCATCACGTCTCCTATAAATTGGATAGCCATTGACGTTTATATTTGTTTCACTTTGAAAATCTTTAGGAAAACCTTTGGTACAGATTCCCTCTTTCACGCAAGGGCTATTCTGGTTGATATAACCGCATGGTCCGTTTACCATACTTTCTTGAATGACTTTAAAAAGGCCGGGGTCGGTGTCTTTATCGGGAATTTCAGCAAAGATCAAAGAGTCTACATCTTCTGGAGAACGCAATTTATCTGCATCAGCCAAAATAAGCAAGATGTAACAATGAGGAAGGCCCCGTTTTTGAAACTCAACAACCGCGACATAGGCAATGACTACGCCAAACACGTTTTTTCAATAGATCATCAAAGATTGCTTGTAATTTTAGGTGAAAAACTCTTGTTACCAAGGCAGGTCTATGTTCAACTTTCTCGTGTGGCTTAAGTTGAGAGGTGATTTCAGGCCATTTTGGATTACACGTGACTGTAACAAATACATCTGGTTTGCCAAATCGGGCAACCATAGTCAGTGAGTCTTGATAGTTTTGAAGCATATTGCGGGGTCTGCCAATGTAAGTAGATGGAAGAACTACAGGAATTCCAGCAATCGCACCTCTATGTTGAGCATCAGCATGAAGGTAGTCCATTAAACCTTTGTACGTATCAGCATTGATTTTATAAACAAATAGATTTCCCATCCAATATTAAATTTTGAGTCTCAAAATATCAGCTGTTTTTGTGGTCCATTGTGGAGCGCTAGTGTAGTCCAATGTAAATGTAATGCAGTTTAAATCAGCTGTGGTTGCGGGCCACACAAACTAACAAAATTACTGGCACAAATATTCCTATTAGATGGTTTATCTATTGTAGGTTTATATAATCAATGGTATCAGCCCGCAACTCTTTTAGATGAGATCTGATAAATGCCAACCTCGAACCCTTCACTTTTACATAACTGTCTACAATATATTGCTGGAATAATTTTCCTGAAGCATGCAATATATTGAAACAATCCCTCACTGCCAAACGATACAATAATACTGTAACTGGGTTGTGGCTGTCCGCGAGGCAGTAGCATGAATTGAGACATGCTGCAGACCTGTAGTCCAACCTGAATCACCAAGTGGGAAAAGCAACGGGTAGCATAACGGATCACAGTGAGGATTTAAGTATGAGATCTTGGTAAGTGCACCAGTTGTTTTGGAGTACATGACAAAGTCAACCTTACCTGGAGGCGTTCCATCATTTGTGACAAAAACAGCAGCAACCTCACTAACTGCAGGTGCATTTGATCTTCCTAGGATGGAAGGCATTGGTTGTCGTGAACTGTATTATTAATTCTGGTGCAGAGGTGTCTAGGTCTTTGAGATATTTGAACAACTGAGCATAAGGGTTGTGCCTATCAAGCATTGCTTGCAGGCGAGACATTAATTCTCTGCGACAGTTCCTATTCGCTTCACTGTCGGTACGATGCTGTAAGGCAGTGTCAAACTCTAATATGAAAAGGCCAGCATAAGATGGGGCAACTCCTGGAGGAGGTTGTAAACTTCCTATCGTATGATACATTTTTCCATGTACTTTAAAACAAAAAGGCCCTCTACCAGAAATGTGAACAGAGCTAACTTGGACCAAAGCAAAGGCTAGAGCATTGTTAAATTGACTAATATTTTCAAGATAGTTTATTGTATCAGCATTATTTTGCTCTATGAGTGCTTTTAACTCATCACAAACTTGAATAGGTGGTAAACTAACCTTACCTTTATGACAGCACATAGTTGCTGTATCCGCATCAATCTCACCTGCAAACAATTTTGCTGAACAATGAACACATATTTTGTCCATCTCACCAACCGAGTGAGTTTGCACTTCATAGTCTTTTGGGAAAAGTCGAGCAGAACAATAAGTTTTAGGCAGTTTTTGTATCTGTCGCCTTGACGTGACGTTCATATTTAGCTGTTGTAAGTAAGGCATTGTTGTTACTCTCCAGGCGCTGTTGTTGGTGTGCATGCATGCCTGTTCTGCCTGCGATTCCGTTGTGCCAGTCTATCCCTTTCAAGTCGTTCTTGACGTTGCTCTTCACTTTCTCGAGCATATCTCCTTCTGTTAGCCCAGTCACGGGTTAGGGGTTGTGCCCTTCCTCTCCGTGGTGGTCTGCCTCGGCGATGTCCTATTGCACTTGATATCATTTGTAGCTGAGACCCAAAAGGAAATGTAAAGCAATAATTGTGGCCAGGTCAAATGGAAAGTAATTTTTTGAGATTGTACAATATTGGAAGTAACATTGAAACCTGTAATAGAGAAAAGATAATAGGTTATGATTGAAGATGGAATTCTTAAATAAACATAGAATGGTTGGTAGGTTTGTCAAAATGAAGGCTATCTAGTAAATAAAGAAATAATATAAAAGCTAAAGAATCTATGTGCTACTTACCTTTGAGTTTGGACCAAGTATTGTTCGTCGTCGTAAATGTAGCAAAAACAAATCAATCGGATTTGAGAAATAAATATTTGTTTGTTTTGATTTATTTAATTCACATGTTACAGCTGATCGAATAATGTAAATAAACATTTCAAGTTTAAATTACTTGCAGAATGATATAATAGTTGCAAAATGATATAAAAATGAGAGATTTGTATATTTGAGAGAGTGGGTAAAAAAAGCTTTAAAATGACACCTCATTTATGAAAATTGGTGAAGAATTAAGGAAGTTATGGCGTACCGACAAAAAAAAGTACTTTAGAAATTATAATATATATAGATTGATTAATGTGTAACTAAATAAATGATTTAATGTAAATAATTAAATACATAAATACTCAAATATTGGTTGTTTGTCAGCCGATTTTATACAAGTGATAAAATCTGGCTAAATCTTAATAAAAAATCCAATTAAGTGTTACATACAAATGTTGCAAATGAAATTTGCAAAAAGGTATTTTTGTGATTTTGTTATATTCCTAACCTTTCAAAAGTTATTAAGGATCCAAAATTTCAAAAAGCCAACATTTTGAAAACAATTGTAAAATGTTTTTGTTTTTTTTTTATTTCAGTAAGAACATGGTTTTATTAATGTGTATACAACATTTGAACTCTATAGGTTAACTAGTTTTAAAAATAAAAAAAACAACTTGTTAAAAATAAAAAATGGTGGCTGCAATGGTACCGGAGGTGATTTGGAATTTTTAAATACGATATTATGTCTTGTTTTTGACCCACAATCAATGCTAAAAATATCCTCAGAGAGTTTAGGGACACCCTGTATGTATCTTTATTTATCTTCAATTCATGATTTTTCAAGTTTAACCCTGGAATGGTATACTATCGTGAATTTTACGAAAGGGTTTGTATTTTTTGCTGGGGTTGTTTTCTTTTGCCCCGGACTGTACCGACCTTCCAGTTAAGTTATTAACCCGCCAGTGGACTCATGACGGCTAAAAGACCGCAAGCAGCCATTTTGTTTGGCAGAGGACTGACCGTGAGTCACAACTACACCCCCCTCCTGCTACTTGTTGAGGACAACATCCGTAAGGTCTGGAGGGGTAGGGAGACCAGATAGTCACCTTACGAGCTTCGGCGTGTGTGTTTGTTTTGAGAATAATTGCTCACGAGAACATTTGAGAACACGCTCTGCAATCCTTGAGAATAATTGCTGTATATATTTTTATTTAGGTTAATTGTATTATGTAAACATCATTTAGTGTGTTTTTTATTTCATTACATTGTTTTATTATAGTTTAATTTTTTAAAAATATTTGCTGCGCTAAAAAAACTCATATGTTTTGTCAATATAAAAACATTTATACGTTTATAAAAAAGAAGAAAATAAAATGAAACTAAATTTTTTCTAACTTTAATTAACATATAACTTAATGACTAAGTGAATAAATTGTCATATCTACATATATGTATTAATAAATAAATTTTAAATGCAAAGTCGTAAAAATTATTACAGTATACCAATAACGTTTCTCCATAGTAGTATACCATTCCAGGGTTAACAAGATTTTCAGCTGTTTGTACATTTTTATTATTTAATGTCTTTTAACTTAGTGAGTACCAATTAACATTATATAAATATATATTTCTAATATTTTATGTGACATTTATCGTATTAATGACAGTTACTGATACATAATTTAGAGAAGTGAAATGAATGTGACTGGTGCTTCAGAAACAAAGTTGATAGAGTACATATATATACTTTGTATATGGAACATTTCTGATTTGTCAAGAGTTCAATAATTGCTTACCACGGTTTTATTTATGAAAGTAAGTGCATGAAATGTTGCATACAAGTTTGTAATTATATAAGGAACATAATAATAACAATGGTTTATGATAGGTCAATGTAATTTTTTTGTAGTTACAAAGGCTGTAAGATAACTTTTATAAAAATTTTTACATATAAATTTTGGTAAAGTAAAAATTATAGTAAAAAAGTTGTGTTTTTTTTTAGTTTTCAAATGTTATAACAAATAAAACAAAAATCATATCTCTAAGTTAAAAAATACCTAATTATGAATTTTTTATGAAACCTTTACAAAATTGGCAAAATAGGCTTCGAGTTTTTCGCTAGTACTTTTTTAACATGGACTGGATTTTTTGACACCGACCAAACATTTTTGTCTGGAATGCAAAGGGTTAATGCTTTGTAGCATATACATACATAACATATTCAATAATTTAACTAACCAACTTACTTAATACAATCATTAGAATCTTATAAAAGGACGAGGAAAAAGGAAATTGTAATAACAAAAGCATGCATCTCTTCATTATTTAATTTCAACAATACTTAAATATTTACATTCATATAAATAAATAATGTAACTTACAATATACATAACTCAAATAGTTCACAGTAACATAATGCAGTCGACAGTACATACAAACTGAATGGTATAATGAGAATTGCATACATTTAGAAAATACAATGCATAAGTTTGTATATCACTGGCAACACAGCTGACTTGATTCTCTCAGCAGGGCCATGCCATGAGCTTTGATTGACAAAATACTCGTAAAAATAACATGTTTAAAAACAGTTTATTCCTACAATTACTACTGAGAAGACCCATCGGCAATTTTTGCTCACTGCCCTTACTTCTCAGCTAATTCACTTAATCTCTTTCTACCTTGGTCTCATATCTTTGTACTGTATTGATGATAAGTAAATGATCTCTTACAAATTTCTGATAAGTAAATTAAAAAAAATTGACTACTGTACTAAAATAGTGTTTTATTAAAATAATTTTAGTTATAATACAGTACAATTTAGGCATACATTATTGATGTGATATTTGATTCAGATAAAAATAAATCATTGAAATAAAATTAATCTCAATTTTATTGATTATGGTGAAAGAACAGCAACTATCTATTTCAATAATAGACAAATTTGTAAAAGAACTAATGAATGTGAAAACATAATCAGGGGAATTAACGAAAGAACAAAACATCAGGCAATATAAAAAATGGTAGGGAGTCCCTTTCTAGAAAACAACATATTATCTATGAGTTCTAATCTCTATAAGAAGTCGAAAGCCAATGATAAAGTCAGACAGCATTTATTTCCTAATTTTTGTATCTTGGCACGGCAGTTGCTACGTTGAGCGTCATCCTAGAATGAGACAGAGAAATGACTCAGGGGCTGTGTGGCCGACTCATGGGAGATGGAATATTTCAAATAGCCATGAGAATGAGAGAAAGAAAAGGTGGAGAGGGGTACATAGCAGAAAATCTCAGCTAGCAATGCCTATTGGCAGTAGTGCTAAACTTGTTTCCTCTGCTACAGGGAATTTGGCTATCCCTATCTGTTTAACTTCTTACAAGATATGTATTCATTAGTGTGGTTCAGTGAAATTTACATTTTTTCATTGATATATTTTAAAATGTTATTACAAGTTATTAACTTGGATGATAAACTTAAAAGTTAATAAGGTTATAATATTTATTTCTCCTTTGAGACCTTTGCAGATTAACAATATGTCTGGACCAACAGGGATGGACTTGTGACCTTTAATAATTGTAATTTTTCATATATTTAATACATATTGATGATTCAAGTCAATTATATTGCAAAAATATACTTTAAACACTTTTTTCATATTTTTATAATAGCTCTGTTACAGACTTAGCTTTGTGATGTGAGATCAATATTTAAATACTAAGACACATGTATTTGTAATTTATATTTTCTTTTTATTCATTTTAAATTTCAATCCAGTTTTCATTTTTATGTTGTCTTTTAATTTTTATAGCTAGACGGAAGTCTTATGATATACATACACATTTGCTATAGTGAAATTAATTTTTAAATTGAATTCGACCTAGTTTGTCCGGTCGCCCAGTTTAGCACTCTAAGGAATTTTGTTCTACATTGTGTCACAACTGCCGCTAAGAGTAGTAAAGATCCTGACTCACTAATGAACGAGCAATGTATTCCCTTCCTCTCCCCCCTCATAGCCCCTGCCTGCCCCACCCCGCAAATTTGACAGATGGGTATAACTCCCACAGTTATAGTAAATTCTAGCAATGAATTTTACATATAATATTAATCTACATTTTTAGCCAAAGATTACTGCAAATTTCAAATAAAAATTTGAACAAATATCATTTACAGAAAAATAATTGATAACACTACACAACATTTTTTTTAGATTTACTATATACTGTACTAAGTTGACCTTGTGTCCACTATATTCTCAAAATGTTAATACATTTTATCATATGGTTTGTTCATGAGTTATGCACCAAAAAGGCCAAATTAGTCTCTTTGGGCAGCCATATCTCTATAAAGAAATTTTTAAGAATTTTTTCCGTAACACATTTATTACTTACATAGATACTAACAATTTTATTCAAAAAATTCTTATAAATAATTTTCGATCGAACCCCTTTAAAAAGATTTACAAAAAAATAGGTTTTTATTCAATTATTCTTTTTGTCTTTAAATTTGTTTTTTTGTAAAAAACAAGAAATACATCAATTACTGATGATATTTATAAATTTTAAAATAATCAATGTTAATCCTTGTCAGATGGGAATATTATTCTAGATAAACCATATTTTTCGGGGCTTCTCTCCTATTCTATGATGTGATACATTTGGCTACTTATGCTAAATCACATTATAATATAGATAATGTTTAGACATTTTTACATAACTTTAGATAAATGTGTTTTGGGAGTAGTAATTCTTAATTTGAATTTTTTAATCCTACACCAAATCAAATATTTTAACAAATAAAAATGTCTTTTTTACCTAACCTTTCTTTAGAAGTAGAAAAAAGGACAGGTTTTAATCGATGATAAACCTGTTTTATTTTTCTGTTTGGGAAGAGAAAGTATTTAAATTCATACTGCATATTAAAAGATTTTGGGTTTCTAGGAGAAGAAATTATGCATTTAGTCTGGGAGGCTAGACTCAACTGGGTAGGAGCATTCGGTGTTATTGTAATACTACCATAGTGAGGGGAAAGCTATTTATTGGTTAGTAGACAAAAGCTCATCAGAGGATATAACAAATTTTGTAGGTTATAGACAAATGTTTCAAGATTGGTTCCAGAGGCTGTTGAGAGGATGAGATTTATCCTTTGAGCGAAATTTAAGTTTTGGGAAGATGCTGGTGGCACTGAAAATTTGTAACTTTTGTTGTTAATTTTTCTCCTGTGTGTTTGTCTCAGTAGACTTATGGCCTAAGGTAATTTTGCTAAAGCTCTATCTCTTCTATTAATCCCAGGCCTAGTGTCATGTAACCTAAATAAAAAAATTCTTATGAAAATGACAAGTATCATGGCATAACCCTACTAGAAATGTGTCAGACACAACATTAAACGTACAACACTTTGGAATGTATGGATATCAACTGTGCTAATTGTGTTCATCTCATTTGTAACTGCAACAGAATTTTAAACCTTACTAAATGATATAAGTAAATATTGCACTTGAATTTAAAAAAATTAACCTGTAAACTGGATAACTCAATGAAGGCGATGACAAACAATTTCCTGTAACTTACATTGACAATCTCAGTTTTCTTCACATAAAATAAATTTATAAAAGTTGGGACATACGAAAATTATAAAATAAGGTTTTAAAACTGACATTTAAAATCGCTTAAAATTTGATAACGCAACTGCTAACTTAAAGCACAACAATAATCAACATGTAAAAAAAGTAATGAATTCTCAAACAATGACAGAATAAAATGTTGATAGTTTTACCTATTAAAAACAATGAGTACAAATAAAATGCTTTAACATTATAGAAAGACTCTTTAAAAATAAATCAAATTATGCTTAAAAACTCACATTTTATTACCTCACAGGCCAGCATTATACCTGGCAGAAGTTTTATTACAGTGTCAGAAGGCGACCATATACATATATAAATATTATATTTATATTTTATATACAAACATAAAACTAATATTTTATAAAATTAAAGCTTAAAGTTGACCAACATGTGGTTACGACTTGGTAACATGAGAAGAGAGATCATTCTTTGTACGTCTAAACTAACTTTATACTAAGGTTATTACATATGCATTGTGCCGCAGTCAACCTAAGTCACAAACGGACCTATGGCATATTTTTTGATTCCAAGCTTAATAAAAGCAAAATGAATGGGTGGACAGTTTTAATATGATAAAAGTTGACCTTATATTTTTATACGTCTCTAAATATATTTAGTTAAAAGAGGCACAATCACACTAGTTTACCTTGTATACAATAAAAATCAAATATTAGAATTCAGATTGCTTAGAAACTTTATAGAATGTCAATAATTATCCACAGTTATTTGAGAAAGCTTACGTCAAGTAAACACATTAAAATTGCCCTCCTATCACAGAAATGTCAATTTTATCCAAACTAAAATCTCCACCCTTCACTACTTGTTAACCCAAGAGCTGCAAGTTGATGGCATGTTCACATTTTCATGTTTGAACATGAATTTAATGCATATTTTATTACAATTTGTTCAAACGTGAAAATTAAGTACGCACCTTGAATTACAGATCTATTTGGTTGGAACTAGATTTGCTTTTTGAACCCACTGGCGAAGCATGTTTGAAAATTAATTTATTGTAAATTAAATTACATCTAAGTTCAGACATGCAAATCAGTTAATAGCTTTGGAAACAGAATCTATGATTTAAGTGTCTTAGAACTAAACATCTTGAATATTTGCAGGTTCAGTGGACAATAATATTCCATTTTCTATTCAAAGCAAGAATAAAATTTTGGTTTAACTGAAGTTATAACTAAAACTAAATGTTGCTGTATAAATTGAGTGAACCGTTACGCAGATAATGTCTAATAATGTCCAATGACAAACATCAGTGCAATGTATATAAATAATTTTATATTTATAAAATTTTCACCAATTTCTGACATATTTTAACCCTTCACGAGCCTTATTTATATTCTTAATGTAAGCGTATATGAAACTTGGTTGGGTCACTACTAAATTTTTAACCAATATATAATATTATGCTTAAAAATTGATTATTATATGCAAAATGAACTAATATTTGGCTGAAAAACATTTTTTTCCAAAAATAGTACTTGTGTATGTACACATCATTAGCCCTAAGGGAAATGGTTTTGTGGATTTTTTACCCGTCATTAGGTTTTTCTACTAAAATCAGTTGTTAGGTAAGTTTAAAATAAAATACTAATTAGTTGTTAATTTCGTTTAGTTATATAATTTAATGACTAAACATGATATTACTTTTTAGCATATTTCTGTTTCAAGCATATTTTTTTTAGTATGATATGCTTCAAAGCAGATTTCTGGATGCAAGTGATGCTTTTCCTGGCAGGTTTTGCAAAAGTAAACAGAACTTAACTACATAAATATAATAAACAGAACAAATCGAATTCATAAGCCGAAGTAACTCGTGTCTAAATAAACAAAGGACGGGGCACAGTATGCAGCAGATGAAGGACTGGACTAACAGCGACACAAGTTTTAGAGAGAGGGGGCGGAGAGGGTAGGGAATGGATGGGAAGGGGGGAGTCAGCAATGTTATTGGGTGGAGGGAGTAGTAAGATTAATAATGAAGGGTGTGTGACCTGTGGAGTCAGGGTGGGGATCAAACAAACTCAAATTTCATATGACGGGTATTCCCGGCAACGCTCGTTGAGCTAAAAACAGTGTGTGTACGCACACCACTCGCTCGGAGAAAAATGTTTGTGTATATAAACAGCATACGCTCGCGAAGGGTTAAGAGAAGGTGAAATTGATATAAACAAATAATGTAAGTCAAATTGCTACAAAACAAGATCTAAGCCGGTGAATTAACTGTCCTAATACGCTGCAGACCAGAGTAGTTTTGAAAAGCCTGGATAATCTGAAAAAATAGTGGAGTCCTAAATAAATTGTCAGATTACAAGAAACAACTATTAGTGAGCTGTTAAATTAAGTTCTTGCAATCATACTTATGCAACACCAGCATAACTCCCAAGGATGGCCATGGTTTGGCCAGTGCATGATGGAGGACGGCTTGTACTAATTCACAAGTAGGAGAGGAATAAAATTCTCTTTGATATTACAACTAGGCACAAAATATGTTTGTAGGTTTATTCGATTATAGCAATTAATTGTGCTCTTAGGCAATCGAAAACAATAAGCACTGGCACAGACTGGGTAACTCATTACCCCACCACTCAAAATTCTCATTCTGGAAATTAGGACTGATATATACTTATTTAAAAGTAACATAGTAAAGGAAGTGATCCAAAAAAGGAAACCAATCCATAGTTTTAAAAAGCACTTTGAAACTGATTCAATTAGACAAGTCTCTCAACTTAAGAGTTTATTTCAATTAACATGAAAAATTGAATTCCACTTAAAATAAAACAAAAGTGAAAACTTTATTTTACATTACCGGTTATCGCGATTTTCCAGTAAACCTACTTAAAAACAGGTTCAATAAAAATTGTTCAAATGTTGAAAGAATTTGGCTGCCTTAAAAAGAAAAACAATATTAAATGGAATGTCTTCATTTTGCAATTAGTATGGCCTGCTTAAATTATAGCAAATTAAATATGTTGAAAAAATATAACCTTTTTATATATGTAATTGCTATGTTAGCACATTTGATAAAATTAGAAAGAAAGTATTTGAGCACCCATATGATCTTTCTTTAAACAAAGCACCTATAGTGAACAACTAAATATTTAGGTAGAACATTAAATTAGGTAGTTTTTATGCTGAATTTGGCATTTACAGGATGATTAATTAGGTTATTCTCCTTTTCTACAGAACATTATGAAAAGTTGCCTGTAGATACTTCTTTTTCAACTAGGAAACAATGAAAAGTTGTTATATGAACAAAAGTCTGAAAATTCTTCGTTACCGAGTTACAGCTAGCTAAAGATTTCAGCATAATTCTTAGGCAGAGTGAAATAAATCTATATTGATCTTCTGAAAAGGTAAATTAAATGAAAAATTGTCGTTGAATCTCATCTATTTTGACCTGGACAAACAACTGAAATTAGTTTTAGCACTATACCTTTAGAAGTTTTTTAATAATTAAGGATAAAATGTAAGACATTTGGGCATAAAATACAGTTTTAAAATTGATGTAAAACAAGTTTTTTACAAGGGTAATAAATACATAAAATATTGAATTTATTTTCCCTCAATCCAGCTATTAAAATTTTCTATACTGTCTAGTTATTTTTTGCACATTTGCAGAAATTTGTTAAAAAATTCATAAAAATTAGTAATATTATATAAATATACTTCTTTGTTATATTATTTTACTTGAAAGTACCGGGAGACTGAGCTTTGCTCAGTTGAATTTGCAAACTGAAGAGGTAGCATTCATATTTCCCAGAGGATCCTTAGAATCGTTTGTTATTGCTCTACCTTGTAAGTTATTAATAAAATTTGGTTTCGGAGGTCTTCTGCGTTTACCTTTAGACCCTTTGTGGAACTTTGCCTGTGGCTTCGTGGGGGAGCTCAGTATACGGCCTCGCCAAGACGCTCTACGACAGGTCTCTTTGTGGAACTCGGCCTAAGGCCTAGTGGAGGAAAGTTCGGCCTGTGGCCTTACTAAGGCACTCTGCTACAGTCCCATTTCGCCTCATGAGGAAGATTGGCCTACAGCCTCACCAGGATATTAAAAATAGAATTTAATGATTGATTATGAAAATAAATACAAATAGGATATAAACACATTAATTAATAAGGAGTAAAAAGAAAACCAGTAATAGTGAAAAAAAAATCTGACAAAGTATATAAGTTGTTAATTATAGACAAACACATGTCCAAAAAAATAATAAAAAAATTAAATAACCCCACCACATATGGACAAATAAGTAAACACAACACACATGATCTTCTAAACAATAAATTTTTAATTATTCCCACACAGTATGTCTAGGAGCCTATGGGGCCGAAATCAGAATTTTCCCAGGATTGAGACAAGTGCCAACTGATTTCTCGTGGTTGGAAACTCCCAAAAAAATTTTAAATTTAAAAATCCTTGGAGCCAAAAAAAATTTTGTCCGGACGTGGCTTGTTTTAGATAATATAAACCAGGCTATTTTTTAATAATATGATATTACAATTTTAGCAAAAATGCAATTTTTGTTTGACCTGATATCACGGAAAATGTTTTTAGTAAACTAAAAAAAGGGTGGGGGGTCATCAGGGAAACAAAATAATACAGCTAAATTCAAAATTCCAAGATAGCCAAAACATTCCAAACTTTATCTAGTTTTAGGAAATATAAAGGTACGAAACTATTGGGGGGGGGGGGCTTGAAAAAATGATACTAATATAACCTTACATAGTACAACAAGTGCAACAAATGTGTTGCCACGGTAACAGTATTTTTCAAAAAATCGCTACAAATATTATATAATCACTAGAAACTTATAACTATTACTAAAATTTACAGATATAAATATAAGATAGATTTATTTTTGAAATGTGTACTTTTGATGTCAATTAATATAAAAATAGTAATAATAGTGTAAATATACACTTACACGCATTATACATGTACCAGAATTTAAGAAGCTTTCACTTTGCCAACTCGACTTTCTCATTATTCTTTTCTACAGTTCCTATTGACTCAGAAACAAAACAAACATATGATTGTAAACAAGAACACTTCCTGTTTCCAAAAATACTCGAATCATGTTAATATTGTTCATAGGTGTGCTATGATAAGAGATTATATCAGATGGTGCAACACGGCTGACAGTAAGCCATGTAGCGATTGTGCCAACTGGATTACTCGATTTTCTTATTATTTTTTTTCCAATGTTCCTTTCATCTCAGCAACAAAACAAACACACGTCTGCCATCAGCAATTCCTCCCAATTCTAAAGGAGTTTGAATTATATCGCTATTGCTAAAAGGTGAATTATAATAAGTGATTAAGCTGACCAATGCTAATTTTCAGTTGAGTTCCGTTATGGCAGCATCATAACCAGCTTTTCAGTTCCATTTTGAGGGTTAATACATAAAATTGTTGATTGTTTATGTTTGTAAAAAAGTAAGTAAAGTAAAAAATAAAACAGAAATAAGTACATAAATCCAATTTTACTTAGTATAATACATTACTATATATATATTTTTTTAATTGATTGAATTGGGCCAACTTTACATATTTTTTTTATAAAAGATGTTAAAAAATGAGCCCATAATTATGGCCTCATTTTTGTTTATGATTCTCAACATCTTTGAAGCATTTTTGCATTCAGTTTTTGTTGAATTTCTTAACTTTGTAAAACCTCCATTTGTCAACTCATCCAAATCCATAATATGGACAGTTAATTATTCACAAGAATTCACTTTTGAATTTCAAACAACATTCATTTCAATAATCATTCATTTTATCCCATATTCAAATACAACAATCCAATAGTTAAATCTGGTAATTTTATCGGCAAAAATGAGGTCTCTTTATCACCAATCCTCAGTACAAGAAATCTGATATTTAAATGAGCAGTTACATCATGTAATAAGCAGGAAGAAACTCCATCTTTTCTTTTACTTGGAAGTATAGATGTCATCCAAGATGCACAGGAATATAACGATTTAAAGAAACAGCATGTAAAATCTCCTGGTAGGAAATTCAATTGTAGGCATACAGGTAATATGAATGATCAAATTAGGTAATTGTGCAAAAGACCACAATTTACAGTCACAAAAAAACAGTGTTGAAAGTTCCATTCTACTACCTTATGAGGATTTTCATGCCTATGAGTGTTTATTTAGCAAGTTTTTGAAAACATCCCTTATAAATTTTGCCTCATCCTTAAGTAAAATGTGTTTGTAGATTGTTGATTACTTGCAATAGTTGATTCAAAAAGTTGCAAAACTCAAAGCAAGCTAACTTTCTCCTTGATGTTGAAGGTAATTTCTTTACTTTTGTTTAAAATTTATGTTGATTAAAATAATTTTTGTCTATATTAAAATAGATATTAATTAAATGAATATAATTAAAATAAAATGATTTTTTTAATTAAAAAATTAATTTTGACTAAGTTAACCCACATGCTGTATCTGCTCACTTAAATATTAAATTTCCTGGACAAATGATTGGTGGTGGAAAGTCTCACTTTTGGCCCCTAAAATTACAAAATCTGTCTATTGGATTATTACATCTGGAAATATTAAAAATGTTGTCTAAAAGACAAAAGTGAATATTTGTAAGAAATTAATTGTCCCTATTTGGTTGAGAAAAAGGGTAAGTTTTGGAAAATAAGGACAAGAAACATCCAAAAATGATTCAAAATTAGTATTTTAACAGATTTTCTGATAATCGATTACAAAAAATATCAAATGTTGGCCGAACCTAATTAATAAGAAAAAAAAAAAATAATGCATTTTACTGGGCCAAATTAAATTGGATGTAATTAATTCTATTTGACTTAACACATCCAGTGTTAAGTCGAGGCTGGACCAGTCGACTTCGAGGGGAGTTTCGAACAATCTAGCAGTGTAATGCATTTTACTGGGCCAAATTAAATTGGATGTAATTAATTCTATTTGACTTAACACATCCAGTGTTAAGTTGAGGCTGGACCAGTCGATTTCGAGGGGAGTTTCGAACAATCACTCATATTGTTGACTAAGAGTAATGTGCTCAGTGCAGGTCTTTCAAGTCCGCTTCTAGCAGTGTATTGCTAACCTATTTTTGGCGTAGTTTCCAAATCTGAAGTTTTTTGTGTTTTACACAGTTACACATATTTGTATGTATATTTCTATAGTGCAATTGTTTGTTTATTGTTTCTACCATGTGTTTAAAAGTGTGAATATAATTTGTTTTTGTTGTGAATTGTATTCTAACATGGCGGACGTGTACAACAGTGATAAAGTTGAGAATGGAAGTAGTGGAGGAGAGAGCGGCGAATCTGGAAGTAATGATACAGATGATGATTTGGCTGAGATTGGCCCACCTACTTGGTCAATACATACAAATAGAATGAAGGTGATAACTTTTATAAAAGAAAATAAATTATTTGTGTCTAGTCCTGGTGAAAAACCTATTGATTGGTTTAGAATGCTGCTTGATGACGTAGACCAACTTATGTCGTACTACCCTTTTCAAAAAACTCACTGTGTTGGTACAAAAAAAATCTTCATTCACATTCTGTATATGATTCTAATTAATTCCCATTTCTTGTTCAATATGCAAAAAGTAGAAAATGGCCGCAAAAATACTTTTGAACAAATTTTGGTTGATGGTAATTGAAGAACTTTTACCTTTCAAGCCTGCAACTGAAGTTATGAGTCCAGGAAACAGATGCCCATTGGAGCATAAACTGGTGAAGAATGAAAAAAACATGCAATAAAGGTTTCACAAAACGCAAAAATTGTAGAGTGTGTACAGAGCAGGGAAAAATTACAAACAAAGCATTTTTATCTGTTCTGCTTGTCCTGGAAATCCAGGACTTTTTGCAGTTGAATGCTTCGACTTTCACAAATGAAGTGTAACATTAGATGATTTGTATGTATGTAAATATCTTTTAAAACATTTATTAACTAAAATAATAAAAGTGTGTATGTATAAGAGTAAGCCTTGTGTTGTAATGAGGTATTGTGCAATGTGACCAGCGCGCCACCCTGACCAGTTGAATTAGATTGACACTTTATGACGTCACTCAACTTTTTTATGTCCAATGGCCAAATAACACTAAATAATGAATCTCCACATCATTGATCAGTTTTATAAGCAATACAAACGTTTAGCTCCTTATGCAGGTTTGGCGTATTATAGCACATCAGTAAATGTGTTTCATAGATTTTTTCAGAAACAATTCTTTATAATCTGTTTAAAATTCTCTCAAACTTTGACAAAGTTATTGTACATCAAACTTAAAAACTGCATTTCATATCCAAATTTCTTGCAATTAATCCTGATTTACTCAAAAACTACTAAAGGCAGAATGCTGAACCCAATTTTAGAAGCTTTACCAGCTCATAAGACGCAACCAAAATTTTCATTTAATTTACCTTTTAAGAAGTTCACAATGGCTTTATTTCACTCTTTGCCCAGGAATCATGCTGAAATCTTTAGCAAGTTGCTAACAAAGAATGTCGTACCTGTGTTTAGATAAAATAGTTAGTTTACTAGTAGAATGTGCAGTAGAAATGGAGGGAGAGACCTTCATAAATCACTGTACTATTAAAATTAGTGCAACAAACTATACATTTTAAATAAGGTCACTGCACGGTTACAATTAATTTTAGGCATTATTGAATTCCAATCACTTTTAATTAAGATTACTAGTGTGGCACTATCTCACAGATGTACATGACCTGTTTAACAATATATCCTTTGTTAATTGAAACTTTTACAAAGAAATTGAGTAGCTGCTAATTTATAGATACTGAAGGGTTTTTCATTATCACAAACAATATTGTTGTAAAAGTAGGAAATGAAATATGAACACTGGTTGATCAAAATGTTGCCCTGAACTGGTAAAATATGACTTTCAACCAATTCTCAATCTTTAATGAACTGTAAAAATCAAATCAAATTATGGAAATAGTTGCAATGTTTTGTTGTAGTTAAAGAATTATTTTTTTCTGGGCATATCATGTTTGAAGTTTTTACTATAAATCTTTACAAGGATATATTTAAAAGAAATGTAGTGGCTTGAAGGATAATTTGAGAACTATTCAAGTAGGATGTTTGTCACGCCTGTCCGCATAAAACTTTGCTAGCTCAGGGAGAAGGGGTGGGGTTCTTCTAAGAGACAGGCCAAGTATAAGGGAAAAGTTTTTAGTAGCTATCACCCAAATAAATGTTTCCAAGTTCATCAATAGTAGCTAGGGATTAGGGCGCCACCTTGTTGACCTAAGAATGGCAGGACTCCAACAAGGAAACTTTCCTGCAGGTGTAAGATGTACTGAGGATTGTAAAAGTTCCGTTCTAGCATTATATCATGAATTATGTAAATAAATAGTTCTCCCTGTGGTTAGCCAGGAGTTTAAAACAAAAGAAAACTGTTAAACTAAACACAACTACCTAAAAACAAAACAAAATAAATACTTATCCTCGTCACAAAATTTAAAAACACAACATGTTAGTGTGAACTGAAAAACTGAACTCTTTATTCCCAAAACATAACTTATTGTTGAACAGAAAACAAATGTTAGAAACATACATATGAATAAATTAAGTTAAAATAAATAACAGCTGATCATCTGTTTACAAATTGATCGTTCACACATGATAACTGTTTACCTTAAAGTCTTGACTGTAATATAACTTTATGTACAGCAAAAAATTGAAATGTCACAAGTTGAAGTAGTTTGTAAAATGAATGGAGGAAAAATAATGTCAAAAATGCATGTACTGGGAGAGATTGATAGAAAAACAATAAGGGGGGCACAACTTACAACAACAACATTAAAAATTGTGTTTGTGTTACATTGTTTCCAAATTCAAATATTACTTTAGACCATATACTTAAAAGGGTTTTTGTAATTTTGCCGCAGATTCAATTTAAAATCAAGAATATATTGCTACATACCTTGAAGTATAATTTAACACATACAGTTGTCTCTAAAGATAGAATAATAAAAAATGTACATAAAGTCAAAGAAACAATCTACTGAAAATTTAAAAAATCAACTAAATTTGTGCTAAATGTCAGTGTAAATTTTGTCTTTTATAGAAACATCTTTTCATTTTTAGGATATATATTTTTTTCAAATGTAATTGCAGAAATAATTTGTTTCTAACTCCAGTCAGTGTCCTGTGTGTTGGTGACTTGCCTATTCCACCCTGTCAGAACTTCATTCCAGATGGTCCCACTGTTTCAATACGTAAATAAAAACTTGTTTCCAACTCCAGTGTATTGGTGACTTGCCTATTCCACTCTGTCAGAACTTCATTCCAGATGGTCCCACTGTTTCAATACATAAGTAAGTAATTGTTTTCAACTTCAGTGCCCTGTGTTTTGGTGACTTGTCTATTCCACCCTGTCAGAACTTCATTCCAGATGGTCCCACTGTTTCAATACGTAAGTAAATACTTGTTTCCCGCTTGTAAGTACAGTTTATATCATTAGTCACAAATAAATGCCTTAAGAAAAACTAGAGTGGAAGAAATTAAAAAAAATGTTAAAAGATATTATATTACAAATGATTTTTACAATTTGGCTTCACTTGAAATTAAAATTTAGGCAAAAGGTCACTCACAGATAAGTTAAAATGAAAATATACTATACACAAAAGGAAAATTTACATGAAATAGAATGTTTCAATAATCTATATTTACTTAAAGGAAGGTGATAAACAATGGTGTATCAACTACACTGACAATTGTGATGCTCATTTACACACCTTCAGTGGGTTTGTATCTTCAGTCAGAACAGTGGTGTATCAACAAACATACAATAACACGGTCTCTATTTGTAGTATTATTTGCGGGATGATGTTTGTATCTGCAGCTGTCCTTAAGCTACACATACTTCCTAAACGAACAATCCCTGGTAGCTGGACCATCACACCTGTGATTTTCTGCTAAGTCAGCTACCAACAAGCAGATAACCTTCCTTCCCAAGTCCAACCCAATTTTAGAAAAATTGATTCTTTTTAAATATATGCAATTTTAATGGAAATGACAAATCCAAACTAAATGTGAAAGAATTAATAAGAATATGCTTCAGAACAATGTTGGTAGGTATTCTTCACTTCAAAAACGCATACAAATTTCATAAAAATGACAAAGCAAGAATCAATATACCTGGATACAGGTTTGTTGATGCTATCGGCCACAGGATTTCAGTGTGGCAACATATATTAGATAGGACAGCGACATTGTCAGTTAATTACAATTATTGCGGTGATAATATAACCGTTTTGGGGGTGAAGGTGCCACAAACATTTGTAAAAGCTATCTAACACATTCAGTTTAAACACGATCTTACCAGGTTTTGATCGATCTGTCCTGTTGTGAACTTAAATAGTCATAACATTCAGAGTAGATATTCACCTGATGAATGACAATGGCAGGAGTTTAAAAACTGGGCTGAATCAATAAGCACTTGATATACAACGCTTATGAGAGCCACAAGTTTTATTCAGCTCTATGGCATCCGGTTGTTCTTCTGTTTTTCTACTCATGTGACCCGTCTTTTATAACTGTCAAGAGTAGGGTTCTTGAGTGCATTTCTTCACTCCCAGCACAGGCCAGTTCTCATAGCTTCTGGAATCTAAATTCCTCTTTTAAGACTCTTAATTTAAAGCTGATTGATAAGATTTTACATGTAATTAGTGAGATATAGTGAGCTTCATTCCCCCAACAAAAAAGAATTATGGAAGGTTCATGTTTCCAAGAATTATGGAAGGCTAATTCTGTCTCCTACGATGCTATGCACTCCAAGGGGGTTTCGTAAGGGTTATATACCAAGGTGGAGCCAGGATTGTGAAGAACTATACAACATTTTATGTAAATGGAAACTCTGATTTTTTGACGCAGTAAGAAGATAATGTGTAGACCAATGAAAACTTGAACTTAACCCATACAGTAGTCAACGTTTGGTCTCTCCTACTAAAGCTCTCTTCTGGAAATTCTTTGATCCAAATCAGGTTGTCACAATTGGAACCTAATGAAATAGCAAAGCGCATGAGTGCTTTATCCAAGTCAGAGCAAGAAGAAGTTGGCAGGTGCCTTTCAAAATGTAGGACATTTCAAATAGCTGTTAATGCTTTGCAAACTGGGAAAGCAGTTATATAATATATGGTATCTTCCTAGAGTTAATTAAGCATACTGGACGTATAATTAAGAACTGGCTTATTGTATTCATTGATCTTAAAAGTAAGAAAATGGAAAGGGTTACCAGCCTCTTTAAGAACTAATATAATAATTTTTATTTTGATAAAATAAAGATACATTAAAGTATTCAGATACATTAAACGTACTCTAGGATGTTTGGGTTAGAGTATTGAAATACCATACATTCCGTTACTTACAGGAGAGAAGAGTGCCATTAGCTCATACACCTGTCTACTCACTTGTATGGTAGATGAGTATTTAACAACAACATTATACACTGCGATGTAATGCAAGCCGATTTAAAAAGTCAAGAGAGACAGCATGTTTAAAGCCCCTTAAAGGTACAATGCGAGTAGATATCTGTCAGCCAATAATCAGTCATTTACTAAGTGTTTGTTATATGCTACTGTAAAAGTGGACACTACTTTGATACTAAAACAGGATATTGCCTGTCCTCAATGCTGATTTCAGCTAAATTTACTTATTAAGCTGAATTCAAGCATCAACGTAAATGTTGCGACCAAGTATTAGCTCTTACATCTTTTATAGAGAATGGATTTAGGAAGAAAAAGAAAAAAAATCAGCTGCATTTATAAGATTTCGTTTCAGCCTACAACACTTATGGAGGAGAGGCCTTCTAGTCAATTTTTATCATTTATTACCATATCCACTCTTTTATTTACTGTTAAGTGCCATGTTAAGTAGAATATTAATCAAATTTTGCTCGTGGCTTAAAGTAAGCTCTTTTAGACCCTTGAACGACGACGGCCTTTCAAAGTTTTGTTCTTGCTCCCTTACTTCATAAGATAATACTGATAGTATCCCAAATATAGTTTTCAAAAAATTTATTTATGGTGATGATATCGGTCTGGCATATCAAACACTTGAGAAAAGCTGAGTCAATACTCACTCTTTATATTCTCCAAGACTATTTCTGAACCTGAAAGCTAAATCCAAATCCTATTAAGACGGAGGTGCGCTATTTCAATTTAGTTAATAAACTGGCTAACAAACTTAATATTATGGCTGATGATGTCAAACTTCCAACCCTGCAATGTCAGTAGACGGCAAGAAACTTCCTCACAAGGACAAGGTGCTGTTAAATCGGTTTTAAGCTTGTATGAGTAGAACCAATTATTGGAAGAGTACATTACACGTGTCATAAGACTGTGTGAACAATCTCAGACAATGAGTTACATTTGTTTATGACTGCCCTCTGTATGTGCTTTTTCAAAAGTCTTCACAATATGAAGGTGAAGATAGAGAAACTCACATGGATTGCTAGCTTGGATTTAACATTTTGGTGGGAGATATTTTTTTTAATTTTCTTTACTTTCTTTTATTTTCTTTCTTAATGGCATCTTTTTTAGCTCTAACGCAGATACTTTGTACCAAAGACCTTTTGTTAATTTTGGAAATAAAAATAACCAAGTTTGAATAATTGAGATTATACTGTACATTGTTAATGATTTGACTAAAGTTTTACCTCTTTGAAGTCACATTAATTTATTGACCTTAGCATTAAGAAGGGCTTAAAACTCAGTACCTTATAAATGGCTTTTTGTGATAAAATGTTCCTTGTTGAGAATTAATGTCAAATAATGCTAAATATTAACCATTTTACCATTACTTGTGGTGATTTCAAATAGTAATTAAACTAAATAATGGGAAAATGCCTTTAACAACTATCAAATACATTACACTGCATCTCATAAGTGTTCTTTAGGAATGTTTCGCCAAAAGGAATGTTTTTAAAAATTAACAATTCAACAAATAAAAATCGAGATAGTATTGAAATTACTAAGCATAAATGCTACAACTATTGATAATAACAAATGAAAAAATGTCATGATGTGAAGAGATAATAACATTACCTAAAGCTCACAATTTAATGATTTAACCAGCTTTAATTGATTCAATATCCAGTCAATGTAGATAATTTACATATTAAGTTATATGACTTTTTGTCAGAATTACTAAAACAGGAATGATAGAAAAACCAGCAAACTTGCCTTGGGATTGAACATTTGTAATAAGAATAATTTGTTGTCTTTAGCAAGTTTGCTGATTTTCCTTTCAATTACATTCATACAATGAGACATTTTTAGGATTTAACTATAAAATTGCCAGTGCTCAATTATCTTAACACATTTATATATTACATTCTCTTTTAGTTATTAAGGTAATAAACGGAAAATTTATGCTTTTTGGGCATTTATTTGATTTTTATGAACAAAATAAATTATGCCAAACAGAGAATGGACTGTTATATGTGTGCAAATTATTACAACTATCTTTGGCATTGCTATTTTAATAGTGTTAGTTTTTCATTTACAACAAAAACTAGTACAAAATGTGACATTCAATCGCTTCATCCCTTCCCCAAATTTATTGGAATGTAGATCAATATGCCCATTTATAATTTGACTTAGTTCGTAGTTTTTAATAAATTTTAAGCATATTGTAATTGGTATAAAATTAACATAATTATAAAATAAAATTTCTTATAACAAAGTGAAGTATTTGGAAGTTATATATATATATATATATATATATATATATATATAAAACAAAAATTACTTACATGTATCAATCAGTCAATCTGTTCTCACTTGTGGACGGATTGACTGATTGATACATGTAAGTAATTGATGATCATCTGTCCGTGGCTAAAAGTGACTGATTTTAATAAATAACAAAATAATAATAACCAAAATTCAAAGTGAATTAACTAGACAGAGCACAGACAGTAATTTAAATTACAATTCAAATGGCACAATTAAACATGAAGCCAAGAATGTTTAAATTTGATTACTGCTAGAGAAATACAAAATTTAATAAGAGACCTTGTCAAGCACGTCAGATCACACTCCACATTTACATTGTTCAAACAGGATACTCAAAACACAGACTCAGCTGACCGTGACAGATGAATAGGGTGTGAAGGACTGCGAGCCAAACGTTTCTTAGGTAGTTTTTCCAAAGTTTTCAGAAGGCGAATGAAATCAGGACGCTCACTTGGTTGGTAAGACCAGCACAGCATAAGAATATCCTAGAAAATGTAATCAAACATTTCAACATTATTTTGATGAGTTAACATGTATGTGTAATAGTTGAGGTGGGGGTTTGACAAGTGTTATATTTTGATGAGTTAACATGTATGTGTAATAGTTGAGGTGGGGGTTTGACAAGTGTTATTTTGATGAGTTAACATGTATGTGTAATAGTTGAGGTGGGGGTTTGACAAGTGTTATTTTGATGAGTTAACATGTATGTGTAATAGTTGAGGTGGGGGTTTGACAAGTGTTATATTCAGAATTCTAATGTGCTTTCTTGCGTATGCTTATGGACATTATCCATGATGCTGTATGTTTTTAATGTTGCACAATTTGGACATTTATTGGATGATTCAGGGAAAACAAATTAATATAAGTCGTGGGTAATTTGATACCAATAACTGTTCAGCTTCTTTTACTGGAAGATTAATGGTTATTTTACTGAAATGAGAAACAGTATCTGGCCTAATTATTAGGCGAGTATATTCTTCCGAATGTAAGCCCTGATAGTAAATTAGTAAAAAAAAAAAAAAAAAAAAAAAAATATATTTTCTTAAATGCTTTGGCAACAAGATTGTACTTCTGGAGATAATAGGGATGGAACAACAGAGTGAGGTTATCTGCAATAATGAACATTGGTTGAAATCAATCGAGTTGCCTTTGATTTATGTACCCAATTTGTCATTACCAGCAACATTTTGTATAGATCTGCAATTTTGTAAATAATACTCTAGCTTGAGAAGCCGTGACTAATCTTGACAGTTTAACCCTTTAACAGCTGAGTTCTTGATCAGCTGTACACCCCCCAGACCAGGTTTTTTAGAGAAAAATAGGTTTTTAAACAAATGTTTGTATTTAAATCTTGAATAAATAAATAAAGTATTTTATTTAAATCTTTTAATTTTTTATGTTTTGAAGAGTGAAAGTTACCATATTTTCTAAAAATAAACTTTACTTTTTAGGTACTTATTTAGGTAATAAAGCAATAAAACAATAAGAACATATTTATTTTTTAAATGAACATACAGTAAGAGTACTTATAAAATGGTTGTTTATAATGTTACGAAACATTATATTCACTAAAAATCTAATTTTATTTGAGAAACTTACTCTAAAATTGACGGAGGGTGTGGTATTCAACCATACAAGGATGGACGCAAAGAAGGACGTCACATTCCCTACACATGAATTGTGTTTCCTTCCTCCGTTTTGGCTTCAGTTTCGAATTACCACACACATGGCAATATCATCGATGTTTTTGATTTTTTGGAGTGGGTGGTATGGGCAGTAAGAAATGTCTCTGGGTGAGTCTAAGGGGTGTTTCTCCATTCGAAGGACGACCACCTTTTGTATGTCATTGGAAGACCTAAGTATGTCATTGGTTTGGTCAAACCTTCCAATAGGCCTAAAAGTTACATTTCTGTTATTTATACTTCTACCTTCATCAAATATATTGGGCATGCCCTCTGAAACAGTTGTAGGTCCATCTCCAGACTGGCTTGGAATAACGTTTTCATTTACTTCATTTAATGAACTGTTCACTGTTGAAGAAGAAATGTCCAAAATAAAATCACTTTCGTCGTTATCAAATAGTTCACTTAAGTCATCACGACTAAAATACTCATGGATTTCATCAACACACAGTTTACGTTTCGCCATTTCACTTTGTTTACATTCAGCTACAATGCATTGGTGGCAAACAGCACAACAGAAGTCATGTCAGCTGGTGCGACTCAGAAATTAAATGCATGCAGTGATGTAACCACCCTGAGTCAGAAACAAAATAGACTAAGAGAAAGGCCGAAGTTTCCCGAATAGTTCCGTACCAAACATGAAGTAATACGATCGTCTATGACACCGCAGCGCCCGGAAATACGATCCCTATACACACGCTCGCGTATATGCGAGCATGGCCTACGGGCGGGACATTGCGTCGCTCGCATATACGCGAGCCCGAGCGTGGTCGTTAAGAGGTTAAGTGATGAAAATGTTTTTGAGCTATGTGCAATTTTTGTTAACTTATCAAATCTGTATCAATAGAATTCAGGCATTAGTAATATTTCATTGTTTCTTGATAAAAATTACTGTATTTAATATACAGTAATTTTTGTGCTGTGAGCAAGATGAAAATAAGTCACTGTTTGGTCTGACTTAAACATAAATATAAATGATATAAATAACTCCCCAATAATGGATTTTTGTAGCCTGGTTGCAAGCTTCATGCTGAAAGGTATAATTACCAGACAAACTATAATTGACAACAAAATAACAACTGTTCATCCTTCAAGATAGTAAGAAATAGATAATCTTACTATTACTATAAATACTCATCATCTTTTATAATGAGGCTTAAATTTACTGATTGTTATAATCCTACTCCATAACAATCAAGGAGGCAACATTGACAAACATAACAAATAATAGAGAGAAACATTTCATTTTCGTAAATATTTTCAATAGTAAGTTTTGTCCCAGTAATTTTCTTTTAAACATAATGTATATTACAAGTAAGTTCTGTTTTGTCATTTGTTGGTGACACACACATAGAGCTGTTATGTCCTAGAGAAGTAGTAATTACCTTGATATCTATAATCTGAATAGCAAAATATAAAGATGAATTGCTTTTCATAGTGTCTGAAAATTTTAATAACTCTATAGATATTACTGTCCTTATGAACAAGTTAAAAACGTAAAAAATCATACCTATACAGAAAAAAGCAGATAAAATAAAATACAAATTACAGGAATATTGCTCTGATGCCTGTTCTATCAATGGTTTTTCAGAGGTTAATGAGCATTAGAATAGTTTCTTAATTGGAAGTACCCTTTTGTGTGACACGAAATTTCGCTTCAAACAAAATTTTAACAGTTGTGAAGCTGGTCTGAAATTGTTGTGATATTGTTTAGTTGGTATTATGGAAACTGCTGTAGGTGTAAGGACCTATAACCTCTCAAAGGCCTTCAACACTGAATCACATTCTCATCTGTTGCTTAAGATAAAGGTTTTAAGTTTTCATGAAAATGCAGATATTTAATTGCATTAAGTCTTGTCTTAAAAAATTAAGTCTTGTATTGAGTACAGGTCTCGATTAGTTAGTTTTAATAGGCAGAAATATAGTATTAGTTTTGTCAACCAAGAAATGCTTTAAGGTTCAATATTGGGGCCTTGTATTATTTATTACGTAAATCAATAATTTACCTTACAACAGGATGATCTAATTGAATGTTAAATGTGTTGATGGTCTCTGCTTGAATGTAATAGGTGATCACAGTCTACTAGGTAATGTGATAGCTTTCAAAATGAGTTTAATCAGTGATTGAAGTAATTCAAATCAGCTTTTAACCATATAGAGCCATTTGACGTAATATTATGTCATTGCCTATTAATGGAAAAATACACAGTCACTCTTGGTGTTGAACTGGACTAGCAGTCTAAGGTACTATACAGTGGCCAGGTACGATGCTAAGGATCATCAATTCAAATCCAACTGTGGCTAGTATATTTTCCATGCAGCTTATTAGTGGCAACTGTGGCTAGTATATTTTCCATGCAGCTTATTAGTGGCATACTAGTGTAGGGCCCATCTAAAATAAACAGTGTTTGGCATGATGGGTGGAAAATTAGGGCATTATTTGATCTGTTATGGTTGCATGAAAAACATGCATTTTTCAAATCTCTGAGGAGGAGGAGGAGGACTCATTTTTCTGTTTCTTTCGTTCTCACTTTTTAAAATGTTTTTTAACTTAACATAAGTTTACAAGGCATTAAAGAACAAATGAATAACTCAACATATATAAATGGGTATTTAAAATCATTTGAAATATAAAAAAGCAAAAAAAATTAAATTATAAAATAAAAATACTAGCTGCGCTCTTTGGGGGCTACGCCCACAAACTCCTGTTGCTAGCATACCAAGTTGATCACGGTTGTTACCCAAGTTGATCATGGTTGCTTCCCAAGGGATGTTCACATTCACACGGCTGCGTCTAATCGTCGCAAGGAATAGATGTTAACTCCTCTCTATTTGCTTTAATATATCAAATAAGCACTATAATTTTTGTAGTGCTATAGTTTCATTTATTTTGGTTTGAAACTTATTCTCTTTAGAATCAATTTTTAACATTATGTGTAAATTTTAATGGAATTAAAATCGATAGTTCCGGAATCAGCTAATGTCTCTAAATTTTGTTATCATAATAATTGAAAATCTTGATAAACTGTCTACTGCATTAACATCTGCCAAAGTCGTTGTTTAGGTCTCTATTAAGTCTGTACGAAAGAATAATGCTGGTTGACAGGCGGTTGGTTTTGAGCCTACTTGTAAATATTACTGGAACTCATGCTAACAAAAAAATTCTGCATAAATTGCGCTGGTTGGATGAGTGGACCAGCAATACAGCTTCTGTGTTCCAGACCTTTTGACTATCACAATTAACAACCTAAAAATCAGGTTAGTGAAGAACAAACAAAAAGGTGTAGGGCTCAAAAATGGTTGTGAGCACTGAGAGAGACTTCTTTATGGTAAATAAAGAAAAGCCTTAATTTATTACTCGGTTTAAGACTTACTATAGAAAATGAAAATTTCTAACATCATACATGAATTCTATAATAAACAATAGGACTTATAGTAACAATTTTTCTATTTCTTAGTAACTGGGTCGGAATTTAAAGAAAAAAATCAACAAACCTGAGATTTGGCCCTGTGGTATTTTAATATGTCAATTTCAGGTTATGTCTTCACAAAAACCACAAATTCGTCTTCTGCATTCAGAGGAAGCTTCAAACATGGATGCATGATGACGGACTTCACCATGATATATCATAGTGTCTGTGGACTTTGAAATGAGTTTAAAGAGATTATTTCATCCTTGACTGGAACCAGCTCTAGCAGTGTTGCTATCATTGAAACTTGGCTTTTATCTCAACACGGTTCAGTCTTTTTTATTCTAGACAATTTTACTGTTTAAGGAGTTGACAGGAAATATAACATTAACTTCACTAAAGAAGGTGGTGTTCTACTTGCTGCCAGGAAAGCCCTAATCTCATTTACGAGACTTCATGTGGAAATTTTCTTCGAGAATTTATTTTTGAAGACAAGTGGAAAACATTTTTGTTTTTCTACATTTACAATTTTTCTTCTGGGACTTACTTTGGTTTATACCATCACCTTTTTTTACTGTATAAATATACTTACATTCTTCTCTATGTTACTGTTACCAATGTTTATACCATCACCTTCTTTTACTGTATAAATATACTTACATTCTTCTCTATGTTACTGTTACCAATGTTTATACCATCACCTTCTTTTACTGTATAAATATACTTACATTCTTCTCTATGTTACTGTTACCAATGTTTATACCATCACCTTTTTTTACTGTACAAATATACTTACATTTTTCTCTATGTTACTGTTACCAATGTTTATACCATCACCTTCTTTTACTGTATAAATATACTTACATTCTTCTCTATGTTACTGTTACCAATGTTTTTAATTCTGCTATTATTGAGGAGTTTATAAGAAATAATACACCATTAAAACAATGCAGAGTTTCCAGTTATACTAAGTGGTTCTCATCACAAGTGTACAGGAGGAACGGATGTGTACAAGGTTTATTTTAGTGAGAAGAGAGCAGAGAAAGTGGAATTAGTTCACTATAAGAAGGAGCATGCACACTCAAGTGTTGACAGAGGGTTTGCCCTGACACCACTGAGTTGAGTTTTAAGTTTGGAGATTACTGTGAGTCATTTTATCAATCTTTTGATGATGAAGAACCTGAAATTAATTGATATGGTTTTTAAACGACTATGGGTGAAATTTAAGTAACGAAACATATAATGCCTTTCTGATTAGATTGGTTACAATTTTATTTCTTCTTGCATATCTCTTTAGACTTTTTTTTACCAGTATCCTTCCTGCATATTTTTAATAATGGTTCTAAGGACAGTTAACAACTGCAGCTTTTATAAACTTGATTTTTATTCTATCCAATTATTCTTTTCTAAAATCTTCACCCTTCGACTTATTGCGCACCTTTTAATTTTCATATTCATTACTAAAAGTTCATAATTTCCATATTAAACTTCTGCTAGTTACTTAAATTTTACTTCCTCTCCAAGAAGTATTCCTTTATTCAAAGAAAGATAGCAACAATTTATAAAAATAAATGATTAATACTAAAACGACAGAAAAAAAACTATAACTATATGCATAACTATGTTACTGTTACAAAAAAGACAGAAAATAATTAAAAACAGATTATTTTCTTTCTCTACCTTAATATGCAAACAAGTGTCAGTATAGTTTACCTTTACATCACGTGAAGCCTGGAGATTGGCTAGAGGTTGTTTGGCTCCCTTGCCTACTTGCCAGATGATGGGCTCTGGAGGCTGGCCTTTAAAAGGCCATTCACCACACAGTAACTCATACCACACAGTCCTGTCATAACAAAATGTTTCATGACCAATTTCTGTGAATTTTTTTAGTTCAGGGAGATACATATTCAAGCTAAAATATTTGTCAGAAAATAGTAGTTTACAAATAAATACTATGTTGAAATGCCCATGTTTGTTCATTTTAACTACCTCAGGAATAGAAAACCAAAAGTTATAGGCCAAAAGGAACCAAAAGGAATAGGCCTCAACATATGACAGGGATACTTAGAAATGCAATTTATTGTGATTCTAATTGAAATAATCAACTAAAAAAGTGATAATTTGAAATAAAAGTACAGCAGTATTTTTTTAATTTTTTAAATAAATAATTATTATTTTACTTCATCAAAGTAAAAGTATCATTTCTTGATTGATTGACATTATAATTGATAAACATCAACTAAACAATAATAATAATAAACAAGGGAGCTGCAATGTAAACACTATAGTTCAATCCAAACAATTTTTAATTCAATAAGTTTTTATTTGAAAATCATAAAATGAGTTCTATAAATGAAAAATATGGTATTAATACAGTCTTAATAAGTTGAATTTATTCTAAAAATATTTGGTAAGCATCACTTATTTCCATTCAATCTTTAAACGTCTGCCATTTTGTACTAGATCAACCTTTTTAAGTGCCATTTGTGGTATTTATCTGTGCTAGACAACCCCTTTAAAATTATGTACATCTTGACCAATACATACATACATACATACATATCCTAGTCCCGTTCCAGTTTACTGGGTCTGGGTGTTGACAAGCACTCTCCATCTTCTTCTATCAGACCAGATTCTTTCTTCCTCAATTTGCTCCCATCTGTACCCTCTATTTCCGATCTCTTCCTTAACACCTTCTAACCATCTCTTTCTCGGTCTACCTCTAGCTCTTCTTTACTTTCCATCATTTTCCTTGGCAGTCTGTTTGGATCCATTCTTTTTATGTGCCCATACCACCGTAAAATATTCTGACCTATTTTTTCTCTTATACTTCTAACTCCTAGTTCCTCTCTTATATCTTCATTCCTCACTCTATCTCTTCTCGTTTTTCCACACATACCTCTCAAAAATTTCATCTCTCCTGCCTGTACTCGGCTCCATTCTTTCTCATTCATCGTCCATGTCTCCGATGCATATGTAATTATTGGGGTATAATATGATTTAAATATTATCATCTTTGCTTTTGTGGGTACACTTTTGTCCCACACTAGGTGTTTTACCGTTTGGTAAAAATTTTCACCTTTTTGTAACCTAGCTGTCACTTCTTCTTTCAATTTCCCTTCCTTCGATATTAGTGCTCCTAAATATTAAAAATTTTCCACTGTCTTCAGCGGTTCCCTTTCTATGGTTATGCCTGCATTTATTGTTCCAGTCCTTCCAACCACTAGAATTTCACTCTTTTCTTTGCTAATCTTTAAATCATTTTCTTTGAGTTGCTTGTGCCATTCGTTTAAACGCTCTTGAACTTCATCTACAGTTTTCCCCCATATCAATAGATCACCGGCAAAAATCATTGTATTCAACTCTCCCTTTACTTTCTTCTTAACTGCTCTTGTAATCTTTTCCATTACTATATTAAAGAGTATAGGTGATA